>JAFIDM010012231.1:138350539-138369643 GCA_023159025.1 Thereuonema tuberculata
TGTGCAAATTCTACACTTGCAAATTATTTTTATTGGTAAGTAAAAAAATAAATTGCAATATTATTATTGTGGTTGCTTTAACTTCCAAATTATTTGACATCTTTAGTAAACTACATTTTTTTTAAGCTTAAAATTGTATAGAATTGAACTTTTTGGAAATAACAAAGAAGAGGAAAGAGAATAAAAAAAAAAAAAAAAAATCTTATGTCTTTCAGCCCTGTTTCCAAAAACGTCCAAATTCATCACTTTTCCTGATAATGCTTTCCCTTTTGCTTTTGAAGCACATTTTTTACAGTCTTAGATACTTGACTTAAGTATATATATACCGTATATGCTCCAATAGAGGCCCTCGGCGTATATTTGCAAAACTAACCTCGGCTCCCGGCGCTTAAAAGAGACCGGCTGCTATTAGAGGCCGGCCATTATTAACAAAAACCTTCAGAACGCAATATTTTTGCACATAAATATCGGCTAATATTACAAACAGCTACTTTATTTGAATTTCACATCCCACATAAGATTGTTAAAGATAAATGGCAATGTCTTCCTGTACCTTTCGCTGCTATTCGTCGTCCCAATCCGCAATAACGGGCGGCCGCCTCACCGGAAGTTTCTTTTGCGTATTTCACCGCGCGAATCTTAAAGGCAATGTCAAATGACTGTTTCGGCGGCATTTTGTAAGGCAATGTACCGTAAGGTATTACGCACGATTATAAAGATACGGACGCTTACACTAGTACCGGTAGGCAAATATCAAAGATCCGGCTACTATTAGAGACCGGCTCCTATTTGGCGTGTCCCCTCTGCAGCCCGGCGCTTATTAGAGACCGGCGACTATAAGAGGCTCGGCGTTTATTGGAGCATATATGGTATATGTAATTAACAAAGTTTACTTAAATAATTAACAAGTTCTATGGTCAAAAAACTTTTTTTTTTGAGAGTTTACTGGGTGATAGGAAAAACCTCAAGCAAATGTTTCCATTGATATTTTATGAAGAAACAAAAGTTGCATGAATGTAACAACTAATACCAATAACATGGACATCACACAAACAGTGTGTTCAGCCGGTTTCGAAGTGGGCGCCTTTGGCGGTGATGCATAGCTGCAAATGCGACTTAAAATTTTCAGCGATGGGCCGCAGGTCCTCTGGCGACAATCGATCCCACTCCCGGCGCAGAGATTGCTTCAGCGACGTGACACTTTTGTGTCACTTAGCACAGGCCCTGGACTCCAAAATCGATGAGAAGCTGTAGTCCATCGGGTTGAGATCAGGTGAGTAGGGCGGCCATTGCGCAGCAGACGAGATGAAATCCGGAAATTGGGCCTTGCACCAATTCTGAGTCGCTTTTGCCTTGTGGGCCGGAGCGGAGTCTTGTTGGAACGTCCACTTCGTATTGCCGAAGTGCTGCTGAACCCACGGTAGAACGATGCCCTCAAGAATGTCGCGGCGATACACTTCTTGGTTGATTTTGATCCCTGTTCCACAAACACGAGGGGGCTCTTGCCGCTGGCGCAAATTCCTCCCCAGACCATTACTGACTGAGGATTTTGGCGGTGTTCAATGATGGCCGACGTGCCAATGATGTCATTTTGGTGGTTGTGTGCCTGCTCGACGGTGAACAGCTTCTCATCGATGAAGAGAATGTGCTCTCATCGCTGAACTGAGGCCCGACGCTTCAGTTGGCGATATCTTTGAAGTCGTACACGCCTGTTCTCATCGGTGAGCAGCTGAACTTTTCGAAGCTTGTACTGCTTGAGGTTGAGTATCTGTTTGGCCATCTGTCAGTCGATTCTCGATTGATGCCTGTCTCACGAGCGATTTTCCTCAAGGAGACCCTCGAATTTCTCTGGATCAGCTTCTTGATCTTCTGGCGGTTAGCAGCCATGTTGACAGTGCACTTTCTTCCGCTTCTGGACGTCCATCATGACCAAGCTCCTTGAACCGGTTGATGGCATCAGAGACGGTCTGCCGAGGCACGCTAAGCAAACAAACAATTTCACATTGACGTTTTCCAGCATGAAACAGCTCCACAATTGCACCATGTTTGTTGGACATACTAAATAAAAGAAAAACATAATCAGCAATAAATCGAAACACACACCCGTACATACGAACATATGGAACCTTACAAAACAAAAATCAGTTGGATACGGTACAATGCATTCGCGTTAGGACTTATCAAACTTTGTCCGAGGTTTTCCTTGTCACCCTGTAATAAAAACTGATCCTACAGCTCAGTAATCACTGAAGTTCTTAAAAACAGCAATTAATCCATGGTTTTTTGCTTCCTTAATAATTGCTTTAATAGTTGTCTAATAGTTATCTTCATTTTGGCAAATGTTTCACATTGATGACTTGAGAAATTTAATATTAACATTCTTTGCCCAAATTAAGAATTTTGCTCATTTTTTAATGCATTATTCAGTTGAGAAAATTCTGGAAGCTTCCAGCAGTACTATGCAATGAAATTTTAATACAAGCGCATATGGAAATCCTCAGTTTTCCTACTATACAGTCTTCATGGTGAATTTCATTTTGAACTAGTTATCACTAACACTTTCTCTATGGACTCATTTTTATTACTATAATTTAATATACGAGTGAATTGGATATTTTGAACACTGCAATGTATATTATGCACTTTTTTTTTAATCATAAAACCCAGCTTGGCTATTTTGCATGTGCAGACTCACTTTATTTGGCATTATTCAGATCATTTTAATAACCTTCAGCATGTGGTTGTAGGTAAATTTCAACTGAATAAAATTTATATCTAGATGATAAAAATAAAGTTGTCTTCATTTTGGTTTTGCAACAATATCATAGAGGATTTAAAATAGTAATTTCTATTATAAGTCCAAATACCTCTGTCTCACATCTATCACAGTAAGTGTATTTTTCAAAGGTCAACCACCTTGAGATTTGTACATAGTATTTGTTAATAATTTTTAATAATAAAGTTTGATATTCAGCCATCCGAAGCTTAGTTTTAGCTGAAAAGCCCAAAATTTATAGAAGTTATCCAAATCACAACTTTGAGGTTACACCACACTTCTAAGCTCCGCCTCCTAAAAACCTGTGAACAGATGTCGACTTTGCTGGTTTTTTTTTTGTAGTTATACCCTAAAAGCTATATAAAGTTTGTGGCAAAAGCTGTAAAAACAATGTTGGGATAAGGGTTTGAAGTTAGCAAAAACGTCAAAAAAGTTGAAATTTCTTTCGGCAGCCATTTTGGAACGGTTGATTCGATTTAGCTGAAATACAATAAAACTGATGTCCTTAAGGGTATCCAGCACCGATAAAAGTTTTAACTCAAAAGCTCAAAATTTACGGCGGTTATCCACGTCACATCTTTGAGGTCATGTCTCACTTCTAAGGCTAGTGAACAGATTTCAAATTTTTTGATGCTTATTTGTAGTTCAACCAAAACCCTAAAAGTTCTGAAATGTGTGTGGCAAAACTTCTAAAAGCAACGTGACTGTAAGGTCTCGAAAATAGGTAAAATCTTCAAAAAGTGGAAATAAACTAACTATCTACGATATATATATTTTAACTTGCAATATATATATTTAGCTGTTTAAAATGATTAATAAGGACACTGCACAGTGAGGAAAACAAAATCAGATAACCAACCCAGGAGCACCGAAGAAATGGACCAATCAAAAAAACTAGTAACTTAATTGACTAAATTAATACGATATAGAACCTTGATTATTAGTTGATAACAATCTCCGAATAAGAGATCGAAAGACTCCTTTTATATGTGTATATTTTAGATTTTTAATTGTACAGTGTCCTTATTAATCATTTTAAACAGCTAAATATATATATATATATATATATATATATATATATAATCATAATCAATGACCCTGAACGGCATTTAACACAAGATCCCGGGTCATCTGTTCACATAGGGGAGAGAACGCAATAGTTCTAATATTACAGTTTATCTTGCTAAATAAGAGGGATGCATTTATTAAAAATGTTATTTAATAGAATCATCATTAATATAGGTAAAAACAACATGAAGTTTAGACTCAGGTTCGTAAATATATGTACATTTAAATTTATTTATTCATACTGAAATATTTTTTAAAGAAACAAAATATTTTAGATAACATACTCATAACAGTATAAAAGGAAATACTATTAAATTTCATTTTTTTTTTTTTTTAAAGGTATACATCTCTCAATGATTATATGACTTCTCTTAATAATGTATTATGTCTACTTTTTTTCAGTTTGTGGTGATACACATCCTTAAAAATAATTTTTATTGAAAGTAAGAAATAAGATAGATATGTTTCCTAATCTATAGAAAGAAATGATTCAAATGTCAACTACTTCACTTTCATTTTATTATCATGAAACTGATCTTTGTAATATTAAACAGAGTTCTTTTAACTATATAGATTCATCCAAAATCTGGATCATTTTTCTTGTAAAATTTCAGGTGAATGGGCATTTGACTAAGATAATTAACTAAATGTTATTATTAAAACACTTTGTGGTGAGACCTCTTCATAGATGTCAGAATTAGCCCTTTTTAGAACTGATTACTTTTTACAAGCTCCTACGACAGTATCTTGTTTTCATATACGGGGTGATTCACGAAGATATGCAGAAACTTTGGGAACTCATTCTACATGTAAAACTAAAGAAAAAAAGTTATATAAACATAGGTCCGGAAATGCTTCAGTATCGAGTTACGGCTAGCGAAAGATTTCGCCCATAATATAGTACTCTGGGTGAAATGAAGACTTGCTGGAAGTATGGGAAGGTAAATTAAGGTGCGAAATCAGTGGTTTCTTATGGTTG
The DNA here is from genome assembly GCA_023159025.1 of Thereuonema tuberculata. Lineage (NCBI taxonomy): Eukaryota > Metazoa > Arthropoda > Chilopoda > Scutigeromorpha > Scutigeridae > Thereuonema > Thereuonema tuberculata. The sequence continues at coordinate 138,355,363 of JAFIDM010012231.1, forward strand.
TTGACCTGAAAAATCGAATGAAACTGTATCTCCCAGTGGTTTGAAGCCTATCCTATGTGGAACCTACAAAAAAGTTGGCAACACAATAACAGCTGTTAAACAATAATGTGAATTGCATTGTTTTGATTTTTTATGAGAGCTCACAACTGAGGTGTAGTCCATGTGCATATTGTTGTACTACATTATGGGCGAAATCCTTCGCTAGCCGTAACTCAATACCGAAGCCTTTCCGGACCTATGTTTATATAACTTTTTTTCTTTACTTTTACATGTAGAATGAGCTCCCAAAGTTTCTGCATATCTTCGTGAATCACCCTGTATTTCACAAGCTCATCCACTATTAGATTAGGAAATTACAGACACAATCTTAAAAGCTATGATACAAGCTGGAGAAGCCGAAGTTACTATTGCTGTTTTATGTTATCACATAGAAGGGAATTCATTGCATCTTGTAGATCATTTGAAAACAGAAAAATATTCCTGAAAAGACCTAAGCTAATTATGTTACAGTAAGGTATCATTCACAAAAAATAATTTAAAATAGGTATATTCCAATGTTAATATTGTCTTCCTACCACTGTTATTTAATATCATATCATTACCTTGACAAGATTTGCATAATAAGTATTTAAAAGTGCTTTGGGTTTTGATATCATTCACCTGTGATACATCTGATAGTAGTATACCTGTTTATATTCTGTAGGCTTTTTTAAAATATGACCTGATAACTATTGAAAATTATTTATTTATTTATTTATTTTAGGTATTTGCTAGTAGAGTGCGAAGATCAGGATAATGTTACTAAGGATCCTAAAGTTAAGGAAATGTACATAACTGTTATGAAACGTTTCAGTCAAGCGTTAAACAAAGTTAGTTTTTCCCATTTACTGTAAGCTAATTTTAAATTGTAGTTATCAAATAGTATTGTAGTTTGTAAAGTTTATTTCATTACCTTCTCTAAATACTACTAGTTTAGATTAGTATATTGTATAATGCTGGTCAACTATTTAATATGAAAAATTAAGAGATGTTAAAATATTTATCTCATGTTTAACTAATTTTGTATTTTGTAATTTAATTTAAATTTATTTATTCACACTGCAGTATTATAAGAAACAAAATATTTAAAGTAGCATACTCATAACAGTATAAAAGGAAATGCTAATAAATATCATCATTATTATTTTTAAAGATTTACAGGATACATCTCTTAAGGATTATAGGCACTTAATAATGAATTACGTTGCTACTTTTTTCATTTTGTGGTGATATTACTTATATTGCAACTCAACTTTATCAGTAGCAAAAATTGTTAATTTTACACATATGCAGACAAATTAGACAATCTTTGACCATTGCTGTCATTGATTGCATCTGATTCCAAGTTTTACTTCTTAAGATGTTTGTATTCGAGTTTCAACTCCAAAATGAAGTATTGTGATAATTACATATATCTCAGACACTGTTCTATAATATTCCTTGGTTCATTTGGATTAAATTATTATAATTGGTGGACAGAGAAGATAAGTAAAATTTGGGTCATGAGCTTTGAAACCATTTTTGAAACTTTCATATCAGTGAAAAATGGCCAAAAATTTTCAGCCTTTAGCAGAAAACCTGAACACTATCACTGTAAGTTGTAAAGATCTGCTATACAATTTTAATATCAAATACAATGATCTTTTTACCTATTACAAGGGCGATTCAAATGAAAACAATATTTATTTTATTACAGCTTGTTTATTAGAGGTACCAAAAAAGCACTGCGCTACTTCTCAGCATAGTCGCCATTCCTCTCAATGCATTCGGCCAAGAAAAAATCTTTTGAGTTCATGCATAGCCAGTCCTGCACTGCCTCTTTGACCTCCTCATCACTTGCAAATTTGCATCCACTGAGTTCCTCCTTCATAGCTCCAAAAAAGAGCTAAAAATAATCAGAGGGGGCCAAGTCGGGGGAATATCGGGGATGGGGAAGTCACTGTATGCAGAGGGATTTGATGGTTGGCACTGTTTCATGGGCCGTGTGTGGTATGGCATTAGGGGGTGTCCATTAATTACGTGAGGTGTTTTTTAAAAATTCCCCTCCCCCTTGGTGAAATTTGGTAAGATATAGTGTGACCCGCTGTCCTCCTCACATGAGATTTCCCCTATAATTTTTAAATAATTAAATTTATTTGATATGTTTATGTATTTTGCTTCAAGCCACTAAATACCTAAAGCATTACTGATGTCTTCTATGAAATACATTTTTTCTGTGAAAGAAGAGGAGAAAATAATACTACATTTAAGGTGCACTATAACGAATTTAACTAAATTTAGTAAAAATAAAAAAATAGGCTGCGACACCACCTTCCCTAATTCTTCACTCACTCCATAAGCATTCATGTACTCCCTCTATTGTAATGATTGGACACATGACGTACATTTCTTTTGATAGTATAGGAAGACAGTCATTAGACGAATCTACGTATCTATCCCCCTCATGCAGCTACTCCAGCCTATCGTCCACAACAGCCCAAATGAAATCTGACACTTGTGCGGGGTTTGTTTCAAATTCTGGGAATCCCGGGCATAGACAATATTATAATCTGTTATAATATGTATATTCTCTGAATTAAAAAGTTGATGTGAGATTTTCATTGACCCCCCCCCCCCCCATACTTTAAATGAGATTTGGTGAGATTTTGAGCTCACATAATTAATGGACGCCCTTTTATCATGCTGAAGGAAAACACTGGTTGAAAGGAGTCCAAGGCGTTTCATGCAGATCACAGATTTCAGCACATCAGTCAGGATTGCCCTGTACATGTTCCCTTTATCCATGTAATGTTTCATAATTGGTCCATGGTGGTTCCAGAAAAGAGTGAGCATAACCTTACCAGCCTAGGGCAATCAAATGAAAACGATAAAAGCATCATTAAAAATTGGGAAATGTACAGAGCGATGTAACGCCACATGCAAACAGTCTATACCTCTGCCATCGTGGAGGTTTGTTTTGACACTGCAAACTGCCGCTGGATGGTGTTAGTGGCACTTTGGAAATGGCAGCTCCTTTAGAGCAGTGCACCACACAGGAACAGCTTGCTGTGATATGAGTTTTGGTGTCTGAGGGTACTAAACTCATCAACATTCATCAATGGATATTGGCAAAGTGTGGCTCTGCCTGTATGTCAAAGGCACATGTGTATGAATGATGCAGGAGATTGATTTAAGGCAGGGCATTCAGATCTGGATGATGTGTAGAGACCAGAATATCAATGGATCACCGATGTCTGTCGATTGCCACCGTAGACACGATCATTCAAGAGGACCGGCGCATCCTCACTTCTGTTGAGCATTGGGTCTGCCCACCCCATCATACACGACTAACTTCGCTACAGGAAAGTGGCTGTGAGGTGGGTCCTTTAACTCACACCAGACATTAAAGTGTGACAAGTGGATGCCTGAATGGAGCTGATGCGGCAGTACGACGCTTAGGGTAAAGGATTTTTAAAGCGAATAGTCACCTGCAACCATCACCAACCGGAGATAAAGAGGGCAAGCATGGAATGGTGCCACTCATCTTCTCTGAACGGGAAAAGATTCCACTCACAAACATTGGGTGGGTAAGGTTATGCTTACCTTTTTCCAGGACCACCATGGACCAATTGTGGAACATTATACGGATAAAGGGATGACCTTGACTGCGAATACGTACAGGAAAATCGTGACTGATGTGCTGAAACCTGCGATCAGCATGATAATGCCATGCCGTACACAGCCCATCAAACTTGATAACCATCAAATCCCTCCACATAAAATGTCTTCCCCATCCCCATTATTCCCCTGACTTGGCACCCTCCGATTACCATATTTTTGGAGCTATGAAGGAAGAACTTGACGGACACAAATTTGCAAGTGACGAGGAGGTCAAAGAGGTTCTGCATGACTGGCTGTACATGCGCTCAAAATATTTTTTTTTTTTGGCGGGGATACAAGCCCTTGCCAAAAAGGTGGGCCAATTGCATTGAGAGGAATGGTGACTATACTGAGAAGTAGCACAGTGTTTATTTTGGTATCTCTAATAAACAAGCTGTAATAAAATATTTATCATTTTCATTTGAATCGCCCTCGTATATATGGGTGCACTGGAATATCCTAAGTCACTGAAATAACTTTTGAACGAAGATAGCTAGAGTTAAGGAAGTTAATTATTGGTATAGGAAAGCGACCATGGACTATCAGATAAGACTTGACAGCAGCACCCCTTGTGGCAAAATGTGAAAGTTAGTAACCCTATCTCGGAAACTATGAGAGATATAGAAAAAAAAATGATAAAAGTTGTAGAGCATCATCAAATTAGTAGTAAATGACATTTTACAGAAAAGAATTGTGGAAATAGAAGACAGTAGACTTTGTGAGCATAGGCCCTTTTGTGCCATATGAAAATGATGACTGTGATATGATGCCACTCCTGCAGATAGAACTCATACTTTGCAGTCTACAAAGAATCGTCAACTTTTGAATATTCCATTTATGATTACATAGTATCTTGTAAATGAAAGATCATGGCATGTTATTCAAAGAAAGGGTATTTGAAATGGTACTATATGGCAAAGTTGGCCGAAACTCTAGGGGTCGCTTTTGCATTAAATGACATTCCTAAAACTTAGCATCTCCTGCCTCCTTTTTGCACGATTCTTTTCTGTAAAAACTCATTTCCTACAAATTTGGTGATGCTCTACAAAGTTCTCATTTATTTTTTTTTTCATATCTCTCATAGTTTCTGAGATAGGGTTACTTCCACATTTTGAGAGCTAAGGGTGTTGCCATCAGTCTTATCTGATAGCGCATGGTCGGTCGCTTTCCTATACCAATACTTAACTTTCCTAACTCTAGCTATCTTTGTTCAAAAGTTATTTGGGTGACTTAGGATTTTCCCCATGCACCCTTAAATATATATATGTTTTATTTATGTGAAAGTTACCATTGAAAAGGCCAAATCCGTTCATAGATTATAAATTACAAGATAAAAGCTGTTATCTTATCTTTTTGGCATAATTTTTTACCTTTTGCTTTCCCTAATGTTGTTTTTCTTTTCATTACTATATGCTGTAAGTTAAATGCAGTTGAAATGAGGTTTTCTGTAGAAGCGTGTAATCTAACCATTTGTTAAGGCTGAATGATCATCAGGAATGAAACAGGATTAAATGATGTTATGAATGACTAAGGATATCAAGTAGAACCTGTATTCTACTGTGTGTCTGTTAACATAACTCTATCAAATGAGCTGGATAATTCCCATTCCCACTCCCTCCTCTTTTTTGTTTTGTTTAATTAACAGCTAAAACTATTGATCTATTGCTTACAGATTATATTGTGAATTCTACACTAATAAGCTTGAGTAATATGTATAATGAATAAGAAGTTTTCATAATCATTTGCTACTGCTCTTCCTGGCTGATATAGGCATTTGATAATCTAGAGCAGGGGTTCTCAACCTCTTTCAACTCACGTACCCTTTTTTTCATTAACTATGCATACCCCAACAAAAACACTTTAGTTTTATTAAAATGTATTATATTAGTTAAAGTTTAACTTTAAACTGTTAAAGTTTAATTATGAGTAGGTAATTTAAATTAAAAACAAGAAATTTTATTTTAATACATGATGGAGACTGTGACCCCTCAATATTTTAATGGACATTTTATTACAAAGTTTTTATTAATGAGACATAAAATCAAAAAAGTCTCAGAAAATAATTAGTGGGAATACTTTTTGGTAGTTAACCGCAAACCACCGTTCAGAACCGATGATCTAGAGCATGAATTTACAGAGTACAACAGAAAGACTCTAAAATCTATGTAAAAGACTGGCTATATCATTAATTGTGTAAAACCTAGAAGTAATAATCAAAATGATTAAGAACTATTAAATGAAATTGCAATTTTGGAGGATGAAACTATTGATACTGGAAAAGAAACCGCATACATTTAATTGAAGCATGTTTACATTCTTTATACAATTAAATCTAATTGTTAACTTATTTTTAAAATTTTTATTTTTATTTATATTTTGGTTGCAGAAAATCTCTAGGACAAGTTAAAATCCATTTTTGATAATGATTTAGTAAAGCAATATGATTTTTTGGGAGGGGAGTCTTGTGTTATCCAAGTCATTCTGTTTTTAATGTGGTGTCAGTTCCAGTTTGCTCAGATAATCAAGCATCTACTTGTACTGAACATTCACATTATGATCAAAAGGAAAAATGCCATCAGATGAATCATGATTTCCTATAATCATTATCCTAAAACTTTGAACTTTAATTTTTCAATATTTTAATTGTAAATTCTGTTTATAATGTTATTTTCTTGTTTTTGCATAGGGTGGTTTAGAACGTAGATTAAGGCGATCACTTCTAGCCAGACAACAAAGTTTCATCGATCGTCTTGTTACATTGGTGAAAACAGTGGCAAGAGAGAAAGGTGATCGCAAGAAAAAGGTAGGTTTGCTTTTGTAGTTTTACATTTCTATAATTATCAATTTAATTTCCTTCTTCTTGCATAAATGTTCGTTACAGGCAGTTTTTTTTTTTTTTTTTGTTTTTTTTTTATGTTGTGAGAAAACATATACGCATTTTAAAATTATGTCTTATTGATTTTAGAGAATAATATTTTCTTATTTATTATTATTTTTATTTTAGAGAATAATAATAAGCCTGTTGTTTTAGCTAGTTGACACAACTTTTCCTTTTAAGTGCGATGTTAATCTTATTTATTTATTTGATTCTATTCTCTCTAATAAAATATAAGCAGTTTCTTCAAAAACCTTTTTGTTGCTGATGGAGCTTTATTCCTCCAAAGCAAGAATAAAGCATGCATTTCTTATGAATACTAGAAAATGCTACTTCATACCTCTTCATACAATACTTCTTCGTACAAGTACATTCATTGTATATGTTTCTATAATGTAATCCTTAATTCCTTTGAACAGTATGATGCCTAGGAATGAGTTTCTATCAAAATAAATGAGCAAAGTAGAATAGACCCAGGCTAATATAACTTACTGTGTACTGAAAATAAGCGTTTTTAAGCAATTAACCAGCATAAGGACAACAAGAGATTGCTAAATAAAAAAGTTAATCTATAAAAAGAAAAATAAAGAAAGAAAGTAATTTTTTTACTAAAATCAAAATTTCAGGATATTTGTTTTTTCCCTGTGTCAGTTTAAAGTGATTGAATTTCAACATGTGATATATTCATTTTCAAGTAAATAAAATTTGAACTGGAAACCATTTTTCAATGTTTAATATTTGCTGTTTTAGATTGAAAGACTGCAAGCTTTGTTAGCAGATCCTGATGCTAACAAAATCAACTTTGCTAATTTTGATCCATTGCCATTACCATTGGATCCTGAAGTAAGGATCAAAGGAATTATGCCTGAAAAAGCTACTCTTTTCAAGAGCGCATTGATGCCATGTCGTTTCACTTTTTTAACAACTTTAGATACAGAATACATAACGATCTTTAAACATGGTGATGATTTACGCCAGGATCAACTCATTCTTCAAATAATAACCTTGATGGATAAGGTAATTTTTTACACATTTTTTTTTTCATTTAATTAATAATGTAACTATTATTAATCTCAACTACCCCTTATGTAGTGGTATTTTTTCATTATAATGTTTATTAAACAAAACAAAAAAAGTAAAGTTAAGAAGTAATCATTCATTATTCTTGTCTTTTAGTTATAATCAGTATTAATAAAAACTTGATTTCGATTATTTCTTTAATTAGCTTTTAAGAAGAGAGAATTTAGATTTGAAACTGATGCCATATAGAGTAATGGCAACAAGCAGTAAACATGGTAGGTATTTATATCTCTTCATCATCATCATATGCACATCAATTATTTGAATCAATTGGATTAAATAAACCTGGATAATTGATGTTCAATTTTGGTATAAGTTCACATCCACTGCAACTTGCACAGTATTTCAAAATTAATTAAAAAGGAAAAAAAAAACTTCCGATAGCACTGCATGAAGTTGGATCTATTTGCTTTTAAAAGTTTATTTGATTTAGAAAAAAAATATGTTAAGTACAATATAAGGTTCTAGATGGTTCTGAATGTGCAATTCAGAGACAAATATGAAAATTTGATTTGTGAATATGTTATATTAACTTTAAATCAGAATTGACTATAATTCTATTAAAGATACTTAAGCCAAAATTTATATTACTGTTCATTGTAAAGTAAACACTTAGTCATGAATATCATTTTTTTTTCTTGATTATCACCCATTTTTATATTACTGTTTTGCTTGAGAAAAATGGAAATACACTTTAGTTCTATAACTTTTTCTTCCCAGTGATATTTCATCAGCTTTATGTAAATAAAAGATTGCATGGTGCATTCAAGATTTTTTTTTTTGAAAGATAAAAACAGTTTTGAATTAAAAGACTACTTTTTCTGTGATTGTAGTCTGTAAATGTATATGTGATTGTGGAGTTTTCTGTGTGAGGGAAATCTAGCTGTGTTGTGGAGGGAAGAAATGTATCATTTCGGATGAATGAAAATAAAGATTTTAATAGACAGATGTTATTTCATTTTAACTACAAGATTGTTTTATATCTTGAAGAGAGTCTTAATATGAGAAGAATTAGTTATTTTATCAAGAAATTATTTTATTTTATTGATTTAATATTAATAAACACGAGGGCAATTTATTATATCAGTTAAGAAGTATGTAGTAAAATTTCGTCATTATTTTCTTAAAATGTATTTAGCTTTTATATTTTTTTTTACCGTTGTTGTTAAAATTTTGTTTTTAATTTTTATTCCAAATTTTATAAGTATTTTTTTTTTTTTTTTTTTAATGAAAATTTTTTTGCCCTAATTTTTAGTTTTTTTTTTAAATTAATTTTAAAAAAAATAAATAATTTTTTTGACTATTTTTTTCATATTGTACCATATGCCTTCAGTTAATGGAAATTTGTGCTTTATGAAATGATTTACAGTTTAGGGAAGCTGTTTAAAAGTTAAAGATATCCAGTATAATTTGGATTGTCCATTCCATTCCATTAGTTCTCCAGTGAATTCTGATTGTATTTGAAAACACTCAGTTTAAAGCATATTAAAGAAAATAATATTTGGAAAGATTATTTCTTCTAGATTACAACTATTTAGTTTTAAAAACATTACAAAAACTGCAATTACTTATTATGAAGTTATAATGATTCATGTTGAAGAATTTAAAATTTTTAAAAATTAACTATTAAAAAATTATTAGTTACAGATTCTGTTTTCCTTTATAATTTCTGATTGTTTTTTTTGTTTTTTTTATTGTTGTTGTTACAGGATTTGTACAGTTTATTGAATCTACTTCTGTAGCTGAAGTACTGGCATCAGAAGGTAGTATTCAGAATTTTTTTCGGAAACATTCACCTTCTGAAAGTGGGCCTTACGGTATTGCACCAGATGTCATGGAAGCTTATGTAAAAAGCTGTGGTACCAAATTTATTTATTATTTTTTGAAGAATTTTAATTGGTAAAACATTAATTTTAAACATAAATTTAGCAATTTAGAGGTTTGATCAATAATCATTTTTCCAAGCCTTTCTAATTTATGTTACAGTCGGACCCCGATTCAACGAATTCATCGGGACCGAAAATTTTATTCGTTAAATTGGGGGTTATTCGTAATATCGGGGTCCAAAATAAAAAAATTTTGCACTTACCTTATGGAACAGCCCTAATAAGCAACTACACAAAAATATCCATAATTAGAAATTGTACACTTTTTATTCAGTAGCTAATAATACCGTACAGCGAATAATTATGCACTAGTTAATTTGAAATTTTAAAGTATGTACTGAGTAATGTTTGACAATTTCCTTGATTCCTGACTCGAAAAAGTTCTTTTTCAACTTTATGGTGAGAAGAAAATACAGCATCATTTATATCCTGCTGCATTAGGTATGTTTAGATATGTTAATCCAAACTAACAAAAAAAAAAAAAAAAATTTTCGGCTGCTGAAATAATTTGTTAATTTGGGGTTTCTTATTCGTTAAATAGGGGTTTTTGCCTTCATTTTAATCAGGGAAAAAGAAAAATTTGTTAAATCGCGAAATTCAGTAAATAGGGGTTCGTTAAATCGGGGTCCGACTGTATTTGAAGATGTTTCTGAAATTCTTTTAAAAGTATTTATTTGCTTTATTAACTTTTATATATAAAATAATAATAATAATAATTAAATTAAAATAAACTGTAGGAAGAATGTTGAAATTTCTGTTTTATTGCATTGAGTAAATTATTTAATAATAGTCAAATTTAACGTGCGGTGAGACATATAACAAGAAAAAGAAGCATAAAACCGCACACAATTAAAGGTTCACTGAGCTATTTTTGGATTTTTCGTACCAGGAACCCAAAACGGAACCGTTTCGAGATCCCTATCTCTCATCGGTTGGGTTCGCCCAGTACTCAATAACTCAGCAGAACCAAAAGAAACATAAACAAAGGACAAGTAGACAAAACAATGACCCTTAAGCTAAAAAACCATCAAAATATAAATTAAGAATAAAAAGGGCAATAAGTAATCCCCGCTAGCTCTAGGCTTAGCATATAAAGGATTAACTTGTAAAGAAAACATATACATAATAGTCAAATTTTATGCTTCTTTTTCTTGTTATATATCCTCAGTGCACGTTAAATTTGACTATTATGTATATGTTTCTTTACAAGTTAATCCTTTACATGCTAAGCCTAGAGCTAGCGTGGATTACTTATTGCCCTTTTCATTCTTAATTTATATTTTGATGTTTTTTTAAGGGTCATTGTTTTCTCTACTTGTCCTTTGTTTATGTTTCTTTTGGTGCCACTGAGCTATTAAGTACTGGGCGAACCCAACCGATGAGAGATAGGATTCTGGAAACGGTGTCTTTGGTTCCCGATACGAAAAATCCAAAAATAGCTCAATGAACCTTTAATTGTGTGTGTGGTTTTATGCTTCTTTTTCTTCAGAAAATTATTGAGAATATTATCTTCTTTTCCAGTCAGAAAATGATTATTTTTACCAATACGAAAACATTTTAGCACTTAAATTTTGCATTGCTGACACCTCTGTAAAAAGCAAGAGTTTCAAAATGTTTTGACATTTTCCCATCTGTCCCCATCTATAAGTAGGACTGAAAATTGATCTTCAGAACGTAATCAGGAGAGATCTGCTTTTTCACTCACCCACTCATTTATGCCTACCTTCCTGGCAGCTGGATATGAGAAGTTAACTCCTTTAACAATTAAAATTTTGTGAGCTAGTGTTTAACAACAGTCATTCTTATTTATTCCACTAGTTCCAGTTATTTCTCAATAGCACAATTGTTATTGAAGTATTCAAAGAGTAAAATAGCTTTTCAGTCACCTGCATAGCAGAATTTAACTTTTGAGTTAATGTTTATTAATAATAGGAATTTTAGAATGTAATAAATTTCTAATTGGTAGAATTAGATCTTATTAAAGGAATCAACTTCTTATAAAACTATTCATTTCTTTTTTATGTTCATTAATTGCAACATTTTAATTTTATAAATGAATCTCTCACCACTTTCAGATTAAGATTTAGCAATTCATATATGCCTCAACGATTGATTTTACTGAACCATCAATAAATATATTGTAAACAATGCGATGTTCACAGTTCTGAACAGCATACTTCATTTGCTGAATTGATTTAGTAGTTACAATGATTTTGCTTTGATTCTGAGAAACCTTGGCTCATTCAAATCCATTTATTTTGATGCTTTGGCTCAAATTTCTGCACAAAGAAGAAATACATTATTAACTTAGATAAAAATCCCAGGGCTTTATTTTTTTTTTCTTGATGCTTCAGTTTGTTTCTTTGTCCGTAAACTTCTACATTCCTAAGCCTTTACTTCCATTCACATTCCTTTGTGTATCTTGTTAATTAAAAAAAAAAATGTTGTGAATTACAAACTGCCTGAGATCTCTGTTTCTGAAAATCTTCTAGTAACATATATTGAAATGCAGGAACCAAACATTACTTATGCTTTGTATTAATTTACATAGCCAGTATAAATAGGGAGAAATGAGACTTGAAATGATTAAGTTTTCATTTTCTGAAACAGAAGAGAATCAATTATAGATGTATGATTATTTATATAATGTTGTACTCAAGAATTTTCTTTTTGTATGTTGTAGCTGGATATTGCGTGATTACTTACATACTTGGTGTTGGAGATCGACACTTTGACAATCTACTTCTCACAAAATCAGGTAATTTCATTTAATGACAAATTTTGAAAAGCTATTTTAATTTTTTATTCATTTAAGCTTTTTCAAAAGTACTTTTGTATTAATTTGCTTTATAAGTCTACTGGCATATCATAATTTGTTAGAAAGATCTTAGTATTTAAATAATAATAAAGTGATGTTATCTATGAAATTTACAATTCTCAAATAAGTCTTCTTAAAGTCTGACATACTAAGGAGGCTTAACATGCGTGTAATGAAATAAAGAAAAATGGAAATAAATAAAACACACTTACTTACAAAAAGTTGAGAGAATTATACATGATAATAATCCGACAGTTTCGGAATACTGTGCGTATTCCTTCATCAGGGACAACAGAAACATATAGGACATTAAAACAACATTTAGGATGACATGATGAGGGAAGGTATGTTGAAAGTGCTTTAAACTGGATTATATAGAAAGATTCAGCTAGGAGACAGTGGGATAGTCTATTATGGTGGGAAAGGGGTTTAGCAGCTGAGAAATTGGGGGTGGGGGTGGGGTCCTGTCTCTTTAAAGTGAGTAACAGTGTATGAGCATGTGGGATCTATTTTTTTAAAGGCCTGTTTGTGTTCTTTAATGTGTGGATAGGGGTCGGGATATTTGTCCCACGTAGCCAGAGGAGCATTGGCCATGGGATCCAGTAAACTGTGTTGGAAGAGTTGTTAGGTTTCTTTGTTTGTGTTATGTTTATGTTGTGTGATTTGAAGGCAGAGGCATATTGGTGTTGGTTGAGGAATTTTTTGATGAAGCTTTCAAGGGGAGGATAGTAAGGGAAGGGGATGTATTTAACAGGGGGTTTGGGGGGTAGTACCCAACAATACTACCGAGCATTGAAGGAAAAATGGCCGGATTATGAACAGAGACACGACAAAGTGATTTTGCTGCCGACAACGCTCGGCCACATGTTGCTCAGGTTGTGAAAACTTTCCTGGAAACACTGAAATGGGACATCCTACTCCACCCGCCATATTCTCCAGACATCGCCCCTTCCGACTACCACCTATTCCGATCGATGATGCATGTCCTGGCTGAGCAGCACTTCCGTTCTTATGAAGAAGCCAAAAATTGGGTCGATTCGTGGATTGACTCAAAAGATGAGCAGTTTTTTCAACGCGGAATCCGTATGCTGCCAGAGAGATGGAAAAAAGTTGTGGCTAGCGATGGACAATATTTTGAAGAATAATTATGTAACCATTTTCCCACAATAAAGGCTCAAATTTTGAAAAAAACTGCGGTTTTCCATTTGTACTCCTGATATCATTTCACTCTTATCAAATTAGTTAAAAAGAATATTGAAGCACACACAGACAGAACTTTAAAAGTAACTTAGTAAAAGAAAAACAATAGCTAACTGTTCCAGATAATAAACTAATAATTTATGTTTCCAAGATCAACAGCACCTTTTATATAATATAGCATTATGGTAGTTTGAAAAAATTTTGTCAGTAATTCTAAAATAATACAAAATTATTATTGGAATAAACTGCATCTCAAATTACAATTAAGTAAACTTTTGTTTACTTTTTTTAAAAATAGCACTTATTATTCAATTAATAAATAATCTAACTGTGTTTATTGTCTTATTATTATTTTGCAGGAAGATTTTTTCATGTGGATTTTGGCTACATCTTAGGAAGAGATCCAAAACCTCTTCCTCCACCAATGAGATTAAGTAAGGAAATGGTGGAAGCCATGGGTGGAATCAACTCTGATCATTATCAAGAATTTCGAAAGCAGTGTTACACTGCTTTTCTTCACTTGAGAAGGTAAATGCACATGCATTGTTTATCTCAATTTCTTGTGTTACTTGTAAAGACTTATTCCTTTTAGTTCTTGAAAGAAAAAAGAATAGTACGTATTGATTTTAATTAACATATAGCAACAATAAATGCATAGAATTATTTTTTCTTACAATTCATATTTAATTTACCATGCAAAAAAAGTATTACATTTAATAAATTACAATATAAATAAATAAAAAT
>JAFIDM010012231.1:138370043-138411133 GCA_023159025.1 Thereuonema tuberculata
GATATAGGGTTTTTAGAGTTAGGTCTTGTAGAGTTAGGGGCTTGGCTCTACATGAGATCTGATAACTTTTTAACAGTGAAAGTGTTATGAGCATGTGAGTCTTGGCAACTTATTTTACATGAAATGTTTTGGGTGGGATTTCATTTCTTTTTGTAAGATGAGATCTGATAACTTTTTAACAGTGAAAGCGTTATGAGCATGTGAGTCTTGGCAACTTATTTTACATGAAATATTTTGAGTGGGATTTATATATTTATTAAGCAATACTATTAAAGAACTATGTCATTAAGATTTAACTTCGCAATAATTAAGTTGAAATCCTAAAGAATTACAGAAAATTCCATACGACGAAATGCTTCTAGAAAAGGTACGTAGTGCCCTACTTCCTTCCTTCGGCTCATCAGATTCAAGGAAACAACCGACAATCTGCGTTCGGGTAGCGCACTCAAGCACTGGGGGGTGGCGGGCGGGGCATTCTGGTGGAGGCGGAGGGGCGACGCTAAGCACGCATTGCGCATTTGATGCCCTTCCGTCCCCTAACCCCTTGGATCACAGATATTTGTTGTTCAAATGAAATATTGAAATATAAGATAATATCTAGCTTTCATATCAAACTTCAGCTTTCTAGAACTTTTATTTTGGAAGTACCTACAAATACGATATTTTATAATACAGACCTGCACCCCTATGGGGTGTTGGAGCGTGAAAGTTTTCGTCATTTGTGTGCAAATCTTAGCCTGCATACCAAATTTCAGCTTTCTAGGACTTTTTATACACCTATGAGAAATTGTTGTATAATAAAGAACCGGAACCCCCTTTATGAAGGATTGGAGGATGAAAGTCATGCAAATTTCTTAATTTTTTTGTTGTTTGTTTGCAAATCGTAGCCTGCATATATCATATTTCAGCCGTAGGACTTTTGGAAGTTTGAAATATAGATTGTTACATACAAAATATAAATAAAATAAAAATACAGAACCAGACCCCCCCCCTTTATGAGGGTTGGAGGATGAAAGTTACGGATTTCTTAATTTTGTTGTTGTTTGTGTGCTAATCCTAGCCTGCATACCAAATTTCAGCTTTCTATGACTTCAGGAAGTATCCTAGAGGTTTTGATGATCATGAGTCAGTCAGTGACGAATTCGATGTATTTTAGGTATTAGTAAAATCCAAAGTATAAAAGCTAGATAAATGAAACTTAGCGTATTTCATTAGTCTGCTTAATGCATCTTATCCTGAAAATTTGAGCTCTCTAGAATTATCCAGGCTGAAGCTATGAGGGTTCGGCGTATTTTAGGTATTAATAAAATCCAAAGTATAAAAGCGAGATAAATGAAACTTAGCGTATTTCATTAGTCTGGTAACTGCATCTTATCCTGAAAATTTGAGCTCTCTACTATTACCCAGGCCGACGCTATGAGGGTTCGATAATACAGAACCAGACCCCCCCCCTCCCTTTATGAGGGTTGGAGGGTGAAAGTTACGGATTTCTTATTTTTGTTGTTGTTTGTGTGCTAATCCTAGCCTGCATACCAAATTTCAGCTTTCTAGGACTTCAGGAAGTATCCTAGAGGTTTTGATGATCTTGAATCAGTCAGTGAGTGAAGAAATCGACGTATTTCAGGTATCAATAAAATGAAAAGTATAAAAGCTAGATAAATGAAACTTAGCATATTTCATTAGTCTGGTAACTGCATCTTATTCTGAAAATTTGAGCTCTCTGGTATTATCCAGGCCGAAGCTATGAGGGTTTGAAAATACGATGAAATGCTTCGAGAAAAGGTACGTAATGCCCTTCCTGCCTTCGGCTCGTCTTGGCGGGGGCACTACCATGCCCCCAGATAAACAACTTGCTAATTTTTTTTTTGTTTGTATTTTATAAGTTTCCTTGTGGTAAAAGAAAAAAAGTACGAGTTATATTAAAATTGAAAAGAAAAAACCAAACAAACAAACAAAAAAATGAGAAGGGGTGAATTGACCTCCTCTATTCCTTTAATGAATGCTGTAGGTATCTTCAATATTCACCTCATCCCAACCCTCTACCTAATAAAGATTTTCTCTGTATTAAAATTCAAAAATTGTATACATTTGATTTTCTTATATCTTCCCAGAAAAGCATGCACTTAGAAATATTTCCTTAAGGAATATCTTTAGTTGGACCAGAAAAACGCTGATTAAACCCAATTTGAGATAGCTAGCCTAATCTTTTCTAACTTCAAGTCAATAAGGCGATCTCTGATTGTCCATTGGATTTGGTTTAATTGTTGAAAACCTTTATATAATGAACTACAAGAAAGCTTATTTGCATGAAAGAACTTTCAGGATATGAAAAGTAGTAAAATATTTTACGTATTTGCACTGCAAGAAATGAGAATATGATAATGATTCTTGTGGCACAATGTTGAAGAGAGTATTTAATATCTTCAATGAAGATCTTCATAATCATTTTGAATCTGATGTTTAATAGTTAGTTAAATCTTTTCTATACTATGAATCACTTTTCTTTTAGCTTTCTTGATTTACTTCACAATAAATTTGCAATTCTGTAACCTTTAGAAGAATGTGAAAAAAGTTCCTTTTATTAACTTTTGATTTCTTGAGTCAGTTTCTTTACATCAACTAAATGAAACAAATAAACTGCACTGTATGATACATATTCAATTCATTCATTTGGGGAGACCGGGGCTTGTTGACATAGATTTTGGTTTTTTGATTTTTCTAATTTTTTGTGCAATACTTAGAGGGATTCTGGTGAATGCGGCAGATAGCTTAACTTTTTGACTATGTAGGACCCATTATGTAGGACCCATTAATTAAATCCATGTTTAGGTAACCCCAAAAACACTTCTCCTAAAAGCTTGCAACTATACCAACTAATTAACTAATAAAATTTTCGCGCATAAGTGAAAAACCCTAAAATAAAATATGTTTAACTTTTAAACGCGAAAAGTTAACATATTTATACTATTGTCCTCAAAATGAAAGATGACCGGCGGAAGTTTGAACTGCGCAGCCCTTCCGGTAGCTGATCAATTATGTTTTCCTGTCACAATGGACGCCCGTCTGTTTTCACCCAGAAAGACATGTTGATAACGCCAAATTAAAACTTCTCTCGACTATTTACCGTTATTTCAATACCGTTATTTCAATACCAGTTGCTAACAATAAGTATTTATATAAATAAATAAATATATATTATTTATAAATACAATGCTCTTTTGCAAAGTAACAAGCCTTTACCGTAATGGCGACGTCCAGTGATAAACTCACACGGAAGTGCCTGACCAGAGTAATCGATGATACATGCGCAGATCTCACAAAAACAGGGCGGCCATCATTCACTGGGAGCACAATAATACTAATGGTAAACTACTAATACTAATAAATAAATATGCACATAATTTCCGTTTATGTATTGTAATTTAATAAGAATGTAAAAATTCAAAGTTGTTCCATACGTACCAAACTTAATTACATTTTCTTTAAGAAAAAGTCATCAATAAAGGTTTGTTTTTGTTTTCAGGAACTGTCGATGAGAGTCTTTTCAAGTTCATCTAGGTGCGAAAAAGTTCTTTTGCTTCCGGAATTAAATTGAAAATAATCCCGCAGAGGTTCCAATGCAGAGTTTCCAAAGAAGGTAGAAACAGAAGGGGAAGACCGAAAAAGCATTGGAGAGATAACTTCAGGGAAAACCTGGAAAGATAAGGACTGGCAGCAGCGGATACAGAGGACAGAAACAAATGGTGAGACATTATGAGGATGACTTTCAGTTGAGGAAAACCTCAGAAATGGGGAAAATCTTATAAAGAAGGAGAAGTTTCCAAAGCTTCAAATGCTGTTGTGGGGGTTGGGGGAACTTTTGCTGTATCTTCTTCATCGTCTTCCACATCTTCTTGGTTGTCTTTGTTGTCGCCAATTTCCGCTGCAATATTGCTGATATCCTGCATCTTACTTGTAATTAAAGTTTCGTCAACATCCACGAATTCAGAGAAAGTACACGATGCCAGTCCGCCAGATACAGCATTCCAATCATCTTTGCTTACATCGGCCTCGCTTTGTGTTTCTTTATCGTCTTCGTATTCCTTTTCTTCTGGGAGCAAAAATCCTGCCTTCTTAAAACAGTTTTTGATACAAATGTCAGTAATGTTTGTCCATGACGAGCACACCATGTGAATAGCATCAAGGACAGTGATCTGCTTCGAAACATCTTTCACCGAACGTTCCATTTCTATAGTAGCAAGAAGACGCAGGATTAAAGTTTTTCTGTAGTGCACTTTCAAGCAACGAATGATGCTCAGGTCCATAGGTAGAAGTTTGCTTGTGCAATTGGCAGGAAAAAACATAACTTTTGAATAGTTGAGAGATGGAAGATCTTTTGGGTGTGCTGGGCATTGATTCATAAATAGGATAACTTTTCGTTTCTCTTTTTCCAATTTACTGTCAAATTTGTGCAAGAAATCCAGAAAAATGCTCGAAGTCATCCATGCCATTTTGTTACTAGCATAATCACAAGGAAAGTTTCTTTACATTTTTGAAGCATCAGGGATTCTTTGATTTCCCAATGACTAGTGGAGGCAGTTTATCCGAACCATCGGCATTGCAGAACAGCAAAACAGTTAAACCTTTCTACACTTTTTTTACCACCATGGCATGGTTCTCCTTTAAAAGTCAAAGTTCAGTCGGGCATTGCTCGATAGAAAAGTCCAGTTTCGTCGCAATTGTAAATGTTTTTCGGTTCGTATTCTTTCACTAAATCAGGCCAGTCTTTTTGCCATTGTTCAACAGATTCAATATTGACACTTCCACTTTCACCAGAAAGGACACGAGTTGACATCCATGTCTAATTTTGAATTTCTCAACCCATCCATGTGATGCAGAAAAGTTTTCCATGTCATAACTCTTCGATAATTCCAAGGCTTTCTCTCTTAGAAGTTCAACGTTTACAGGAATGTTGGATGCACGAGTTTCTTTAAACCAGAGAACTAAAACTTTCTCGAATTCTTTGTTCTTTCCGCTTTGAATTCGACTCCTTTTCTTGGCCTGTATTCCACATTCTAGTTAAGCTGCATTTATAGCTTCTCTGTTTTTCAAAATTCCTCTTAAAGTTGATTTTGGAAGACGGAAATGATCAGCTAACGCTGTTTTTGATTTAAAACATTTTTCTTCGTACTTTTTTATGATATCAATTTTAATAGAAAGTGACAAGTTCGTATGTTTTGCCATTTTTTTTACACTCGTAAGCGAATGAACAAAAACCTAAAGCATGTCCCGCGCTCAGTGCTTACCATCCACACCGATTGGCTGCGACTTTTAGTGACGTCACCCGTTCTCCCCTCTCGATGTCAATCACAAGACTAATCCCTCCCCCAATTACACACCTTTGCGAAAAAGAACGCATTGAAATTTTTTTTTATAGCGCATAAGTGAAAGGTCCATTTTAGGTTTCACGTATAAATAATAGTTAGCAATGTTTTTCTATATCGCTGGCCGGGCCTGCGGAAAAAACAGACATAAGTGAAAAATGCATATAAATGAGAGATCACTGTACTTGAACAAAAAACAACTGTATGATAAATTAAATTAAATGAATTCTTAACTACCTATAGTTATTGTTTGATATCAAACACAAATGAAGGAGTTGGGCACTCGCTTATTTGAACAGGTGGGTTCAATTTTCGCAGAACTTTAGTTTGGTCGTACCAAATTGAGTCTTCCTCGTCTGGCCATCTCCAGTTTTTCCCCTTGTTTACCATTTGTCAAAGCTATGCCAACTGACCCCTACCAAATTACGCCAACTAGCCCTACAGGGATTTCCAAAACAAGATGGATACCACACAATCCCAAACATCAGAAACAAAAGATTATGATACACGCATGCAACCACAGTTATCCACTCTTTCGAAAACTGCCATCAGCGCACCTCAATTCGATCTATATGTTCACCTGAACAAAAAAATTTACGATGAAAAAATTTACTCACCAGTCAGAAAAACGATGAAACAGGGGTCCTTCGTTCGTGACGCTTCCAAACAAACTAAAGTCACAGTGGATGGTGCACCTTTACAAACACTTCCCACTACCAATATGTCAGCGCTCTAGCTACACGGTGGCAGGAAATAGAAGCTGTGTGCCAACTAGCCCCTTATGCCAACTGACCCCGGTCTCCCCTATAATTGAAACTTAAATATTCAGTGAAAATGGTTTTCAACTCTGTTTTGTGTGCAGTTTCATCAACAACTTCATAGTATAAATAGAATGATGAGAGTTCCTTTTCATTTCAGAAGTAATTAGGCCATTGGAAGTTTGTCATGCAGTTAGTGGTAAGATTGAGATTATAGTTAACTAAGAAAGAAAAAACAAAACAAAAAAACAAAGCAGGCTTAGTAAGAGTATAATCAATTCAATTTGGCGAGACAAGACTCAAAAGAAAGTGCTATGTAAACTCTTTACATTATAAATACCATTGTCAATAAATTCAGCATTCTACACTCGAGAAGTAGAAGCTCTTACTTAAATATCTTTTTTGCATGTATGAGGTCATTCAGTAAAGCTGTTATTTTGATCAGTTTCCCTCTGAATTTGTGCCAAACAGCAGAAATCAGCATGCCCCTAAAGATTCTTAAAATTCTGCTATAGGGGAAAACAAAATGCTCTCTTTTGCTTGATTCCCTCTTCCTATAGCGTAATAAAAAATGAACATTCAAATACACTGGCAGGAAAAACAATACAGTCAAAGCATTTACAACAGACAAACCTATCAGGAGTACAAATGGAAAACCACCATTTCCCAATAGATGGCACTAGCAGTAAATGCTGGTCAGAAATGGCAGATTAGCAATGTCACATGGTAAGGTTAGGCATCTGTCAACAACTCCTCATCATTAGATTTGTTTATTTTTATTGGCATCATATACTTTTTTGTGCGCAGATCTATAGAAGTTTGAGCCAAGTAAGCATGATTTGCGGAGGTTTTGCTTTTGCCTTCAATTCAAAAAAAATCTGCGGCTGAGGCGCATCGAATGATTATAGAAACTTATGTTGAGGCTGCTATTAGTGAAAGAATGTGTAGCGAAGGGCTTCAATGCTACAAAATAGGTGATTTTAGCGTGGAAGACAAGGAGCGTCCCGGACAAGTGAAAAAGTTTAAAGACAGAATTGGAGGCATTACTGGACAAAGATTCATGGCAAATGCAACAAGCCCTTGCAGGTTCATTGGGCGTGACTCAACTAGCCATTTCACATCGTTTACAAACTTTGGGAATAATGCAAAAGCAAGGAAAATTCGGTGCCATACGAGTTGAAGCCAAGAAACATCGAACGGTATTTTTTCACATGCGAACAGCTGCTCCAACACAAAAAAAGGTTTTTTTGCATCGCATTGTCATTGGGGATGAGAAGTGGATCCATTATGATAATCCAAAGCGAAAAAAATCTTGGGGATACCGCGGCCAAGCCAAACATCCAAGGCCTAAAAATCATGCTATGTATTTGGTGGGACCAGCTCTGCATGGTGTATTATGAGCTGCTGTAATCTGGTGAAACTATCACAGGAGCTCACTACCGAACACAACTAATGCGTTTGAGCCGAGCATTGAAGGAAAAATGGTCGGATTATGAGCAGACACACAACAAAGTGATTTTGCTGCCGACAACACTCAGCCACATGTTGCTCAGGTTGTGAAAACTTACCTGGAAACACTGAAATGGGACGTCCTACCCCATCCGCTATATTCTCCAGACATCGCCCCTTCCGACTACCACCTATTCCGATTGATGATGCATGGCCTGGCTGAAGAGCACTTCCGTTCTTACGAAGAAGCCAAAAATTGGGTCGATTTGTGGATTGACTCAAAAGATGAGCAGTTTTTCGATGCGGAATCCATATGCTGGCCAGAATGGGAAAAAGTTGTGGCTAGCGATGGACAATATTTTGAAGAATAATTATGTAACCATTTTCCCACAATAAAGGCTCAAATTTTGAGAAAAAAACTGCGGTTTTCCATTTGTACTCCTGATATCATTTCACTCTTATCAAATTAGTTAAAAAGAATATTGAACACACACACAGACAGAACTGTAAAAGTAATTTAGTAAAAGAAAAACAATAGCTAACTGTTCCAGATAATAAACTAATCATTTATGTTTCCAAGATCAACAGCATATTATATTTAATGTAATATAGCATTATGGTAGTTTGAAAAAATTTTGTTAGTAATTCTAAAATACTAAAAAAATATTATTGGAATAAACTGCATCTCAAATTACAATTAAGTAAGCTTTTGTTTACTTTTTTTTAAAATAACAAATTATTATTCAATTAATAAATAATCTAACTGTTTTTATTGTCTTATTATTATTTTGCAGGAAGATTTTTTCATGTGGATTTTGGCTACATCTTAGGAAGAGATCCAAAACCTCTTCCTCCACCAATGAGATTAAGTAAGGAAATGGTGGAAGCCATGGGTGGAATCAACTCTGATCATTATCAAGAATTTCGAAAGCAGTGTTACACTGCTTTTCTTCACTTGAGAAGGTAAATGCACATGCATTATTTATCTCAATTTCTTTTGTTACTTGTAAAGATTTATTCCTTCTAGTTGTTGAAAGAAAAAAGAATAGTACGTATTGATTTTTAAATAATATGAAGCAACAATAAATGCATAGAATTATTTGTTTCTTACAATTCATATTTAATTTACCATGCAAAAAAAAGTATTACATTTAATAAATTACAATATAAATAAATAAAAATAAATCATAGTTGAAATTCGATAAAGCCACTTTTTTTAAAAATTTTTTTTTTTCAAATATCCTATCATTTTGAATTTTGATCATAATATCATTAATTAAAAAAACAAAATGAAAGAAAGAAATGATTAACTCCAGTGACTAATCAAAAAAATTAATGAAGCAAAATGCATTTGTGATGTTTTACTCTAGTCAATGACATACATTCTTTGATAGTTAATGTTTTTAAAAAAAATGTCCTATTTTAGTAAGTTTTAATTTTAGTGTTGTTTTTTATTATTTACTGCTTCTACAACTTCATTTAAAAAACAATGAAATTGTAACTTTGTCATTATTCAATTGTGCAATGAGAAGATGCCATGTTTTTAACCCTTTCTACCACAAGAAATTTCCTTTGAGGAGGCTCCATCTATAGTCTAAAGTGGAGAAACTTTCCAATAGAAAAAACATCGACGTAGGTTTGTGAGGTGAAATTTCTTCGCATCTTATCCCTTTAATCCCAATAAGAGTCGAGAAACCCCTTCGTCTCTGGATAATATCAGCATTCAAGGTCACCGTCTGATTGTACCTTTAGTATCATAGTACATGTTTCACTTCAGAGCATAATCTAGTTACTAGCTTTGTAAAACTTTATTTTAGTATTTCTGTGGATAACGTTTTATTTCAGATGTAGTAAGAAGTCATATTGCATTAGCAAGTGAAACTAACTTCTTAACAAGAAGTAATTTTTATTTGCTGCTACAAGATGAAGTACTGTATTTGCAATACATTTCATTCTTGATTATTACTAGTTATAATTACTGCAAGGTATTTTCATTAATCCACACTCTAAAATCTTTCATTAGCTATGGTGATATATTTTGCTGTAAAGGTCTGCTCTTTCATCAAGTAAAGATCATTACATGTTGAATGTTTTTGATCTTTAATTGAAACTGAATCAATAATGACTGGCATGTGACTGAATGCATCCCCAGTTTTAAAAAATGGTAAGAAGGATGCTTTCTTTGGACTTTTTAGATCAAGGTAACACATCTTCATAAGGCAGAAAGAAGAGCTAACTTTATTAAAAATGCCTAGATTTTCCTACCTTGCATCTTGTGATTGTGTTTATATTCCCCATAACTAAAAAAAACAACTTCAGAAACATTTTTTTCATCTACTGAAGAGGCCTAAATGCCTAACTACAGATCCTGAAGAATACTTCAATTTCATATTTACAATTTTCCAATCAATTGGATTGGCAATTTTTTCTTTATCCAAAACTTTTCAGGTGACTTATCTATGTGCTTTATTTTATTGATCCACCATTCAATTAAAAACATTAATCTGATTATCACTTGGTCCAATTTGCTAATAAAATTAAAATGATAATATTAATTTATAAAATCAACTTAAATAAGATATGATCTTATATAAAAAGCATCTTGATGTAATTTCCTGTTTGTGTTTACTTGAGATTAACAAATTATAAAACCTAGGGTCAATCAGAAAAAAAGTTTACAGCTAAACTTCTGTCATTCGAAAAAAAAAACCTCCCTTAATTTGTCTGTATTCATCTTTTTTTTTTTTTTTTTTTTTGCAAAAGACTTCTTCAGGACAATTTTAGGAGAAGAACTCTGTCTTCCTCAGTCATTATGAATACAATTTGAATTCGCATTTTGAAATAACAAATGAATATAAAGAAGTTATTTTTAAATTTTACAGCTGTTGGCAATTAAATTTATGAGTTTGTCTTAATGCCAGCGGTTGCTGAAATATTTGATAGAGGGCAGTACTGCTCAATGTTGCAAGGTCTTCCTCATATTTGCCATTGGAAATGTGAATTGTCATTTAAAAATAGCGATCTGCTTGGATAACTGGTCTTCTGTTGAAGTTTGTGCAGTGACACCCTTTCTTTGGGCACACAAAGTCAGTAGCTGAGATCCATTGAAAACTTATCGAGATGTACGGAGATGGTGTGATCCTTCTTCATTACAATACCCAACCACACATTGACAGAACATACAAAACTTGCTGCACAGTTTCCAGTTAAATTTTGGGACTTCTGCTATACAGTCCGGATTGGTTCCCAGTGGTTTTCATCTGTCCCCTGCCTTAAAAGAGCACATGTCAGGTCAATGCTTCACATGCAATGAAGTCTAACATGATGCCAAAAAGTGGCTAAAAACAGCAGGACCCCAACTTTTATGCAGCTGTGATGAACAAACTGATCAAACGTTGTGACAAATACCTCAATTGTCTAGTTGATTGTAGAAAAATAGTGTATTTGTGCCACTTTAAGGGTGCTATCTCATTTTCTTCCAGTCAAGGTTTACTTTTCATACACAAGCTTTGTAAACGTTTTTCCTGATCGACCTGGGTAATCCCTAAAATTCATAAGACAAAAGTATAAAATTTTTATCTCTTATTTTCCCTAAGCATTGATAGCCCAACACAACTTCAGCAGTATGTAAAAAATGCAACCCATCTTGTATTCCTTTCATTTTCATAGTACTCAAACCTTGATATATGATTGATGAAATGTATGTTGGTTGTTTATCTCCCATTTCCAATCAGCAGTGGACCAAAGATATGGCTCTTATTGTTTTGAAGATCTTAAAAAAAACGAATAGAGAACCAAACTTTGCAGAAGCTCAAACAGCAAAACAAAGTAGTAAAATATTCTCTCTTTCACAATATTATTACTGAATGGCTGTAAGTGATTGAATAGTTGTGTTTAGTAATAAATTTGTTCTGTTCTTGACCTAGTCTTCTATTTGCAATTAATCTTCCCTCTGCAGTGAAAGCTGTGGCTTCACATCAAATTTTTTTTTAAAGATGACTTAGCCAAAAAAAGAAAAATCAAAGGTTGCAGAAGGCCAAGCTAACTTTGGTAGTTACAATAGTTCCTTGAATTCCTGTAAACACTTATAAAACTATATATATGTATATTAATTGAAATGTTTACAATTGTTTAGTTTCTTTCTTCTTTTTTTTCAGGCATTCCAATTTAATCCTTAACTTATTTGGTCTTATGGTAGATGCTAATGTACCTGACATTGCTTTAGAGCCTGATAAAACTGTAAAAAAGGTCAGTTTTGTTATCATTTAAACTTGGATAATTTATTCAAAATTCCTTAGTTTGGTTTTGTGTTATCTAAGTAGCACAGTCTTATCATTGGTAATGAATCAACTTAAATTAGGTGTTAATTTTTTTTTTTTAGGTTCAAGACAAATTTAGGCTCGATTTAACAGATGAAGAAGCAGTTCACTATATGCAAAACTTGATTGATGTTAGTGTTACAGCTGTGATGGCTGCTTTAGTAGAACAAATACACAAGTTTACACAGGTACTTTACATAAATATTTTATTTAAAATTCACTTTTTTTCAAAATATATAAGCCTAGTAATTAAGGAAAAATGCTAGCACAGATTAACAGGGACTGTTAAACTAATTTCTTCTTGATTCTATGTGAATTCTTATTTCAGATGTTAGATACAGTCCTTTAGAAGGATCACAAATGAAACATTTTACTTGATTATGATGATTAAAATCACCTTTGAAATACTTTTATTGCTATCAATTTTTTTTTTCTTTATAAAAAAGCCTAATAATTTTTAAAAACATAAAATGCTTGCTTCTGGAAATGTAGACTAATAGAATAATTCTTAACAGATTTATATTATAATTGATGATTTTGATAAAGTTTTAATTACAATTATTTTATTTGAATAACATGAGCATGTAAACACTGAAACTAGGTAGAGAAAAATATAAAACATTTTCAAATTAGTTATCAATAAATTTTACGTTATTATTGCACTTACTAATTTGAAACCATTTGTATTTTCCACCTTTCCCAAGTTCAGTGTTTATATGCTGATGTTATTGTATATGCTGATGTTATTGTATTCTGACTATATTTTTAAAATTAAACATATACAAATTCTTGAATGATTAGAAAAACAAAGAAAGCTCTGATATGTTCATACTCCATATCTTAATTTCAATAATCTTTTGACAAAATCAAGGCAGCATTCTAAAGGATAGTGGTTCTAATGTTTAAAGTCATGTCTCTGATTTTTTTTTTTAATATTAAGTTCTTATTTTACTTTATTTACAGTTCTTGAAGAAATGAAGACACAGTTTGTCATTGATTTTATCATAAATAATACTTTATATAATAAAGCTATTTTTTATACAAAATATTCTGAATTGTTTATATTAATAATAGTTTTTACTTTACTTTCAATTTGATGTATCATTGAGGGAGGACATTCTTCCGTTGCCTACAAATAAAGAAACAAAAATACATGATATGGCAATAAATAAATATTTTGTAATACTAAGATAACAACATTGGAATTATCAAAACTTCTTTTTGCAATTTTTTTTAAAAACCTATTTTCCTTTATACTTGAATGATATACATTGCATTAGTTATTAAGTTATAAAAAAAACAAACTGAAGCATCCTTAGAAATAGGAATATTTTTGTCCATAAATCCAGTTACATGGAATGTCCATTACATAATAATCAAGATTATGGAGGGTTGAGACATAAAATGGAAGTTTGGGACCTCCAGTTACAGATAAAAGCTCTTCCTCTACCAACAATCTGTTTGATGTGATAACCAGGGTATGAACAATTGCCTGGTATCATAGTTTCTGTTGCAGGAACTTCTGTATTGGTATTTTTACAGGCCAGTCAGCATGTGAAAAGCCCAAAACCACAGAAGCCATTGGTGAGGCATCAGGTGACTTAACAAGTATGAATGTAAAGGGAATGACATGAATCTCAATCTAGTGCATCTTTTTGCTTACAGTACTGGACTGAGAAATTTGCAGTATTGCTGCACACTTGTCCATATGAATGTTAACCAATGGAGTGAAATTGCCATGAAGCTGGGGCATGGGTGCCATAGATTGAATCCATCGCATTCTCTTGGTAGTATGCAACATTACCTTGGCGTTAGCTGCTATTCTGATCAGCGAGAGATGACCACAAGCATAAAGTCTGCTCGTCCTTTCTCTTCGATGTAACAAATTGCCCTGGGTTGGTTGGCATTGTCCAGATACGCCCATGCTTCGTCCACTGTGACAATATGCTGTCAGCTGACTTGTTCCTGTTTTAGCAGAACCTTTGGCCTGAGAATCGAGTTTATGGTTGTGGCTAATGGTACCCTTACTGACCACAAAAACCTCTGCCGCTGCACTATTTTGCAATCTTACAGTAGGACACTTTGATGTCGGAAAGGGCAGAGATACATCCTTTCCAGAAGGGCGTTATTTTCACAGATATTATTCAGCCTATTCAACAAATGACATAGAATAACAATGGCTGCAAATGTACTGCATCAGTGCACGATATATTGTATCACATAGATTATAGGCTGGTTCGAATCCTTCAATTTTATCTACCTCAACCCTCCTTATTACAGAAATTACATAAGTAAATAAATGGATCCCTCTTGATTAGATAAAGATTGACTGCTACTAATTCCTTACCTTTTTCAAATTGCTTTCAAAGGTTTCCACATGATTTTGAAGGTTCTTCAGAACTGCGTGTTTCATAGCAATGTGCTTCTGGAGCTTAAAGAATTTCTTTTCTTCTTGGAGAAGAAGCTTTTTTAGTAGAAACTTCTGTTCTATCTTTTGCCTCATTATGTGAACTCTTACATCATTTTGAGGATTTCTTGTTGGCCGCCTAATTAAATAAATTAAATTTAACTTAAAAAAGAAAGGACATCTCACTACTTGCTAATAACCTACCTACCAATCTTACTCCTGCAAGAAATAACAAATCTTAAATAGTAGTATATTAACAGCAGGTTATTACTATTAAAAAAACCTTAAAGAATAAAAGCATATTAAGTTTCATTTAAGTAAGTAAATTGATAAGCAATTAAATAAATTTGATTGAAGAATTATGTTAGATTGCAAAGCTTCTCACAACAATATTTGTCGGCATGATTCACTGCCTCAGAAAATCCTTTGACCAGATGTAACCAAAATGTTATGTCAAGTTCACTGAACATAGTGTGAATCTATATTACTAAAATCTTTTATTTCTCTGTCTGTCTGTCCGGCGCAATTTTCTGTGACAATGGAAAATAGAAATAATTTTTACAATGAAACATCCGCGACAGGAATCGAACCTGAAACCTTCTGATCTGAAGTCAGATGTCTTATCCATTACGCTATAGGGACTACAACTCTCTTCATATTGCTTTTTGACTTATCTCTCCTTCCCCTTCCCCCATCAATAAGGAATATTCAACCTTTTTTTTTAATCTCAAGATTGTTTATTTATTTCCCATCCGTCAGTTTATTTGTAATTCGAAACTGACAATTAGAACTATAATTGCCGAAATGTTGCAATATTTTAAGTATTCTTCCTTAACCAAATTCTATGTGATATTGAAAAATAAGCGCATGTACACGGCAGATGTTGGAGTAATGAAAACAGAGTCAAGAAAGAAAGAAGCACCCTTTTTATGAGATAGATTACTGAAAAACACTATTTGTAACTAAAATACCTGGAATCACGTCAAAGTTAAGAACTTACCAAAGAACGAGATTCTCGATAACATCAATCGAGTTATAAGTCAAAGAATACAAGGTGAGACTAGAGAGTATTTAAGTGAGAATAAAATTGATACTTCTGATAATCCACAACACGAACATCTCCATCTGCCTGAATATCTGAACTCATTGAATCTCGGCGGTATTCCTCAACAATGTTTGTCATTTAAGATTGGATCTCCAATAATGTGGTTGCAAAAAATCAATCCCAAGTTTGGACACTGCAACGGAACTCAACTTAAATGCCGTTCATTCGATAATGATCTCATAGAAGCCGAAATTATAACAGGAACTCACAAAGGAGATTTTGTTTTCATCCATAGGATGTCTATGAAACCAAACGATAATCTACTTCTATTCACTTTCACAAGAAAGCAATTTCCGATCAGGCCTTCTTACACGATGTTTATCAATAAAGCTCAAGGACAGACTCTATAACATTGCCATCTATTTGGAGAATGTTGTCTTGACTCACGCACAACTTCATGCCTTTGAGTCACAAGTCATCAGAATTTGGTTATCTTCACTCGCAAGAATAGTCACAATCAATTCGTCGCCAAGAATTTCGTATACAAGCTACGATCTTCATTCATCATCTATATTAACAAATATCCATCTCAACATATCTTCTCTTCAAATATCTATATCAATCAATTTGCACACGGGTAGCGGTTGTAATTCAGAAAAGAGATTCAAGAAAGAAAGAAGCACTATTTCTCTAAGATAGAATACTGCAAAAATCACTATTTGTAACTTAAAAACCAATGGTCTTTGTAACTCAAAAACCACTGAAAAGTATATCTATATTACTAAAAGCTTTTATTTCTCTGTCTGTCTGGTGCAATTGTTGTAATTTGTGAAAATAGAAATAATTTCTACAAATTCACTACGGTAATTGAACATGCAACCATCTGCTCCGAAGTGAGACGTCTTAGCCATTAGACCACGAGGACTACATTCTAATCTCCATAAAAAAATCAAAATATATCATAGATATATGATTCCCACGCTGGTTCTAAAAGCAGTCGTGGATTGACAGAATATAAACATCAGAAATTAAATTAAAAAAAAACTTCTAAAAAATTTTAGTTTTAGTTTACTTGATGTAATTTGTGTGTGTGTGTTTTTAATAAATAAAAAGTTGTTTTCCGTTACATATGAGTAGGCTTCCGGAGCGAAGCGACGGGTAGCCGACTAGTTTATATAAAATATGGATGAGCAATTTGATTATGTTAAGAAATTCATCTCTGATATCTGAAGCACATAGTGTCTATGATATCATACAATCTCAGGAAATGCTGCTGATTTATTATTCTAGAACTTCAACAGTGATAATGTTTGAAAAGTAGTTTCCAAGCAGACAGCAGCAAATGTTGACATTCCTGCAATGACTTTTCACAACTGAAAGTGATTACTTAGCCACTGTAAAAAAAAAAAAAGAATCTACCTTTTATCAGACTCTGCTCTAAGGATGAAATGGCATATTGTAGAGCAGTTTACAGTACAGATAGAGTGTAAGTGCAATTAAGAGCACATCTCCATCAAACCAATTGATTGCTAGACACACCCTTACTGATATTTCTTTATTTTTCTTGATTCACTAATTTGTCTATTTTACAAGTTGGTCAGATACCGACTGCACTGGCTTTTTACCTTTCTTGCAGAATTATATTAATTTAAAATGCAGTTGCTTTTGATGGATCTTTTGCCTATATGTCTTGAATAGCTACATTTTCATACGCATACGAAAATGGAAAATTACACCAAAAGATCCGATTCAGTTCAAAATAATATAAAATGTGATTATAAAGTAAATGTTTGCATTTCAAACTTTTAGAATTTGACTTATTTGAGATATCAAATGCAACTGTTTTAAGCGAGTGAAAATTTATAATCCCTTATGCTTGACAAATTCAAGATCTGACACTTAATTTGCCTGAATGATAGATTTACAGCCTACTGTAAATTTCTGTAACTGATCTACGACACAAACAAGCTACCGAAAGCATCCTACAAATAGTAATTTTATTCACTATCACAACAAAGAAACACCATTATTATTTTTCTGTTGAAGATAAAATAGCAGTAAATATTTCTTTTGCAATTAGATGCATTTCTGCTTTGTTGTATAATTTGTTGTCAGCTGATTAGAAGGTAAAAAATAAATAAATTAAAGAATGCTGTTTTGCATTTCGACAGCATTTAATATGTAAGATGGCACAATGGAACAATTTCGAAGAAAAGAAAGCTTAAACAGAAAATAACATCTGTTTGTGAAGAATTAACCAGTTTCTTTACATCTTTACATTCCTAAATTTAAAAAAAAAAAAAGGCCTCTGCCTCTTGTAAAGCTGTTTATAACCTGATAAAAAAATCCTGGAATAAAATAATTTTGACAACTTCCTGGAAAATCTTGTCTTCAAGTCATCGAGACTGAAATAACACTTATTTAAACAGCCAAGAAACAAAATTCAATAAATTTAATGGGTATTTATTTCAATTTCAAGATGGATAGTTCGATCCACAAATATATTTAAACAATTTTCAAAACATTTTGTAGCTGTAGTATTTTCTTTTAATTCATAGAAGAATAAAAATTTAAAAATAAAAAAAAAAACAATTTTGGATGAAGTTTTTTTTTTTTTTTTTTTAATTTTTTTGATAATCTACAAATCATTAAGCATATACTTTGAGTAATTTAAGGAAAGAAGTAGGATTCACTTGAGAAAGACTGCCTTATAAGGCAAAATCTGATCTCTTATGTTTGCCTAGAAATCATGACGTCAAATAAAAATGGCGAGTTACTATAACAGTTAAATCCTGTAATTTGGAATGTTTTTTAACATTTCAAGAGTCAGACTGATGAAATATGTATTTCCGAAGCGCTGGATAGAATGGCTACCACAACAAATTCATCCACTTAGACCAGTGGTTGGCAATCGCGTGTCCATTTTTGGTGGCTCGCAGAGAAATTTGAGTAGCAAGATAAAAATTTGATATAACCAACTATGAACCAGATGTCAAGAAACTGACTGACAAAATGAACTGTCAAACATCACATTAAAAACATCATGATTTTTGTTATTAAAGTGTTATGACTAGGGATAGGAATTTGTTCACCTGAATTATTTGTATTTTAAATATTGGATTACTTTTCTTTGATTATATGTTATCTTCTGTTTTAAAAAACTACAGATTGAACACACACACAAAATTTGTTCGAGTTCAAACATAATTTATCTTGCATCTACTTTAAAAAAAAATATGCAAATAATGAAGAATCTAATTTTTACTACTTCATACATAACAGTAGATCTTCGGCAGTTAGTCATTTTGGTAAGTAGCTCACGTATATTCGGTGGTTGCAGACCCCTGACTTAGATGGTTAAGAAAATTGTCCGCAAAGGGGCTTTTTGATGAGAAGTTCTGCTCATCCACTTGCCACTTGAAGTAAATTCGTGTAAAGCCAGTGGGGATCGATGACTTTGACTTAAATATTGTTAAAGCCGCTATCAGTGAAATTATTGGTGAGAATGAATACTCAATGCTTGATATCATTCATTCGAAGCTTCAGTCAATTGAATTCAATGGAAGCAAATTACCTGCAACGTATTCTGAATGTGAAAAACTGGAAATAAATTAATATCAGGAAATTCTACATCAACATTACACAGTCAAGCCAAGTTATTAAAAAAAATATTTAGATAATAACAAGACATAAAAATATAATCGTAACATTAGAAAATACAAAAATCAGAATTTTCTTTGAATCTGAGATGGCACTATTACATCCTAGAAACATCAATCAGCAATTGACATCATTAATAGCTTTTCTTTCGTGATTACAACTGTGTATTAAGATTATTGAAATTGCAGTAACAGTAGTGGTCATGTCCAAATGTTAATGTTTTGGATAATTATGGTAATTATGTTTCCATAATGTTTAATGGAAAACATGAATTGAATGATCTCCAAATCTTTACTTATTTATTTCAATTAGTTTAACTTGATTCAGTCTTATTACATTATTAATGGAAAGGAAGAAAGAATACTGATGGATCAAAATGATTTCAGTTATAGTAAAAAAAATTACATGTATCCGTTACATTCATATAACCATTGATTAGCAGTGAGGCTTATCTTATGGTTATTTAATGAAACAGTAATTGCATATGGAATTTGACAAGGGCTTTACATAAAGAAATAAATTAAGCATATGTTCAATACCATCCAAAAATTTCAATTACCAATAAAAACTTAAATTTGTATTAAGGTAAATGTCTTGATTTCTCCATGGTTTCTTGGCAGTGGTGATAGTGACTTGGATTACTAGGGCATAATGCAACAACTAAAGGATTTCGAAGATAATGCTGGGCAAAAATATGGCTAAGAATAATATTTCAAGTTTTCTTGCAAATAAATAATATTTATTTTGCCAATTATTACTGTGATAATCTGAGATATATATTAATCAATAGTGTATTATGTGTCAAGATGATTCTAACATTCTCATATAAATAAAAGAGCTAGTTATATTAAAATATTTAATGCCTGTGGATGTCGCTTGCTGTTATCGTTTCTTTTTGAAGTTTGCTAGTAATAAATGTTTTTTTTTTTTTCTCTGGGAAAAGAAAAGCACCATAGTTGCAGAATTTTTTTTTTTTTTTAATTTCGTATTAACTTTTCAACAATTTCAATCACAATACATGATAATCATATTTTTTGTTGTGCATATATTAGGCAGCTTACACAAATCATTTTATTATAACTGCCAGTCAGGATGCATTGCTCAATATTCTTATGTAAGTGCTATATTCAAGTCCTAAACTTTTTAAAATCTCGACCAAAATATTTAGAATGACTAAGTGTCCCACCAAGCTTGCCATATCCATAAAACTTTGTTCCATATTTCCTCCCACCCACCCCCATTTTTCATTATTAACTATTTTCAAATAATAAAATTTTTCACATTTCAAAAACTTTTTGTGACTCAAATTTTGGGAAATGCTGTTCAAGGTTGTTACATATTTTACACATTCATATTAGTATAGTCTATCATATTTAAATATACAAAATCTTATCTTTTTTATTTATTAATTGTCAGTCTTGTTTAATGTTTTATTGATTCCCCATGCCCATGTAACCTTTTTTTTTATTATTTTATTATAAATAGTAACCTTTTATCATTTTTATTTGCTTATTGTTTTGAAATTAACACTTTTGCTTTTTTTTGTTTTTACATCTTACACATGTATTACTTTTGGGGGGGAAGGCCTACATTTTTACGTCTCATTTCTGTCATCAGGTAGTGGCCGCCGGACGCGAAGACCTTCCCGCTTTTCGTTTTAATTGGGAACATTTTTCCTTTTCATTGTTTGCTTCTTTTTTTTTTTTTTTTCCCCTTTTTTTCGGGCTGATAACATGATAGGTCAATGGGGAGGGTGGGGCCCGAACTGTACCGGGTTCTTTGGACCTTTGGCGGTCCAGAGAGCTGTTCGGGGTGGGCCCCTGCCGACCAGATCACACCTTATTGTGTGATTAGCCTGGCTTACTTCTTGTTTATTGTTCTATTTGTAAAATAAAGGAGGAAAAAAAAAAAAGAGATTTATTTGTTTTTTTATGTTTTATCATTTTTTTGTCTTTTTGGTTTAATTTTTTTGTAATAAAGATTTGGATTATTTGATTTTTTTTTTCCCCCTCTCTATTTCCTTTTTTTTTTTCTTTTATATGTTTGTCCTTGGTCAAATGTATATGTTGTTATCCAGGCACCAAAAACCTGCTATGTGGGTGACGGTGCTGTTTGTCTAATTCATTAAGACTAAAGTCTGCCTACATCCTTTTATTCCTTACCCTTATTTATTATTTCGTTCAATTCAAGTAGACATCCTACTTCATCCCATTAGAATCTTGAAACGTTTGCCTTTTACCCAAAAGTTTACCCATAAGTATCTATAGCAATTTAATTAAAAAAAATAATGACTTCAAAATCAAACTAATACATACCAAGCAACTTTACAATTCACTGGCGCTTTTTTTCTCAAAAAATCAAGATCTCCTAATAATTTATACATTTTTTCTTCAAACATCATTAACTTCAACTCATCTCGGATGTTGTCATTTAGCCTTGCAATCATATCTTTGTAGATACTCTTCAGTAATGATGAATCATGTAACTTCACAGCTGCATAATTAACAGCAAACAAAGGATGCCTACGAAAATAAATTTGTAATAGATTAGGGATGAACAACACTGGATTATCTTTCTTAGAAGCTAATCTGAAATTTATTTATAACTAGCTGTACCCGGCATGCGTTGCAATGCCACTCAAAGAAAGAAAGGGCTCGTTGAGAAGGGGCCGTAAATATAAGGTCCCGGTGTCGATCGGGTGTGGGACACTTATGCCGTTGTGTCGCCATCGCCCCACCAGTGTGTGTTGTCCGTGCCCCCCACAGGAGAGAGAGTTTTTCCCTTTTTACAATTGACTTCGGGGGCCGAGAAGGGGCCCTAAATATAAGGTCCCGGTGTCGATCGAGGGTGGGACACTTAAGCCCTTGTGTCGCATCCCCCCCCACCCAAATGTGGTGTCCCTGCCCCCCCATAGGAAAGCGAATTTTTCCTTATTTGCAATTGATTTGGGGGGCCCGACTAGGGGCCCTAAATATAAGGTCCCGGTGTCGGTCGGGGGTGGGACACTTAAGCCCTTGTGTCGCATCCCCCCCACCCACCCAAGTGTGGTGTCCTTGCCCCCCACAGGAGAGCGAATTTTTCCCTTTTTTGCAATTGACTTGGGGAGCCCGAGAAGGGGCCCTAAATATAAGGTCCCGGTGTCGATCGGGGGTGGGACACTTAGGCCCTTGTGTCGCCATCCCCCCACCCATACGGGGTGTCCCTGCCCCCCACAGGAGAGCGAATTTTTCCTTATTTGCAATTGACTTGGGGGGACCGAGAAGGGGCCCTAAATGTAAGATCCCGGTGTCGGTCGGGGATGGAACACTTAAGCCTTTGTGTTGGCTTCCTCCCACCCAAGTGTGGTGTCCCTGCCCCCCATAGGAGAGCGAATTTTTTCCTTATTTGCAATTGACTTGGGGGCCCGAGAAGGGGCCCTAAATATAAGGTCCCGGTGTCGATCGAGGGTGGGACACTTAAGCCCTTGTGTCGCATCCCCCCCACCCACCCAAGTGTGGTGTCGCTGCCCCCCACAGGAGAGCGAATTTTTCGTTATTTGCAATTGACTTGGGGGGCCCGAGTAGGGGCCCTAAATATAAGGTCCCGGTGTCGGTCGGGGGTGGAACACTTAGGCCCTTGTGTTGCCATCCCCCCACCCGAGTGGGGTGTCCCTGCCCCCATAGGAGAGCGAATTTTATTTTATTTGCAATTGACTTGGGTGAAATCTTCTAATCTCCTAAATCTTCTAATCTTCTAATAAGGAGAGTGAATTTTTCACTTTACACAATATTGTGTAGTTCTCATTTTCACCACCAGGTGGATATTGGGTTTTTCAGGGGTTTTACCCCTTTTCAACCCCTTGGGGGGGGGGGGGGCCGCGTTCCAAGGTAGCCTATCTTTTTCGCAGGATCCTAAAGAGTAATTCTGCAAAGTTTGGTCCAGATAGGTCAAAGGGCCTAGGAGTCTATAAAGGACAAAGAAAGAAAGAAAGAGACAAAGATACATTCATTTTTATATATATAGATTTAGCTGTTTTCTGTCTTAATTCTTCTATAATAAGTGACTTTCAACCTATCAGGAAATAAGGCATTGTAACATAAAATTGTAAATTCGTAACTTTGTTATTACATATAAGATGATTAAGAAAGGTTGTGTTTTAGATTATGCTCATAACAAAACGTAAATTTTGCAAAAAGTGATCAAGTTATCAAAAGTGCAAATAATGAATTAGGTTTAACCATCTGTAGAAAATGACTGGAAGCTAATGCATTTAAGTCCCCCTCTAACTAAATTAAAGAAATATATAACAAGGTAGTGAACTATTATTACATTAAGCATTAATAATAAAAACATGTCATTTTTACAATGGCATAGTCCATATCGATTCAGATAGGGGGGGTTACCTTCATGGTCTCAGATGTTTTTGAATTTAACATATGTTAAAATTCAGGAAAAAGTAGACACCCGTAGTTTTTTGTTTTGTTCAAAAAACTTCCTGGCCTGAGATATAGGGCGCCAAAGATGGGACCTCAGGTGTCATTTCTCACTTGCGATTTTCTGCAAATTTTTGAAATGCTGTATCTCTAGAACAGTTCAAGATATTTTGTTGCAGTTTTTTTTTTATTTGAAAGATAATATTTGTCTAATTAAAATGATATACTTCGTTTGAAAATATGTTTTCAAGTTCTGTTGCTATAGCCTTTTGAATTTTTTTTTGAAAAATCAAAAATAATTGTTTTTTCAAAAATGCCAATCTCAAAATTTTTAATTTTTTGACTGTTGATCAGTACCACAGATACTACATTTCCTGAAAAGGAGAGCTTCCACTTTTGAGTTTAACATATTTTATTAATAATGTTCATGTTTTAGTTTCTGTGGCCAATTTCTTTATTGCATTTTTATTTATTTTTTCCTTCTGGAACCATGCAGATAATTCTGTGTGTTTGGCCTAGCATATAAAAAGGGAGGGCACATGAATTCAAGTTCAGTTGTCAACAGGCAAACAAAGAGAGCTGTTCACCAATTTGTGCGAATTCTGCTTACGTGAGAAATCTGCTGATTGAGTTGTATTGTGTTTTGTGGAAAGGAGTGAGTTTGAAATGTCTTCTGACGGGAGGGGGGGGTGTCATCACAAGAGGGTGAAGTGTGCTGTGGATATGAAATCATATCCATAAAAGAGGGATATATAAGACTAGCAAAAAACACAGATTTTCCTTCAGATTGGGAAGAAGAGTGCTCATTTCAAGACTCTGTTTCAAAGTGAAGATGTTTCTAGTGATGACTTTCTGTGTTCTAAATGCTTTGTTAGAATTTCAAAAATGACACTAAATGAACTAGAAGAAGTCTCTCATATTGTGGATGATGAAGGTTTTGTACCTGCAGAAGAATTAGATTCCCTGAACCAGCTGACTCTGTAAAGATTGGTGTTAGTCCTGTTAGGAAGCCATGGTCAGTGAAGTCAAGTTGTAAGCTGTTTGCATCAAGAAAGCACAGAGAAATTACTGAAGCTGTGGGTGAGTACAGCAAAAGAAAACTGACCGAACTCTTCAACATAGAAATTCCATCTTTAGAAGAAAATGAACCTAAAGAAGCTTGTAAAACTTGTCGGGAATTTATATCAAACATCAATTCAGCTGTCGAATCGTGTGAATCCTTCAATGAAAAGGTGCAAGTTCTAATAATCCCAGGGTCCCTTTCAAAGGTACAAATCTTGCACCATATTCCATCTGCAACAAAATACATGGTGGACAAAACAAGAAATGCAAGGTCTGCAAAAGGAGTGTTTGGAAAACCGGATCTCTATTAACATCCTGTAACTGTAGCTCATGCTCAAATTGCACAGTCATTTTATTTGGAAGGTAAATGGGACTGTTCTCACCAGAGTGCCAACAAAAAAGACACTATTTCTACAACAGTTGCAGGAGAAAAAGTGGCGAAAGTGAAAAGATACATGACCCATAGTATAAAAGAAGCTTTCGCCATATGTAAGAAGGAACATCCTGTATTCCACATTGGAAGATTAAAATTTTATTCACTAAGATCTAAGTGAGTGGTTCCACATCCACCTAGAGATGTCTGTTTGTGTATGTATTGTGCCAATTTTGACATACTTTAAAGAACAAGAAAGAAGAAATTTCATTTTAACAACTAAGATCTCAGAAACAGCAGGAGAATATTCAGATTCACAACTTACAGAGAGGGATGTTTGTGGCATGTGTGTATGACTGAGACTGGTGGTTGCAGAGGTTATAGATATCAGTTGTGAGTTAAATGAAATCGCCGTGAACTTTATACTACCACATGGACTTGCTGCTGGATATAGATTTCCAGCTGCAAGACAGCAACACCACCACCAGTGCTCACTTCCAACTCGCGATGTTTTAAAGATTGTGGATGCCCCAGTTCCTATTGATTCAACAGGAAGGCATCACTCAATATCAAAGGAAGATAATGATACAGTTAAATAAATTTTACTTCACTGAAATGCTAATTTCAGTTCTAAACAGAGTGCACAGAAGTGGAATGCCGTAAACCTGTTATATGTTTATAAGTTTTGAAAGCTGTATCTGTTACTTATTTTTATTACGAATTAAAATGCTATGTTAAATAATATTAGATTTTTATTTCATGAGGCCAATATGTGAGTATGTGGTAACGGAAACTGATTTACTGAATAACAAAATTTTCAGTTGTTTATAAAATATGTTAAACTCAAAAGTGGAAGTACAGTAAAAAAAATTAATAATTTGGATTGGCATTTTTGAAAGAAAAAAATTATTTTTGATTTTTCAAAAAAAAATTCAGAAGTCTACAACAACAGAACTGAACACATATTTTTTTCAAACGAAGTATATCATTTTAATTAGACAAATATTATCTTTCAAATAAAAAAACCTGCAACAAAATATCTTAAACTGTCCTAGAGATAGAGCATTTCGAAAATTTGTCGAAAATAGCAAGTTAGAAATGACGCCCAAGGTGCACCCTGTATCTCGGGCCAGGAAGTTTTTTGAACAAAACAAGAAAATACGGGTGTCTACTTTTTCCTGAATTTTAACATATATTAAATTCAAAAATATCTGAGACTATGAAGGTAAGATTTTTTCTTTGACTGTCTGAATTGATATGGACTATGCCTCTAACATCCTGACGTGCCTTCAGAGGTATCAATGGACCCAACTTGTGCCAGAAAACATCCCCCACCGGCTTGAAGAGTTGTTGTGAGACACAACGGGTCCAGACATTCATGTGCCCAGAGTGTACCTAATAAAGTGGCCGGACAATGTATATAAAAAGATTCCTTAAAACTGCAAATTTTCAATCTTTTAATATACTTTTTTATTAAAGATTTAAATTTGCTTACTACTTTGGCATTTGTTTTGACCATAGTACAAATAAGTTGATAAATCTAATGTATCGCTACAACGGTTTTGTAACACAATTAAATTTCTATCAAATCTAGCACAATATTTCTAAACTGTATTGAGGGCACTCATGATCTGGTCACAGGAAATGCGTTACAATTTGTATGATCATTTGCAAGAAAAATGTGCTCCATCTCTATGATAACTGTTTTTATGTGAAATAGAAAGTCGCCACTTTATTATGCTATCATAAAATAAGTTGAAAATATTCTGGATATAAATTTTCAATCAAAATACAATAAAAAAATACTGCAAAATGTTAAAACTTCCACTAGATAATAAAAAACTTTAAACATTAAGAAAAGCATAATTTCAATATTGATGCCAGAAGGCACCAAACTTCAATTAACTTTGATGGCTGCAGTGTGGACGTAACTAAAATTAGTGAGGGGTGCTGCTCAGAAAAATTTACGCCTTTGTTTTAAAATTGTCTGAAAGGAAACAAACATGTATAAAAAGAAAATTTATTCCAAAACTTGATAAATTTCTTTTTATATGTTTGTTTCCTTTCACACCATTTTAAAACAAAGGCTAATATTTTTCTGGAGGAGCACCCCCCCCACTAATTTTAGCTACGTCCACACTGCAGCCATCAAAGTTAATTGAAGTTTGGTGAACTCGGCCATTACGCTATTAGCAACAATTCCATACCAGTACCTAATTATTCCTACAAAACCTTCAATACTGATAAAGGTATTGAAGTAATTGTTTCGGTTGTCAGTAAATTACATTAAATTAAGTCAAGATTTTAGGCACTGAAGATCTCTCTATTTACATTTCAGTGATTTAGGCTCTCTGTGGAATAACATAAGAAAATATTAATAATGGTTTTTTAATAAAAAAATTATCAAGACAAGGAATAATTAACTATAAAGATTTTCATGTGGCATCTTCATAATTGAACAATTTACATGCTTCCAATGACAACTAGAAACATTCGTACAAATTAAGCTAAATACTGATACAATTTTTATATTAACTCACAATATTATAGAAGTCAAGGCAGTGAATCATTTTATTTAATCAATAACTAACTGTACTGGAAAAATATATATCGTAAACAAGGTAAAAATCTGACCTAACTTCGTAAATATTTGAAGATAACGAATCCTAAACAAGTATTAAGATTTTCCGTCAGTGACACATCCGAAAGTGAAAAAGCAATGCGGTATACAAGAAGTGCAATCTCTGTACATTGAACTTTGGATAATAGGCATTTAATTAAAAGATAAGAAATAACAATCAAATCAAGCTATTAACCAAGAGCACAAATATAGATTCGATTGGATAATTGGAAGATGTGACAGCTTTCAAATGAAGAGTTAAGAAATAACGAGTTTAACTGCAAATCTAAAAACACTTCTTTACAATCTTTGAGGATGAACGATTTCGCATATACCCTATATGTATAATGGAATGCAAAAACAGAAAAGACTCAATGTAGTTTTTAAGTAGAATTAAAATACATATTTATTATACGTCGTGTGGACACATGATTCACTTCCGAAAGAGGCAATGTCTTATTTACAGTTCCAAAGTGGGTAGGCCTATCATTGGAACTGTAAAAAGCACAAGCTACACACATAAAATGGATGCAATATTTGTTTTCATAAATTTTCCGAAGAAGAAACTTCACCATTTTTTGCCATTCTCTTATCCTGTTTCCATAGATACTACAAGCTACAACAAATAAATCGGAGACCGTGAAGCAACCAACCAATTCAGATTTGTTTGATAGGGGATGTTTAAGGTCTCTGAGTCGAGGCTGGAAAAGTCACGTGATGTATGTGTATCACTTCTAAAAACATGGCTAAGATGTTAATTGTATGCCTCCTTAATTGTATGCCGATAATTCAATGTATTTAAAGTTGAGAAATCTTTAATATACAGAGGTTTTTCGGTAATCTTAGCCATGTTTTTTAGAAGTGACACACATACATCACGTGGCTTTTCCAGCCTCGACCCAGAGACCTTAAACATCCCCAGGCGTGCATCCCACAGCTACATTCTTTATTGCTTTAAATGACAAAAAATAGTATACAACCTTACGAACTTTCGGAATAAATGTTTGACAACAATACTCACTTTAGGGAAGAAAGACACTTTTCTATTGTCATATGGAGAGCCTTAGACAAAAGTGCAGCAGAGCCTTTGGCTTCTTCTGTTTCTGAATCGAGTGAATAATTTTCAGCCATTGTGACAATAACTCTTACCAGTTTGAAAATTACGCCAACAACAGCGATTGTGACTTTTCTGATGTCATAGTGATAGTTCTAGCCAATCATAAAATAGTTGACAGAGTCTTGCAGATTCATTCATTCATAGTTCTCTGCCAAGGGCAGGTCCTTCACTGCAAACCCAGCATTCTCCAATCTTTCCTATTTTCTGCCTTCCTCTCCACATAAGATCCATTTACCATAATGTTGTTGATCATCTTAAATCTTCTTCTGCCTCAAACTTTTTTACCGTTCACCATTCCTTCCAGTGCATCCTTCATTAGGGAGTTTCTTCTCAGCCAGTGACCCAACCAGTTTCTTTTTCTCTTCCTAATCAGTTTCAGCATTATTCTTTCTTCACCCACTCTTCCTAGCACAGCTTCATTTCTTATTTTGTCTGTCCATTTCACATGCTCCATTCTTCTCCATATCCACATTTCAAATGCTTCTAGTCGTTTCTCTTCACTGCGTCGTAATGTCCATGTTTCTGCCCCGTACAATGCCACACACCACACAAAGCACTTCACCAGAGGTCCGCAGAAGATGCTCCTTTTCCTATTAAAAGCCTCCTTTGCTATTGCTATCCTCCTCTTGACTTCTTGGCAGCAGCTCATATCACCACTTATAGTACACCCTAAGTATTTAAAGTTGTTCACTTGTTTCAATGTCTCATTCCAAAT
Source organism: Thereuonema tuberculata (assembly GCA_023159025.1). Taxonomy (NCBI): domain Eukaryota; kingdom Metazoa; phylum Arthropoda; class Chilopoda; order Scutigeromorpha; family Scutigeridae; genus Thereuonema; species Thereuonema tuberculata. Next base: position 138,399,344 of record JAFIDM010012231.1, read on the forward strand.
ACTTATGTTTATCTTCTTTGTCTTTCTTCCGATAACCATAGTCTTTGTCTTGTTTACATTTATCTTCATTCCATATTGTTCACAGCTGTTATTCAGCTGCAGTAGCATATCCGTTAGTATCATCTCCTCTTCTGCTAACAATGCCATATCATCAGCAAATCTTATGCACTTTATTCTTCTTCCTCCTACTATCACCCCTCCCATGTTCTGAAAACAATTTTTCACTAACTCCTCCAAGTAGATGTTGAACAGCGTAGGTGATAGAGGGCATCCTTGTCGCACCCCTCTCCCTATTCCACTTCCCTCTGACAATTTTTCTCCTATTCTGACTTTGACTCGTTGTTTCATATAAAGATTAGTTATTAGCTTTCTCTCTTTCCAATCCACACCAATTCACTCTGTCAAAAGCCTTTTCCAGGTCCACAAATACTGCATATATGTGTTTATTTTTTTCTAGATATCTTTCGCCGATTGTTCGCAACAGTCCAATTGCATCTCTCGTACCTTTTCCTTTCCTAAAACCAAATTGCTCTTCTTCCAACTCTCCTTCCACCTTAGAATATAAACGTCTGTTCAGTATTCGCAGAAGAATCTTCACCAAGTGCGATATAAGGCTGATAGTCCTGAACTCATTGCACTTCTTTGCACTATTTTTCTTCGGTATTGGCAGCAATACTGTTTCCATGAAATCATCAGGCCATTCACCTTTCTCATATATTTCATTGCATAATGATAGTATTTGCTTCTTGTCTTCACCCAAGCATTTTACTAACTCAATGTGTATTCCATCAACTCCTGTTGCTTTCCCATTCTTCATTTCCCTAATCGCTAGCTCAACTTCTTCCCTTAGAATACAACATCCTTTTTCGTCTTCTGATACAGCTGTTTCATCTTCTATAGCTAAGTAATCTGGACGATTCCCTGTCTCATATAAGTCTTCTACATACTTCTTCCATCTGTTCAAAATTCCTTGTTTGTCGGTTATTTCATTGCCGATTTCGTCTTCTATCAACCACATGGACTTCTTATTCTTATTTGTGAAATCCAAACATTTTACTTCGCGGTACATTAAATCATATCTTCCTTTTCTCTCTAGATCCTCTACTTCTTCACATTTCTGTTTCATCCAGTCTTCCTTCGCGTTATCAGTTACTCTTCTTAGTTCGTTGTTTACTTTCTTGTAATTTCTTTTACCTTCTTCTGTGTTGATGTTTTTCCATTTTCTCCTTTCCTCCATCTTCTCCAACATTTTCCCTGTGACCCAAGGTTTCTTATTACTCTTACCTTCTCTGTATCCTATTGTTTCTTCTGCTGTTTCCTGTGTACAGCTTTTTAGATGAGTCCAGTATTCATTACTATTTTCTGGTGCAGATTCTAAATTAGAGGCTTTCTTTTGAAAATCTTGCAGATGATTAGCCAATAAAATAACAGTTAACTTCATCATGCAATCTTATTGGCTGCAATCGCAGCCATTATTTTCCTTGTTTTTATACCTTGATATTTTATAGGAAAATAAACTATAAATACAGCTTACGAAAAGTCGACCTGAAATCAGTTGTTATGATCAAAGATGACCAGATTCTTATTTCTCAACGGACAAAGATATCTATTTCGTCGATAGCGGATTTTTTAAAACTTTTGATTCAAGTTCTCTCGATTAGTTGTAATAATTAATCTATTCATTCAGAGGCTTTTTGTAAATATTTATAAAATAATAGAGCTGCATTTATAAGAATTGAAAAATATTGCTGGGCGAAGACACAGCAATTATAGGCAATATTATTGGGACAATATGGCCCAATTTGATTGCTGACAACCGGGATCAAGCGCGAACACAGAGTTTTTCCTGAACCAATATTGCCCTGAATATTGGTGGTTACGGCGCTTCGTGTGTCACTAGGGACAAAGACATATATATATATGTCTTTATTATATATTATTATACGTCTTTGCTAGGGAGCCCTAGTCATTACTAAGTGAGAACGCCTTATAAACACACCTCACGAGCAGAGCATAAATGCACTGGGAGCAATATTCCCAGCAATTGTACGACATCGGTTTTGTTTATACAATTTACTTGCGAATAAAATGGGAGCGATCGAGTGTAAGCGAACATGCGGTTAAGACGTGTTACGAACGGATAGAATCGGTCGAGTATTAAACGCCTTACCGCGATAGAAATCCATTAAGTTTATTTCATTATCAATTGACAAAATATTGTTGTTTGAATTATCTTTTTTGGGCCGACCCATGTTGCTGATTTTAAGCCTTCTCTCTCACAAAACATGGTCGGCGTGAGCGAGTTATTTTCCGATTTTCCAAGTACCGCCTTCCTCTGAACCGTACCGCCATTGTCACGTGATTTCATCCGTTCATTTGATTCGCTCGCGAACCAGCAATTTTTCTCGACAATAACAATTGGTGCAAAATTGTTCCTTTTGTACCGACAATAAAATTGGGGCAAACGGTTGCCAGCAATCAAATTGGGCATGATTGTCCCAAAATACCGCCTCACTTTTCGGCCAGCATTACTCATATAAATAATTACATTAATAGTCACTTTCTGAATTCAAGCGACTACATAAGTGACTGATTTGAAATTCGATTATCAATTTAGAAAACTGATCTTACGATGTATTGAATTTTGTCATTAAAAGAAGTAAATAAATAATCTGAAATGTGAAAAGTGGAGACAACAGGAACAGAAAATCGTTTTTAAATTTTCAAATTGACACGAATTATAAAAATGTCAACATCCGAAAGGACTTCTAATTAAAGTTCAAAAAGAAGGAATGAAGGAGAAACGCACAGACATTATCGTGAACATCGACATCGTAGATCTGAATCTAATTACGAAAGAAAGCAATCATCAAAAGAACGAGCTTATGGAGAGAGTTCCAAAGCGAGTGTTAATTACTCTTATAATTCACAATTTAGAGAAAGAGATGCGAATAAGGATAAATTAGAACTGGCCAAGATTTTCTTGCGAAGTCAAGATATAATTAAAAGGTAATGGCAAAAGTGATAAAACTGATATATTAGTGTTTTAATTTTATGGAGTATATCTTTGATGGTATATAATTACAAAAAAAAAAGGTCTACCCTACTCATTCTCCGGTTTGTTAAATTCGATGCTGAAATGCTAATTCTATTAATTTTTTTGGAAAATTGTTTCAATAAACTCTAAAAAAAAATTTTTTTTAAATGAATCATTGTATGAGATTTAATATTTCAAAGGAAAAGCAATTGGTTTATTTTTTGTTATTAGCATTCAGACTTTAAGGTTAATCAAATAAAATGACGCATTTGGAGGGTTTTTTTTTTTTTTATGTAACTTTCTTCACTCTGGCTTGAGCACTAGAATGCATGAAAATTTTTGAATGGGAAGGGAATGTATGAATATTAAATGCAGAGATGTTGAAGCCCAAGCCATCCTGCCAAGAAGATTGAAGGGTGCTATCAGTGCCATATTTAGAAACTGTGGGCCCCTAGACTGAACCTGTGGCGCGGGCCTTACCGGACAAAATATTTTTTTAAAATTAGCCTACAAAAACCGCATTTTCAGTAATTATCCAATTAAAAACTTATAAATAAAACGTTTAAAGTTTATTATTAAATTATAGAAAATTTAGGCGCGACATTCCTATACGGTATTTAGAAGTTGATGAATTCATGAGAAACTTCCGGCTGGCAGATAGTGGGAGATATTCTTGTCAGGCTGGTCAAACACCCAAACACTACATTAAGTTAAACCAAATGCAAATGATAAATGATGATTACGATCACCAAACTTTTATAGTATTTATTTACTAAAATAAACCTGATTTAAAAAGTTGACATAGAATCATTTTTCACCTGGACAGTGGTCGTGGGACCCTTTGTGGTGGGGGCCCATAGGCTGCAGCCTAGGTAGCCTATGCTTAAATCCGGCCCTGAGTGCTATGACATAACCAAAAAAAAAGATCCATTACTTCTGCCTTTTTTTTTTTAAAAAAAAAAAAAAAGGGTTTATAATATATATCGGCTTACATTTATATCATCTTCCTGACAGTTGTTTTCAGTTTGTAGATCAAAGTAGATATTGTGACAATATATGTTTTAGTATTCAGATAGTTGGATATTCATGAATATTGGGACTGCTCAGTCTGATATAACATCACGTATTAAGAAATGTTAATTCTCCTGTATGAGATTTTACATCTTCATTTCCAATGATATGCAATCTGAAAACAATGTTTTTCTTTACAGTTGTCATTTATCTCTTTGTAATTACAGCAAGATCTGATACCCATTCAGTTTTTTGAAACGTTTGGAATTTTTATTGTTTAAACCTTGGGGCATCCTTTATGATATTCAGTATTATTTTTAAGTTTGAAATCCATCTTCTAGTTTTCTGTCAAGCAAGAGTGTTGACACTTTTGCAGGGCTTGGGTTACCATAATGAAACCTCATCAGAAAAAGAAAAAAAAAATAAGAATAAAGAAATTAAGTAACGTGTAAAATATTGTAAGGAAAAAAGATATTTGGCATTATCTTCCATCCTTTGAGAAAAAAAGTCATTTGGTGCAGAGCTCAGGAATTTCTTTATTCCTTTTGTTCTGTACTCTCCACTACTGCCAAAAATAGGATCTTAGGAAAATATCAGCCATGAAATGGCCAAAAGTTTTCAAGTTGTGAGGGAAAAAAAATTCCTCAGCATTGCCAACATCCCAATACATTTCGATTGTGTACAATAGGATCCTGTGTAAGAATGTTACAGGTATTTGAGCATTCATTCTAGTCATAAAATCATGTTAATGCAAGTATAAGATGTACAATGCACAATATCCGATTTTCTAAAGCATGAAATACTAGATAAACTCATTTTCTGAGTAATTTTCGCACTTTAGGGTGAGATATACTCAATATTTCAGTCTGGTACCTTAAGCCTTCTTCATGAGATGTAGATTATTACATTAAGCCTGGCACATTTCTGTATCTGCATCTGAAGAAGGGCTGAGGTACCGGACTGAAATATTGAGTATATCCCCCCCCCCCCCCCCAGTGTGAAAATTCTTCAGATAATGAATTTATCCAGTATCATGTCCCACTCCTTCAGAACCAAACTTTATAAAATAGTAATTTCATAAATAATTTCACTTGAGATCGTAACCCAGCTTTTCTTTTTCTGTAAGTTTCGAGATTGAGAGAGAGCATCTGTGGACAAGCAGCAGTGATAATTTACACATTAAAAACTGGCCTTTTGCTTGTTAATGAAAATTTTTGAGAATTGCCTATTTATATATCTACTGTGTAGAGGAGAGTTTTTTTTTTTTTTTTTTTTTTACATTTTGTATGAACACTTAGATAAACAGAATGATCAAGTTGTCCTTCAAAAACTTGCTGGCTTTTAACTGTGGAAATTTTTATTATGCCATTTATTTCAAGATCATTTCAAGACTATTCAAAATCAGGAAAGCTTCACCATTATTCTCCTGACCTTTATTAAATTCCATGGTCTGTTCCTTAATATAAGGAATTCATTTTGTAGGCTATGTGATTTTATTCTTATTTTATTCCATTTAGAAGATTGTTGAAGATAATCCTTTTAGGCATTAGCAAATGTTTTGAAAAAAAAAATGTTTAAAAAAGTTAAAATTTTTATGTCTAGTGTTTGAGAAAATAATAAAAAATACTCCACATTCCAATAGGAAAGTGAAGCTTATCAACCCTGTTCGCCTGTGTCCCCATTCTCCCCCTCCCCCAAATAACCTTTGAACTTCTGGATGGATCTTTCTGAAACTTGATATGCCTATTTGAAGAGATGATCTAACTTTTATATTTGAAATTAGTCCATATATGTTCTTGTCGAGGAGGAAAAAGTGCAAGAAGTTGAGAAAGAAGAGCAAAAGAACTAAAACATTTGATTTTTACAAATGTCTTAAACTGTGGATATCAATCTGCCTTACAATGATCTTTATATCTGTGTGAGCTTCAATGTTATTAAAATTAAATTGGATTTAAACAGTTTAAGTAATTGTGTGGAGTTATTTAACAGTTGCTGTTTTTATTCGAGTTTTACTAGAATTTAAAAATAATTGGAGACTCATGTTATTGTTTTCATGATTTACAAAAAAAAAATCACTGAATTAAAAAAAGACTTAAGGAAAGTAACTTAACAAGTTCTTTTAACTTTTTATTTCAAAACATGTGAATAGACATGTTTATTATCATTTTGATTTATTATTAATGGTGATGTTAAATACAGCAGAATATGAAGACTTCTGGTCTTTTTTAAATAAATATTTGGCATTTCACCAAAAGTCTGAAAGCAGTAATGATTCATCAAGTAAGTACCAATCAATTTGATTTGTAGAATAATTAGTTTATCAAATGTATGATTTTTTTCCCCCAGAATAGCAGTAATTAATGAAATTTGCTGCTTCGGTTGGATTCTAATATTTATTTATTTGTTTATTAATTTATTTATAAAGCACTATTGTTCATCCCTAAAAAATAAATGATATAACCCATCAATGCATTTCCTTCATACTACTGTCTTATCTTAATTCATCCTTGCCACATCATATTTTCTCCACAGAAGTCTTTTTACAATAGTTTATTCAAAATGTTATTCTATAAGGTTTTGTCTGTAGCTTTTCAAATATATTTCTTTTCCCATGTAATATCTATATTAGATAGGCATTTAAGTTGTTTGTGAAGAGTGGGCGAAAAGTATGTATACCCCTGTCAATACACTGGATTTAAAATGAATTGATGTGCTTATTATGGATCTAAAACATTTGTTTGCACTCCTCCATGGTCTTTGCACAAACGGATGCTTCTCCGTATGCTCATTTTCCATAGCATTTGTGACACAATAGTCGCGAAGGCATTGCCCACAGCAGTCTGCATCTCAGTGTTGGAAACCCATCAGTATGACTGTTTACTAATTCCCCACAGAGAATTGTCTGGCTTGGTGAGATCTGGGCTGGTATTGGTCATGGCAAAGGTGAAGGAAAGTTTGATCCCTGCCAATCCACCTATTTTTGGAAAAAGCACATCAAGGCACAATCGCACTCACATGGCAAAATGAGCTGGTGCTCCATCTTGTTGAAACTATATAGTGTCAACTATGCCTTTCAATTGGAGCTCATGCAGCAACCATTCGTTAATCAAATGCAGATAAGTCGTCTGATTCACTGGGCCATTGAAGAAATACAGTCCAAGCAGATGTTCTCCTGCCCAAATCATAAAATGAGGTAAATTTTGTTTGAGTTCTTGCAAGAAATTTGGATTATCCTTTGACCACAAATAAATGTTCCAATCTTTCGAACTTCAATAGATAGCACATTCATCACTAAACAGAACTCTTTGTTGACCTTCTCTTGTTGGGAAATGTTGAAGAAGCAGGTTGCATTCTTCTTCTTCTTCTTGCCTTGTTAGATTCATTTCTGATAGCCCATTTACTGACAACAGGAGAAAAGGTTTCACTTTCAAATCGTTTCGCAAGTGGTCTCTCATGGTTAACCAGGGAATAACCAATTCAGCAGAACGCTTGTGAGTCGACTTCACGGGAGATCATTTATGGATTCTTCCACGGCAGCACATGTTTCCAAACATGTTGATGGTGTTCCTGTCTGAAGTGAACCCTTCACGGATCCTGACATAAAAGTCTTCTGTTCCCATGCCAATAATCTTCCAAAATTGCAGCTGAAAATTGGCAATAATTTGTGAAAGCGTTTGTTCCCTATGCAGTCATTCATGAATCCAAACTGCAGTCACTAAATGATATTCAATTGAGTTTCCAACACTAGATGCAGCTTGATGTGTGCAATGCCTTCACAACTGTGACGCCACAAATGCTACAGAAAAGGAGCATACGAGCCTCATCCACACACAACACATTCGTCTAATCAGAGACCATGAAGGGATGCCCACAGATGTTTTGGATCCATAATAGGCACATCAGTTCATTTCAAATCCAGTTTACTGATGGGTGTATGGACTTTTGGCCCACTTTGTAAAAATTCTTATAAAAAGTGGTTTCATTTCTGTTATCTGTAAAAGTAAAGCTATTCAGGAATTATAATCTTTTTATCTGATATCTATCTTCAGATTTTGTTGCAGAGAGCTTATGGATCTTATTGTAGGCTGGTTCCCTGAAAATTTTATGGAAGTTTTCCCGGATTTCATGTAGTCCAAGTACATCCTTGAAATTCTTGAACGTGTGAATCAGAACTTTGGCATAACATCTCCCAGGCCCCTACAATCATATCTCTTTTAAATACGCTTAAATCCTGATAAGGTGCAATCAAAGCTGCGAATGATATTAATTGAGATTGCATAGATATCTGCTGTTATAAATATGTCGTTTGCAGATGATTCCATGAACCACAAGAGTGTGGTAGCATGAAATGTCACCCTTCCCATGTTTTTTGGCATTTCAATATGTATATATATATATATTGTGTACACAGGGGTGTGTGTGGATGAGGACACAAAGCAACCGCCTTCTCCTGCTTGCCCCACGTAGGTTGCCAAAATATGTGACAGTACACAGGGGTGTGTGAGGACGAGTACACAAAGCAGCTGCCTTTTCCTGCTTGCCCCCCGTTGGGCGCCAAAATATGTGATGGTACGCAGGGGTTAGACGAGAACCCTGTTGTTGGGCGCCAATCAGGAATGTGTCCCTGATAAATTTTTATTTTTAGCTTGTGTCCTGGGCTGGGATTAGTTGCCGTTCATCTCCTTCGTCATATTAGCACTGGCTAGGGTCGATCTCGGTGTAGGGGTCAGCGCAAATCCGCACCTACGCACACATATGGGATTAAACTTAACAACAATACTTATTTATTACTCTTTCCTTTGGCAAACGTTAACAACAGTAACTTAATCACTCTGAATTACTGAATAAACTCGAAGGCAATTTTACAGTTATTCTAAGCTTGGAGGTGGGAAGTACAAAACAAAATATGCCTTTCTTATGGTGCTAATTTCAAAGCTGAGTTCCAGCTGTCTTGCATGACTAAAAATATTCTACTAAGTTGAATTATGCGGAAATGAAACTAACTGTTCATTTTAATATTAATTTCAAAGAGTCAGGGTCGCATATTCACTAACCTGGAATATAACAAAATAGAGGCTAACTTCGATGCACTAGAATTTCCGTTGCTCGAGGTAGCGATAATAACATTTGATTTTGAGTAGGTTGGGAGCACTAACGAAGCACAATTCACTGTGCAGGTTTCGAGCACTTTAAAATATTTCACAGCACAAACTTTCATCGCACTAAATTCACAGACTATCACCACTGGGTTGTAGCACAAATTCACATAAGTTGGAGCACTTACTCGAAGCACTAGTATTTAAATTCAGGCGTAGTGGAGGTTAATAAGGCTGAAATATAATGTCAAACTGAATATCCTGGTATCTGTTTCCTGACTAAATAACTTTAATTAACACTGCCTAACTAGCCGTAAACATTCTAAAGGGTGTGGGACCACCGCATTGGGCCTTTTCGGGAGCGTTAAAGAAGCGCGTCAAAGAAGGGCGCAGGGGCACCTGCAAGAGAGAACGCTGGACGCAAGAGGCGCCAGCAGCAGAGAGAGACAGAGTCAGCTGACGCTAAACATTAAGTAGGCTTATGACTATGACGTCATAACTCCATTAATCTATCAGAGATCAATACTCCATTTGTGACCATATAAGGTCATATGACATAACGAATTTCCAAGAAATTCATATCCAACAATCTAAAACACCAATCAAAACACAGGATTCATTTCGCTTCCTTAAAAGGATCATGTGACCTTTTGACAACTGCAGGTGCGGCTATGGAAAATTCCCAATTCAAAATTCTGAAATCTAAGCTAAATTAAAACTAAGCTGAAGTTAATCTAAATGCACTTCGCCTTTACAAAGAAAATTAACAATATAAAAAATTACAAATACTAAATTATTTAAATTAAATTGCCTTAACAATAAAGTTTGCATATTTTTATTGATATTTTTAATTATTGAATTTAAATTAGACTTATTAATTAACTATAATAATTTAGCTAAGATGCGGTTCATCACAATATATATGTTGGTCCTGAAATGGTTGGCCAAACTTGAAGGCTCGATGCAAATGTAGCAAAATGACAATAATGGTCCATAAAAACATTGGTGCGGAAATGCTTTATTCAGATATTACAGAATAATTAACATGTCCATAGACTACTGTGTAGCCACTTGTTAGATGAAGTATTCGAAGTGGTCTCCAAGATTCAGAGTTTTCAGACTCTGGCATGTTTGAGTGAGACCTGCAATCCTCATGACGATGGTGTGAGGGATGTATTGCTGCTGGTGGAGGCCACTTCGAACACCTTATCCAACAGGGGCTACACCATAGCATATTACATGTTAATCATTCTGTAACAGCTGGATAAAATTTTCCACACCCACATTCATATGAACTTTTTCCGTTATTTTTCTACGTTGCATCAAACCTTCAAGTTTGGCCAACCATTTCAAGATATTTATATATATAATCCAACACACAAAACTTGAAGCTGGTGGTCTTCAAATTTCGTAAAGCAAAGATTTCAATTAATCATTTAAGGTGTAGGCCTGATAACCAAGTGGTATGAAGCTTGATTGTGGGCTGGATTTCTCCATGATGAATTCTGTGGTTTCTTTACCAGGAATTAAAGATGAGCAGGCTTCGGAAAATTTCTTTTGTCTGAAATGCCTTACCTCCAGTGACGACAGGCATTGATTTCTTATTACCTTTGATTTGACCATCTGCCGAATCTCTTTTAACTGATGAATTTAAAGCCTACACTTTAGCATGGGTCATATTGTAGTCAAATTATAGAACAAAGGAATCCCAGAATCTAATATTTCAGTGTTTTCTCACAAAAGTGTCCTTAAAATAGTTGTTTCACTTTTTCTATTCCATATACAGTGCTGATGCTTTAACAATACTACTTTAGAAACTCAACATGCTTTAACAGTAGACTAAAAAGGATAGGTTTCTAAACATATATTAAAGTTTCTAAACATCAATATTGAGGATAGTTATCACACTCATATCCTCAGAGTTGGTAACAGGAAGTAGAAGTCCCTGTAGTCCCACCTAATGGGGCAAAGTAGAGGTTTACAAGGCCAATCTGACAATCATGCACAAGGAGTTGTTAATAAGCATTTACTATATTCTGAACTGGATCTGCAGAGTGAAAATGAGCAGATTATCAATTCTTACCACTCTTATTTATCACTTTATGGATATTGGTCTTGGTGTATTGAGCTCACTTAATTTACCTGAGTAGCCATCATTTCTATATGTATATTGAACATATCAGTGGGTTTGAATGTTAGCCTTTCTTAAAGTTAAATTCATTTTAAATGTTAAACAAGATTGTTGACAAAATGCTTATTACTCCTGTTAAGTCAGTCATTGCCAAGATGGAATCTTCTAATTTAAAAAATTGCTGTATGAAAACAGATTTATTTTATAGAAACTCTTGTACATTCTTCATTTCAGTCTTACCATTTCTTGAAAATATATAAATAATTATTTATATAATCAATTATAATTCATTCCTAGAAAATATTATTGATTGAGATGAGACTTCAAACTTCCTAAATAGCTTATATTATTATATAGAAATCATGAGGTTTACGACATGGGATTCAATTTATAAGTTTAAAAAGATGAGCTAAAAATTTTAAAAAGATAATGATGCGAAAAAATATGTAATCAAATAATTTATCCTTTATTATACTAAAACTGCCTTTAACATCCAGGTTTTTTTTTTTTTTTTT
>JAFIDM010012231.1:138436167-138455431 GCA_023159025.1 Thereuonema tuberculata
AGACAAAATATTTTTGCAATGTATTTTACAATGTAAAATTCCATAAATTAATTGAAGTACAAAACTAATAACTTAACTAAAATTTGGTATTTTTAAAATATCTGTTAATCCTCTTACGAGAAAGAAATTATATGAATTACATTAAATTTCAGAATCCCATGGGAGGGGGGTGGGGTGGCAAGTGTCCCCTGTTGCCTGTATGTGCAGGTACCTATGTGTTTAATAGATATGGAGAATGAAAGAATGATGGAAAAAGATAAGTAGAGGATAGTATTGAAGATAGTTCACTTGAAGAAAAATTCAGGACCTCTCAAATGTGTAGTTAGGTATAATACATAGAAATATATGACTTCTACTTAACTTATGTTAGACAGGACATTATATCATTGCACAAACATTAATAGTAACTATCATAATAATAAATAATTTAGCCATACAGGTTACTTCAAAAGTTATCTATCTTAAATTTTTTGCAAATTTCCCAGTAGGAGGTTCATGTAGGTAAAAACATGTTTGTAAATGTAGTGTTAATTAAAGATACTGTTTCTTTCACAATTTTAAATTGTTGCTGATGCAAGATATGTTTTATCCTTGCAAATAATTTGGATTCAAGCTTAATATAAAAAAAAATATATATATATTTTTGGAACCACAATTTTCATCTAAAGTTAACATTTGAATCTAGAAGAGAAAATAATTATGTAAGTAGTGATTTTAAGTGCCTACTTTATTAACAGACTAGCTGTTTAACTTTCAAAAAATACCTTATATTCATTAATATTTTAAGTGCTGAAGTTTCATAAAAAATGCTGCGAAAAAATACAACAGAATAATGCTTTTACTTACTTGATATTTTAAAACTGCTATAGCATTTTCTATAGTGTCAGGTGGTGGTGGTTCAATGAATGGGAACTTCCTGGCATCAGGTAATCCCATTGAAATCATTTGTAAAATAAGAGATTCTAAAGGCACTCTCTGAATTTCTGGTACAGCATACAAAGCCATTGCATCATAATCTGATTCTTCATAAAGCCGGAAACAAACTCCTGGTCCTGTACGCCCTAAAGTTATTTTAAAATTGATTGTTAAATTGCTGTTTATGCTTTAAAGTACTAACAAAAACAACATAATTAAAAATTTGTCCAAAAAAACTAAAATTTAAACTTAGTGCTTGAAAATTTAATTAATAAATGCTAGTCATAAAATAAATCACTGATAAAGAAAAAATCTTGTAAGATTAATAGCAATATTTCTACCCATCACTTTAAAATTCCGAAATTCCATGCACCTTCAAAAAATGTCATCTGTCATAAATGTAAATTTCAGAAGGATGTACAAAATTTCCTATTAATAAATTTACTTTATTATAAACATTTTTGCTGAAAAACTATAATACCTGCTCTTCCTTTCCTTTGTTCTGCACTGGCCTGACTAATCCAAAATTCTTGCAACCGCTGCATTTTGAAAACATTATCATAGCTCATTTCTTTCACTTTACCAGAGTCAATCACAAATCTAACCCCATCAATTGTAATAGAAGTTTCTGCTATATTTGTAGCTACAATACATTTACGTACTCCTTCAGGTGGAAAATCAAAAACCTAGTTAAAAAATAAAAATTACATTGTATAATAAAATATTAAATAAAGTAATTCGGTTTAAGGCTTTCTGAATTGATAATTTACTGATGAGAGAATGTTTAATGTGTGTGGATGTATTAGTGGAATAGAAGAAGCCTACACACATTATAACAAATAAATATCATAAGCATTACTGGTTTCTTACATTACAAACTCGAAGAAATACGTTTGAAACAAAAGTTTGTGTTTATGATACTAATTTGTTATTATGTATGTAGGCTTCTTCTATTCCTATGATAGTTTCTATTAATAGAAAATGATCTACATTAAGCAGCCCACTAGTTATTTTAACAAATCTTGGTTTATCACAGACAATCTACTGTGTTCTTATTTGGATATCAAATACCGGGTGGTTATAATTAAAGTTCCCCACTTCTGCGCAGTCTGGAGACCGCGTTATTGCACGGATAGTAATGCAACTTTGTGTATAAGCTATGTAGAGCATCAGGAAGAGAATTCCAACGAAAAACAAATTACTTCAAAAAGTTGTCACCAGCTGAAAAAGTGGCGCAGCAATATCATAAACAGACAGTGGGAATGCAATATTTTAATGCTTTTAGAGTGACTATTCAATATGCTCACCGTCTGCCTCTATGATATGCTGGAAGTGCAGGACAACATGCTCAACAGTAGCACGAAGTCTCTCTCGTAAATGGCTGCAACATGACGAATGATATTGACTTTTAGTTCAGCCAAGATCCGTACGCGTCCCTCATTAACACTATCTTTCAGGGTTCCCCGCAGCCAGAAATCACATGGATTCAGGTCTGGTGAACGGGCAGGCCACGCCTCTGGAAAGTGTCTCGACACATTCATCGCCGAAGCGGGCACAAAGAAGTTCCTTTACTGGGTGACCAATATGCGGTGCTGCACCATCTTGCATGAAGACTGTTGTCAGCACCAATCTTGCACATGTCTTGCAAGGTGGAACCTCATGTGAAGAATGGACCGCAAAACCTTTCACACTGTGGACCATGGAATTGTTAATTCACGTGCTACTGCTCATGCACTGGTTGCTGAGTACCGGGTCAGTGACGCTCTGTCAGCTACTGCTGCTGCCACTACATGCACAACATCTTCCGGAATCGGGTGGCGTCCCCTTCCTGGCAGCACACCTAACTCCCCTGTCTCTTCAAATTTCTGCATCATCTTTTGTAAACCCCTTGCTGTCATGGGTCCTGTTCGCAATCCATTAAACGACAATATTCTCGAAGTGCTGATGCACTATTGCTGCTGTTCTGGTAATTGAACTTCACAAGGAGCACACTTTGTTTCTTACCCAATGGCATGGTGATTTCTGCAGAGTGGTCATTCACAGACGCATTGCACGTTTAACACAGCACCACTTTTTCACCTGGTGGCAACTGTTTGAATAATTTGTTTTTCATTGGAATTCTCTTCCCCATGCTCTACATAGCTTTTACACAAAATTGTATTACTATCAGTGCAATAATGTGGTCTCCCGACTGTGAAGAAATGGGGAACTTTAATTATAACCACCCGGTATGTTGATTTTGTGAGATTGAAACCACCCAATGACTTAAGGTTGTAATTTTAAATTTTTTTCAGATTTTTTTTTTTTATTTATTTAAAATATTGAGAGGTTAGTAGTGTCTACATTGTGTAAAACTAAATAGTAAAGTTGTTCCAAGTTGGTATTTAATGCTTCTTTACCTTGTCTTGTTCACGTACTGACAATGTACTGTGTAAAGGCAGTACAATCCAACGTTTGGTCTGTTCTGCATACAATCTAGCAGCTTCGACTACAGTAGAAATTTCTGATACTCCACTTAAAAATATAAGTAAATCCCCTCTTTCTGTCTCTGGGTATTTGTGTTCAATTAACTGCATAAGACGAATATAAGGAGCAGCATTGATACGATCTGATTTGCTTTGTTTATCTTCTACAGAAATTGGATGGTATTGAAGTTTTATTGGAAATAAGCGTCCCGGAACCTAAAAATAAATAAATAAATAAATACAAATTTTTTTGGTTAATTGTAAAAAAGAAATGTTATATAATCCTATACTATATAAATAAAAGCTATATAATAAGTCCATTAAGTAACTCTAAGCCAATGATTAAATAAAATTAACTGATTTTTAAGTCTTTTTTTTTTTTTTTAAGAGATTAAACTGTGTTAGAGTAATGGATTAATTGTCATAGTGTATCCACTGATAATTAATTATTTATTACGTACAGAATCATAATCACATTATGTATTCTCAAAGTCATGTGTAGTCTTCTATTCTTTTAAACATGACAATGTGATAATACAAAGCAGATTTTAATGAAATAATTTAAAAAATATGGGAGATGAAATTTGCTTTGGGAGCTAAATAATAATAATAATAATAAAGACAATTGAGCTTAGATTTAAAATAACATATTATTATTGAAAGAAATAAAAAGAAAGGTGCATTAACTTCTAGCTATACAAATCTGTTGAGACTTCAAAGTATTTATTTTGAAAATTACTTAATGATTTTTTTCATATCTGAGTAGCAAATGCCAGGATTAAAATTTATACTTTTTTTTTTTAGGTAAATTAAAATTAGAAACTATCCTTCATGTTCAATGTATGAATCATTACTTGTACTTTTTTTTTTTAAATAAAGCTACATACAATTAAGCATCCTTGAATGTGCAGAAATTCTTTCCACAAACAGTGTTCCAAGTCTTATCAATTTTGATAATTGTTCTACTCCGTTGTGGCACCTATACGGCTAAGACTCATACTATCCATAACTCTGCATCTATTTTTTTCCTCTTGAAATGCATCGGGTTTTTAACCATTATAGGAGTCATATTAGCATCTATTATTATCTGTATATCTCGTACTATTACCTGGAGTTTATCAAATCTTGATGAACAATGACATTACTGTAACCCCACATCTAAACTGTCACCAGTCTCATATATTGATTCATTTTCCCTTTAGTTTTCATCTTAAATTTATTCACATTCTAAGCCAGAATACTGATTCTGTAAGTTAGTTGGTAGTCACAGCCAGCTCATGCTTAGAAGAACCATAGAACTCCTCAGCCATCCATCATTTATAGATTCTATATAAAAACACATGACACTTTCAGAAATAGAGTAAATGAAAGTCAACTCATAAAAAAAGATAAGTTCATGATCATGATAGGTTTAGGTTTATAAATGAACACTAACCTATGAAGAATAAACAACACAAAATGAAGTAAATCTGTTGCTTATTTTTAGAATACCTTATCTATTGAAAACAGTATTCACCTAGAGCTGCAGGATCTAAAAAAACATTCTATTACTTTGTAAATTAACTTTATTTATGCAATTTTAATTTTATAATCCTTAACTTAATCCTTTTCACTCTCTTATCATGTTTACTGAGCTGATCCTTCACTGTTAAAATTCCTATTCTACTTTTCTAATAACTTGATTAACTTGCATATTTCACAGTGCTAAGGTGATTTTAATAGAACAATTGAAAGATTTATTTTTATAATGTTATTTAGTAAAATTAGTTGCCAATTTTCAACAAAGTTTTAGCAATCTGCATGCAACAATCTATTAGAAAAATGAGTACTTTTTCAAACTGTTATCTACAACTTACTCCAATACTTCTAGTTCTTTTTTCAATTAAGCTTTACTGTCAGCATAAATGATGGGATTGCTTCTGAGATCAATTATAACAGTGCCTCAAGATGATTATTTATATCATCATAGATTAAGATCAATGTTTTCAACTATAAATTTTAAATACTGAAACTGAAATATTTTCTGAAGTGATTTGTTTATTTATGTGCAGTCTTTGGTTTTTCATGTCTTAGTAATTTTCCTGTACATTAAATTTGTTTTTTGAAATAATTTCTCTTAAACCTTAATTAGACATACACTGGCAAATTTTATTAATTAAAACAAGCTTTCTTCATTAATTTTATTATTAATTATTATTTAATTATTTAAATTTTCTTTATCTTTATTAAAACTTTTTTACTTCTTGATATTAAATGTATATGTATAATAATATTAAAAAAAGCAGCAAAATTAATTAATTAAATAAATAAATAAATAAAATTACCTGGATTACTGGTGCATCATCAAAGTAGTTAGCAAACAAATCAATATTTATTGTAGCAGACATCAAAATGATTTTAAGATCTGGACGTTGAATTGTCAAGCATTTAACAATGCCTAAAAGAAAATCCCCATGTAAATGTCTTTCATGTACTTCATCCAATATAATAACATTATAAGCAGAAAGCAGTGGATCTGTAGATACCTTAAGATATTGGAACAAATTTGCAATTAGGATATTACATTATTAATAATAAAAACTAGATCTGATAAGTTTTAGTAAACAGATTTCTTTAAAAAAATATCTATACAATTGTTAATGCTGTTATGTTGAATCTTGAAAAAGAAAAAAAAAAACAAGCAAACAAACAAACAAACAACAACTAACTGAATAACATGCACATTCTGATACAATACAATAAGTCCTACAAATTAGGAAAAGGACATAGGAAGGGTACAGGAAAAATGTGTAAGATATTTTTTTTAATTAATTTCAGACCAAATTAATACTTGTTTACAGACAATGGAAAAACAGCCCTCTGTTGAATATGCTGTGAAGAGAATCTATTACTTGATATTTTCTGAAATTTTATTATTTGGGATGTAGCATTATACCTTACAATGATGTATATGTAATACAGGTAAGGATATGATAAAATAATAACAAAATCACTGGTATTGTCCATTCCAACTCTTTCACTCACATGGGATCAGTAAAAGATTAATATGATAACTTTTTAAATGATCAGAAGTTTTCATTCTTGCTATAATAACCTACAAACTGATATGTGTAACTTAATGAAGAACAATTATGAAAATTTAAAACAAAAAGAAATTTTCGGGAAAATATACTACTTATGGAAGGAAGGTCAAAGTTTAATGAACAGATTTATTAATAATCATCTTAATTAACAATTCCTGAATAGCAGAGGAAATGCAGAGAACAGAATTAAGAAGATGAGTGATGTTGAAGTGGTGGAAACGAGATGTGAAGAATTTTGTAGCTATAATGAACTCCTTTCATTCTTCAGAAATTATTAGGCAAGATCAGTAAGTGTCTTCAGTGGGACTGCGAATGATACATCTAACTAAATTTCAGGCATGTCTCATGGAAAAAAAAATTGCTTCAAGTTGAAGAAATAAATTAGCAGCATAGTGTTATATGTTGTCGAAGTAGATAGGAGTGTGAGATTTACGAACTGATGTTTTGCTGTGAAGATATGAAATCAGGAATTTATTCGCTTTCTTTATCTATCTTAAAATTAGCATGACAATGAAAGAAAAAGAATGGTTATTTGTCAAATGGATTTCATGACGAAGGTTATTCAAGGAGAAATCAGATGTACTAATTTACAAAATGTGATAATTTCCACAATATAGTCAATGACCAAATGATACATTTTGTGTATCTTGTCAGGCTTTAAGGTTTCTGTTCTCAATAACTGGATTTATACTAATTTAAATGAAAAAAATTAAGAGTTATCAAGAGAATAATGCTGAAGCTTTCTTGATCTAGGAAAGTATTTTAAATAAATAAATGTCTACAAGTTCTTTGAAGAATGGCTTTTTCGTTGTTTATCTGAAGGTCAGTCCAAATAAAAAATTGAAATATAGAAATCTTATAAAGAGGAGATATGCAGCAAACCATATATACTCGACTCTGTTTTTTGAAATAGAGTGATAATTAATTCAATGTCTTTTCATTGTTTTCTTAATATTTAAGATTATAAAGTCATTCAAGTATAGAACTCATGTACATAGAAATTCAAGAAATAAATACCTTATTGATCCCAATAATAATTACTTTTATAAATGAAGATATCAAAAAAAAAAAAAAATGATAAAAAGAAGCTTTAGTTCATTTTCTTCTAATTATTTGAAGATTAGTTTGTTTGTTTATTTATTTATTTATTTATTTTTTTACAATTTTAAAAATCAGGAATGACATATATGATAAATTTTATCTTTCAAAAAATTAAAAGAAAACGAAAAAAAGCAAAGCAAAACTAAAGATATGCATAAAATCAAGGTAATATTTTCTATATCTCCATTCTTGCAAGCTTTTTTTCTTTTTCTTTTAATATCCTAATAATTGTAATAAGAAAAAAATTCGAATTCGAAACTACTGTAACATTAAAAATTAACATATTAAAATGCACCTGTCTCAGTAGCAAGCCTTCAGTCAGAAATAAAATCTTTGTGTGCTGTGTTTTACTTTTCTCAAAACGAATTTGATAACCAATCTCTGATCCGTATTCATTCAGACTTTCATAAGCTACTCGTTTACAGAGAGATAAACAAGCTATTCTTCTTGGCTGTGTACAGGCAATCTTTGACCATCCAGCTTCTAGTAAATATTGAGGAACCTGAAAATAAATTTATAACCCTATTTTAACAAAATCTTTCTGAAATACAAAGGAAAAACAAGAAATAATAATAAAAATTAGTAAGAATTATAGGCTAAAATCACTTTAAAAATGTTTCCAAGTCCCATTCTCATTTGTTTACTAAATTAATGATGACAAAAATTAAATTTAGGATGAATAAATAATTTTTATAATTATTTTTCATTAATTTCAATAATGTATTGGAAACTGCTAAATTTCCAGGCTATTTTACTATGCTAATATTTTGCTTTCTCCTAAATCTTTTAAAAAGATGAAATCAAATTCTGCTGTTTATCATTGCTATATCAGATAGTAACAATTAAGCATACAAATGGAAAGAACTGACCTCTAAGATAGAGAAGGCATAGAGTTTTAAACAGGTTTACTCTGATATAAGCCCAGATGTTGTGCTGCTAAAAATAAGATCTGGTATGTAGGTAATTAGATAGAAATTGTTAAAACATTATACTGAGACTTTTCTAACCTTTCTAACCTCTAAAGATGCATTTTGCATCTTTTCATAGATGCAAAATGCCAAGAAATGCTGTGAATAGCTAGGAAAAAAATTAGAGAATGCTTTAACTGAGAAAATGCTACTCATAAATTGGTTAAAGTTATCAAATATTAGCTTCAATTAGGATGAATCCTTGATTCATTTGGTTAAATGAGATTCTTCACCACAGAAGGAAAGTAGGTGGAGCAAAAATAGCATACAGAAGTTATATACAGTAAACTCCCGATTATCCGCGGACAGATTATCCAAGGAACCTCTCCTGTTTCCAGTTTTTTTACAGTACAAAAAATTACGGAATTAAAAAAAAAAAATTAAAACTAGAATAATGTAAACAACAAAAGAGGCTAACAAAGTAAGTGAAGATAATTATAGACAAACAATTTAAAGAACGACCTTGTGGGCAGAGGTTAGGCCGGCAAGTTACACTAAATTACGGGAGAGCCGTCCCGTAATAATAAAATGTTAAAATAAATAAATAATTTAAAATAAAATAATTGTTTATAATGCATATACTGTAACTGTATGTATTGCCATTTTAATGTAAATAAAACATGTTAAAAGGATTTTTGTGTTGATTTTTGACTTATTTCGGATTATCCGCGAAATTCGCTTATCCATGGTTGCCGCGCCAACCAATTCTGCGGATTATCGGGAGTTTAATTTCAAACAACATTTTTTCATGGCAAAAAAAAAAAAAAAATAGGATTCCAATTCTTTGATTCAAGGAAGAAACAAATGAAAAATTTTGCTCAACCACAAACTTCAAATCATACTACTTTCGGATAGGTGATAAAATATTTTATCTCAATAATCCTCCTTGGAAATTTTAGCTAATAACTTTGAAACATATGAATTTTTTTCTAAGAATTTGCAGAAATAATATCCTACTGTCACTATGAGGTTGAAAAAGACTCCAATCTTTCTGTCAAATGTTGCATCTGCTCTCTTCATTCTTTTATTTAGAGTAGCTGGTAAAATAAATTTGTAGAGAAGGCTATAGAGTACATATACATATATAGAATATATAATGAAAAACGACAAAGTTCATTTCTTTAAATACATTTTTCTTTGATGAAATAAGGAAATTTTAATTTTTCACAACTTTCTGTATGCTTCCACATGATGACTGGATGGATGTGCAGTGGAGTGAGTGAAAGTGTGCACAAAACATAATTAGCTATAAGAGTGGCTGATTATTGAACAAAAAAGTAAAAATATATAGTCACCTCACTGTGACATAAAAATAAAACTTTTCCAATTTCCTTTCTTCCATTTCCACTTGGTGACATATTATAAGATCATTCCACAACCATTATTTCAATCCTTAAAGCAGGTAACTGGTAATCCAATTTATATGTCATGGTATGGCAAATGAAAGAATTAACATTCACAAGAAAGCACATCTTTGATAAGTAAAAATAATTTTTTTTGTTCCCAAGTTTTATTATACTGAATATGAAATTCTATGTAAGTGAGATTGAAAATTACTTTTGCTAGAGATACAAATTACTTAGACTAAGAGGTATTTTTATTATACTGAAATTTTTATTATATTGATTTTTCTACCTATTTTTGAAAGTTAAAAAAATATAAAAAACTGAAAAATGGTTAAATATATTAAACAACCTGAGTCGATTTTCCACAGCCAGTATCTCCAGCTATTATTAGTACTTGATTTTGCTTTATTGAACTAATAATTTCATTTTTGAAGGACATTATCGGAAGACTAGCCTGACTCTGACGAAGTTTTCGAAGCTTATTAAATTTCTGTTTTTGGAGAAAGTCCAGGTACAGCAACAGAATTCTGCTAAATTCAGCTACTTGATCTTTTGTTAAAGAATCCTTTCTATTATCCATATCAAAAGGTGGGATCCTGCTACTAATTTTTTGGAGCTCATTTTCAGAAAATACAAAATTTACTCTGTGATGTTTCTTATATTCAGTTGGCAATTTCAAGTGATCAGTTAAAGTTTCTTTACCTAGAAAAAAAAAGAAAAAAAGAAAGTAATTAGAAAAAACAAAACCCAACCCGGATGCTAAAAGCAGTTTTACTGTAATAAAGAATAGAATATTTTATTACATATTTTTTTATATCTTTTTAACATTTCTGGCTCATCCTTTTAAACTTATAAATTGAATCCCATGTCATAAATCTCATGATTTCTATATAATAATATAAGCTATTTAGGAGGTTAGAAGTCTCATCTCAATCAATAACAGTTTCTAGGAATGAATCATTTATATACTTTCAAGAAATGGTAAGGTTAAAATGAAGAATGTACAAGAGTTTCTATAAAATAAATTTGTTTTCATAATAACGAACAACATTTCATATCAATAGCAATTTTTCAAATTAGAAGATTCCATCTTGGCAATGACTGATTGAACAGGAGTAATAAGCATTTTGTCAACAATCTTGTTTAAGATTTAAAATGAATTTAACTTTAAAAAAGGCTAACATTCAAACCCACTGATTTGTTCAATATACATACAGAAATGATAGCTACTCAGATAAATTAAGTGAGTTCAATATCCATAAAGCGATAAATAAGAGTGGTAAGAATTGATAATCTGCTCATTTTTACTCTGCTGATCCAGTTCAGAATATAGTAAATGCTTATTAACAGCTCCTTATGGATGATTGTCAGATTGGCCTTCTAAACCTCTACTTTGCCCTATTAGGTGGGACTACAGGGACTTTTTTACTTTCTGTTACCAACTCTGACGATATAAATGTGATATTTATCCTCAATATTTATGTTTAGAAACTTTAATATATGTTTAGAAACCTGTCGTATTTGGTCTACTGTTAAAGCATGTTGGGTTTCTAAATTAGTATTGTTAAATCCAAATGAATGATAGACTCATGTGTCTCAAGAATTACTAGCAATTAATTTATGAAGCAGTGACCATCAGCACTGTACATGGGATAGAAAAAGTGAAACAACTATTTTAAGGACACTTTTGTGAGAAAACACTGAAATATTAGATTTTGGTATTCCTTTGTTCTATAATTTGACCACAATATGACCCAAGCTAAAGTCTGGGCCTTAAATTCATCAGTTAAAAGAGATTTCAGCAGATGGTCAAAGCAAAGGAAGGTAATAAGAAATCAATGCCTGTGGTCACTGGAGGTAAGGTTCCAGGCAATTCTGACAAAAGAAATTTCCTGAAGCCTGCTCACCTTTAATCCCTGGGAAAGAAACCAGAGAATTCATCATGGAGAAATCCAGCCCACAATCAAGCTTCTTACCACTTGGTTACCAGGCCTATTCATATATATGTATAGATATACACATACAGGTTGGTCCTAAAATGGTTGGCTACACTTAAAGGTTTGATGCAACGTAGAAAAATAATGGAAAAAGTTCATATGAACATGGGTGTGGAAAGGCGTTATCCAGATGTTACAGAATGATTGACATATACACAGGCTATGGTGTAGCCACTGTTAGATAAGGTGTTCGAAGTGGCCTCCACCAGCAGCATCACATCCCTCACATGATCATCGTAAGGATTTCAGGACTCACTTAAACATGTCAAAGTCTGAAAACTCTGAATCTTGGAGACCACTTCAAATACTTTATCTAACAGTGGCTACACCATAGTCTGTATACATGTTAATCGTTCTGTAATATCAGAATAAAGCATTTCCGCACCAATGTTTATATGAACCATTTTTGTTATTTTTCTACATTTGCATAGGGCCTTCAAGTTTGGCCAACCATTTCAGGACCACCTTGTATATATATGAAATGCCCCCCCCCCCAAAAAAGTAGGAAGGGTGACATTTCATGCCACAACACCCTTGTGGTTCATGAATCATCTGCAAACGACATATTTATAACAGCAGATATCTAGGCAATCTTAATTAATATTATTTGTAGCTTTGATTGCACCTTATCAGGCTTTAAGCAACTTTAAAAGAGATATGATTGTAGGGGCCTGGGAGATGTTATGATAAAATTCTGATTCATGCGTTCAAGAATTTCAAGGGTGTACTTGGACTACATGAAATCAGGGAAATCATCCATTTGCGAGACCGGTATGGCCAAAAAAAAAGCCCTTGACGAATATGGCAACAACGTCTGACATGTATCATAACATCCAGCCCATACGCAACATTGCCACAAACAATAGCACAACTCAATGCTGGGACCAGTGCTAGCATCAGCGTTCGAAGAGTGCAACTTTCCCTGTGTTCTATGGTGTTCCGGAGCCATTGGCCCACCCAGGTGTCATTGCTAACCGAACAAAACATAAGGCTCTCTGTCTAGCTTGGGCTTGGGGACACTGGCACTGGACTCTAAATGACTGGAAACATGTAGCCATGTCCAATGAATCGTGATTCCAACTGTTTCGGGCAGATGAGCGACTCAGGGTGTAGCAAAAAGTCGCACTGGATCCCATATGCCTACAAGGGACAATACAGGAGCAGGAATGGCTCTGTTACGGTAAGGGGTAGTTTTAGCTGGCACACATTTGGAGCCTTCATACATCTGCAGACCTCTGCGTATGATTTAATGAATGAAAAAATGACAAAACTGACTTATAAGTGTAATGTGCTTTCCAAATTGAAATGAAGAATAATCCAGTCACAGTGTTCTCCAACATTTTTGTGCAATGAAGGAGTCAAAAATCATTCAAAGCTTTCTATGATTTGATTCATTTATCATCAATAAAATCATTACCTATCTCAAAAGAATTATAGTCTATTATCTAAGTATAAAGGAATAAACTGTGTTATATAAAATTTTCAGGGAACCAGCCTACAATAAGATCCATAAGCCCTCTGCAACTAAATCTGAAGATGGATATCCCATAAAAAGATTATAATTCCTGAATGGCTTTACTTTTACAGATGACAGAAATGAAACACCTTTTTATAAGAACTTCTACAAAGTGGGTCAAAAGTCCATATAGCCTTCAGGAAACTGGATTTGAAATGAATTGATGTGCCTGTTATGGATCCCAAACATCTGTGGGCATCCCTTCATGGTCTCTGTATAGACAGATGTGTCTCCAGACACGTATGCTCATTTTCTGTAGCATTTATTGCGTCACAGTTGTAAAGACATTGCACACATCAATCTCCAACTCAGTGTTGGAAACTCGACTGAAGAGCATTTAGGGACTGCAGTTTGGATTCATGAATGACTGCATAGGGAACAAACACTTTCACAAATTATTACCAATTTTCAGCTACAATTTTGGAAGATTATTGGCATGGGAACAGAAGACTTTTATGTCAGGATCCGTGAAGGGTTCACATCAGACAGGAAAACCGTCAACTTATTTGGAAACGTGCTGCTATGGAAGAATCATCTCCCGTGAAGTCAACTCACAAGTGTGCTGCCGAATTGGACATTCCCCGGTCAACCATGAGAGACCCATGTGAAAGGATCTGAAAGTGAAACCTTTTCTCCTGTTGCCAGTGAATGAGCTATCAGATATGAATTTAAAAAGGCAAGAAGAAGAAAAAGAATGCAACCTGCTTCTAGGGCAATTCCGTGTTACGTGTGTGACATTTGGAAAACATTTTTTTCTAATTAATCAAGGATTTTTCAATATATTTCTTATTTAAAAATCCAAACAAAAGTTCTTTAAAATAATATACACTTTACCATATTCTTTTATGCAGATACCTATCATTTTGATATAATAGTTATTTTTTAAATAGCTTTTTAAAAAACGTTACGTGTGTGACTTAGAAAAAAAGCAAATTTTGAGTAATGACATTAAATGATATATTTCTGTGAGTTTTATTGCCACACATTTAAATTAAAAAATATGGTAATAATTTATTTACCATACCATCTAAAATCACAGTTAAAATTTAAATTTAATAAATAATTGAATAAATGAAAATTAAAAATCTGCGTTACGTGTGTGACACCCTGATCGTTACGTGTGTGACCATGTGAATTCAAAGTAATAGTTTGCTTTTAAAAATGCATGAGGATAAAAATGTATTAAAATATTACATGATATTTAAACATTTATACAATAAATCAATCAATAATTATTTTTATTAATGGTTATTTAACATTTCAAATCAACTTTAAGTTATTTAAATCAATTCTTATCTGAACAGAGTTACTTATAAAAGTCAAGACAAAATTACATTTCTTCAAATTTAAACTGTCCCCTTGAACCAACTACAATAGGTGGAGAAAGTTTTTTTATGATATTTTCAATTGGATACAGGAGAACATCAGATTTTTCGGGCCATTTCCAATAACTTCCTGAAGGAATCATCTCATCCACTTAGACTACATCTGTACCAAAAATATTAGAGATTTCCCCTGCATAAACATTTGTATCATAAGTAACTGCACACCAGTCACCAATATTAAAATGTGAAATGTTAAGTTTTTGATCTGTTGACTTGCAGCTTATGGTAGATACAATTTACTTCAATATCAGGAATCACATTTGAACAGTTTGTTTTCCATAGTTTAATTTTTTTATTGTATTTTGCAAATTGCATTTTATCACATGCATTTGCTTAATACCAACTACTTCTTCAACATTAATCCATGGATTATCTGAACTTATAGCAGACTCAATATCTATTTGGTTCATATGGAGAAGTGTAGTGTTTGTCATTAAACTGGATGCAACATTAGCAAAGTCTAATGAGTTTTGTACATTTGTAGTTTCAGATTTGCTCATAACTTTCATTCGAACCAAGGATTTCACTCTTCTCCCACTCCATCTGCTACACCTTTGCCATGAGCTGTAGCTAAATATTTCCACTGAAAATTTTTAAGAAATTTTTCTGAAAGTATATAAAGCAATCTTGACATATATTTATTTTTAAACTCAGACGATGGTCCATCACTGTAAATAATTTCATTTACTGACAATTCATTATTTTTTAATATTATATCATATAATCTCATTAAAAATGCATATACAGAATTCTTACCTTTATCTTTAGTATCGGAACAAATGAGAAAAGTAGTGCATTTGTTTTTGAAAAATAATGCTGCTGTAAATAATTGAACATTTCCTCGTGACCATAATGCTGATTGAATTTCGTTTTGATAATCACATGAATAAGCCATTGCAAAATCAATTTGAAGGACTCTATTATTGTCAATCGATTTGTCTTGTTCAAATGAGTTTGATTGTATACGTTTTATTCTAACGTATTCTTGAAAAAGGGGCAAGTCATTTAGTAAAAAGTTCTTTTAATTGAACATTACATCCATTTTGTGTAGTTTTCCTAATCTTACACCAAAATTATTATTCAATTTAAAGATTAAAAAGATTTTTAACCAATTGTATCTAGTTATTTTTTCATTATTTTGATTTTTTTTCCCTAATTGACATTATAAATGCTATTCATAATTATTTTATAAATAATTTTTTCTTTAATATTAAGTATTTTAAATTTGTTCCTAATCCTTTAGGAATCAAACACCAAGCCGACACACCTGCTTATTTTAAATAGTATATTTAAAATAAGCAGGTGTGTCGGCTTGGTGTTTGATTCCTAAAGACATGAACAACACACGTAAAAGTTTTAAGTATTGGTGTTTGATTCCTAAAGACATGAACAACACACGTAAAAGTTTTAAGTATTGTTCCTAATCCTGTTTTGTTTTTTTTTTTACAAAATTTTTTCAAAATTTATTTCAAAATTTCAAGATTTATTTCAAAATCTGTTACACACGTAACAAAACGTTACATGTGTGACATATTTTGAAAGTTATTGAATTTTTTCATTTTTTAATATATTTTTATATAACTTTACAAAAGTTATCTCAATATCTAGTTAAAAGAGAAAAATAAGTTTTGTGTTAAAATTTTGACTAAATTAGAAGTTTTAAAAACTTTTAGATTCAAATGTTACGTGTGTGACAATAGTTTTATCATGCCTCTTCAAAAGTTTTCTAAACTATTAAATTTTTTACAAAATATACACTTCTAACTCTATTCACAGTCTTGAATATTTCATAAATTGATTTCTATCATTTAAAATAAATAAAGTATGCAAAATATTTTTTAAATTCAGAAATCATCAGTGTATTTTAATTTCATCATTCTGCAATTTTTTATGTACTTATATATTAAAAGATATTTTTTTTAATGAAATTTTATTTTAATAACAAAAATTTTTGCAACTTGAGAAAGAGCACAAATTTTCCTACAAATAAAATTCATTAACATTTTTCTACGTTAAAAAATATTTTTTTGCTCTCTGCATGGAATGGCCCTCTAACAAAATCCACCTCATGTTATGTTTTGGGCAGGGGTAACAGAAGATCATCTGCTTGGACCGTATTTCTTCAATGGCCCAGTGAATCAGATGACTTTTCTGCATTTAATTAACAAATGGTTGCTGCATGAATGCCAATTGAAAAGCATAGTTGACATAGGTGACACTGTATGGTTTCAACAAGATGGAGCACCAGCTCATTTCGCCATGAGAGTGCGATTGCGCTTTGATGAGCTTTTCCCAAACAGATGGATTGGCAGGGATCAGTGAACTTTCCTTCACCTTTGCCATGGCCTCCACACAGTCCAGATCTCACCAAGCCAGACAATTCTCTGTGGGGAATCATGAAACAGTCATACTGATGGGTTTCCAACACTGAGTTGCAGATTGCTGTGGGCAATGCCTTCACGACTATGATGTCACAAATGCTATGGAAAATGAGCATACAGAGATGCATCCGTTTGTGCAAAGACCATGGAGGAGTGCAAACAGATGTTTTAGATCCATAATAAGCACATCAATTCATTTTAAGTCCAGTGTATTGACAGGGGTATACATACTTTTCGCCCACTCTTCACAAACAACTTAAATGCCTATCTAATATAGATATTATATGGGAAAAGAAATATATTTGAAAAGTTACAGCCAAAACATTATAGAATAACATTTTGAACAAACTATTGGAAAAAGACTTCTGTGGAGAAAATATGATGTGGCAATGATGAATTAAAACAAGACAGTAGTATGAAGGAAATGCACTGATGGGTAATATCATTTATTTTTTAGGGATGAACAATAGTGCTTTATAAATAAATTAATAAACAAATGAATAAATATTAGAATCCAACGGAAGCAGCAAATTTCATTAATTATTGCTATTCTGGGGGGAAAAAAATCATACATTTGATAAACTAATTATTCTACAAATCAAATCGATTGATACTTACTTGATGAATCATTAGTGCTTTCAGACTTTTGCTGAAATGCCAAATATTTATTTAAAAAAGACCAGAAGTCTTCATATTCTGCTGTATTTCTGGAAGTATTAATAACAACATCATAAATAATAAATCAAAATGATAATAAACATGTCTATTCACGTGTTTTGAAATAAAAAGTTAAAAGAACTTAAGTTACTTTCCTTAAGTCTTTTTTTAATTTATTGATTTTTTTTTTTTTTATTATAAATCATGAAAACAATAACATAACAAGTCTCCAATTATTTTTAAATTCTAGTAAAACTTGAATAAAAACAGCAACTGTTAAATAAATCCACACTATTACTTAAACTGTTTAAATCCAATTTAATTTTAATAATATTGAAGCTCACACAGATATTGTAAGGCAGATTGATATCCAAAGTTTAAGACATTTGTAAAAATCAAATGTTTCAGTTCTATTGCTTTTCTATGGGAATTTTTGTCAACTTCATGCACTTTTTCCTCGACAAGAACATATATGGACAAATTTCAAATATAAAAGTTAGATCATCTCTTCAAATAGGCATACCAAGTTTCAAATTTTATCCATCCAGCAGTTCAAAGGTTATTTGGGGGAGGGGGAGAATGGGGACACAGGCTAACAGGGTTGATAAGCTTCACTTTCCTATTGGAATGTGGAGTATTTTTTATTATTTTCACAAACACTAGACATAAAAATTTTAACTTTTTTAAACATTTTTTTTTCAAAACACTTGCTAACATCTAAAAGGATTATCTTCAACAATCTTCTAAATGGAATAAAATAAGAATCAAATCACATAGCCTACAAAGTGAATTCCTTGTAGTAAGGAACAGCCATGGAATTTAATAAAGGTCAGGAGAGTAATGGTGAAGCTTTCCTGATCTTGAATAGTACTTTAAATAAATGGCATAGTAAAAATTTCCACAGTTAATTAAAAGCCAGCAAGTTTTTGAAGGATAACTTGATCATTCTGTTTATCAGAGTGTTCACACAAAATGTAAAAAAAAAAAAAAAAAAAAAAAAAAAAAAAACCTCTACACAGTAGATATATATATATATATAGGCAATTCTCAAAAATTTTAATTAACAAGCAAAAGGCCAGTTTTTAATGTGTAAATTATCACTGCTGCTTGTCCACAGATGCTCTCTCTCAATCTCGAAACTTACAGAAGAAGAAAAGCTGGGTTATGATCTCTAGAAAAGTGAAATTATTTATGAAATTACTATTTCATAAAGTTTGGTTCTGAAGGAGTGGGACATGATACTGGATAAATTCATTATCTGAAGAATTTTCACACTGGGGGGGGGGGGAGATATACTCAATATTTCAGTCCGGTACCTCAGCCCTTCTTCAGGAGATGTAGATATAGAAATGTGCCAGGCTTAATGTAATAATCTATATCTCACGAAGAAGGCCTAAGGTACTAGACTGAAATATTGAGTATATCTCACCCTAAAGTGCGAAAATTACTC
>JAFIDM010012231.1:138470874-138483064 GCA_023159025.1 Thereuonema tuberculata
ACAACTCCATTGCCTTATAGCGCCGTCAAGTGTAGGAGGGCGCGTTGGTTCAATCGACAAGAGGTGAAAGTTTTTGCGTGGTTGACGTCTACTACTCAGTTACATCGTTAGTTACAGATTCAAGATGAGTCGTCGTAGACCTTACGAAGATGATGATGACGACGATGATAGTAAGTATTTAGATATAAATTAGTTTTAATCCATTTCAGTTTTGCGGGTAGTAATTTTGCTTTCATGAAATATATTATTATGTTTTCATTGCATATGTTTTATAAGTTCACTTACCTTATGTAGGCCTAATCATGGGTTTTAAATAATAAATCTTTGTTTATTGTTGTGAATTTTTAATTTACATTAATTCGCAGACCGTATTAACGTGCTTTGGAATTCACTGCTGTAAACATTTTGTTAAGTTGTAACAAAAAGGATCAACAGATAAAAAGTTTTGGGTTGTGTAATTGAAAGCTCAGTTGCTCCTCTAAAGATTAAGAATCAAGACATTATTATAATTTATTCTAAAATAAAATATAAATTGAAATAGAAAATATCTTAATATACAATATTTACGAATGTATTTTATTTCCTATTAATAGCAAATTTTAATTCAGCTATATTAAATTTCAGAAAAATTTGGCAAACTTACCGGTGTTTCGTGATAGAAGCTTCCTTCTTTTGAGGCGAATGTTATTTTGATGGTTTAGATGAGAATCGCACTTTATTTGTTAATTTAGAAAAATAATTACATTTAGTAAATTAATAACTCAAGAAGGTGATGTACATTCTTATTTCCATGTAGTTAACACATTATTTCTCTACATTCTTTGTAAGGCTTAGAAATGGAACTATACAAACGTCACAATTATACATGTTTAGCATTTAGGCAAATTTTATTATTATTTGTTTAATTATTTTGAAGAATATTCTACAATATTTTAATAATTGATTTTTTAAAAATTTAGTTCTATGTTCTTTAAACTATTAAAGAACAAAGTAAAGGAGAAAAAAAAATAACAAGTGTCGAAAGCAATTAAGAAATTTTGTATTTTTAATAAATCGATGCATTTATCATTTTAATGTTGCTGCAAACATTACAAACTTAAATATTTTTACAGCATATTGGTGAAGAATCATTACTTTTTCATTTGATTGTATTTTTGAATTAATATTTCCATTAGAATAATAAGGCCATTATTTTCAGTTACTTTTTTATAATTAAAACTAACCATTTTTTCTTATTTGTTCCTCTACGCATAAAAAAGAAAAGCTGATTCTTGCGTTAACAATCATCTAATTAAAATTAGGATGAGTAAAATGTCATAATATTTAGAAATAGTATTTTCCCATAATGTACTTTATTTATATTAAAATTTAAGTGAATATTTAGTATCTGTACAATAGATATATCTCATCAAAAATATAAAATAACATTTTCTTAAGTTGTTACAATGTTTTTATGAAGAAATTTATATACAACAGTGACACATGAGTTGTATACAACATGACACCGAATCAGATTATACAAGAAGTGATTGCGTGCATTCTTTATTTACGAAAAGTAAGCCAGATTCGTGTTTTAAAATCGAGACAATGTAGAGACTACAGGAAATAGAGTAACTTATTGCTTAAGCTAAAAATCCAAAAACATAAGCATAATTGAACAAAGGCAAGTAAGGTATTAAAAAAAACAACTTTCAAATAAATATATACTATAATGTTTTTAAGTAAGATAATCTTTAAGATAAATAAAAGGTTTAACATGTCAGAAATTAATATAAAAGCTTAAAGAAATGACACAGAAATGAAAAATATTTGACCTTTCATCGGTGAGAGTTTGGGATGGCTGTTTCATCCTTTCTGTAGACTCGTCAGCCAAACCCACTCGCCAGATGAAATGCTCAGGTAGTGTAAAATGATAAGGGAAACCATTCCTGCACCCAGCTATGTTCCCTCCCAAAAAAAAAAAAAAAAAAAAAACGAAACCAAAACAGGTAAAACTTCAAATCCTGGCCTGCGGAAACATTAGGCACAGAGGAATTCGGTCTTAGGCAGAATTCCTTTGTGCCTGATGGTTCCACAGGCCAGGATTTGAAGTTTTGTCTGTTTTGGTTTCTTTTTTTAAATGCGTTTTCTTTTGGAGGGAACCATAGCCAGGTGCAGGAGTGGTTTCCCTTATCACTTTGCACTGTCTGATCATATCATCTGGTGAGTGGGCTTGATTGATGAATTCATAAAAAGAACGAAAGAGCCATTGTAAACTCTCACCAATGAAAGCTCAGATATTTTTCATTTGTGTTATTTCTTTATACTTTAATAAAAATCTTTAGGAGTTAAACAAATGATTTGAAAGTTGGAATTGCCAACAAGAATCGTGAATTGAGCTTTTATCTTGTAATGAATTGTATTAAAATTTGTCATTTTATTAAATAAGACTTATTAAGATATATCGGGAAGCATTTGAAGTTATTAATTAGTAATATTAGTCTTTGTAATTGTTAGTTATTTTCTTGTGTGTGCCTGGATTTTATTTTTAAGTTTATGCATTACTACAAGTAAGTAATTGTTTAATTAAATAAAATTAATATCGGAGAAGATTCTATAAATTACAAATTCACACTTTTATTCTTCCTTATTTTTTTGTTTTTGTTTGGTATCATACACACTAATCCTTCAATTTGACTATTTCGTGCAATTCTTTAGATCTAAAGTTCGTAAATTTCACTTCCATTATAGGCTTGAGATTCCCAAGTTTTGTATTCAACACAAAATTCACTTCAGTCCTTAATATTCATTTGAATCAGCTTATGAATGTTACTCACCAATGACTATTTTTATTATAATTTCAATGTTTTTCTATTGAATATAAAGAAATGTTACTTATAGCATTACACACATTTGAAGACTTTTAAGATCCTTTACGATGAGTGCACTATGAAACTAATCTATTAAATTTTCAATGTAATAGTACTTGTAGGTCACTAGATTATTTTTTTTCTTTCTTATCTTTCTATATGAATTATTTTATTATATATAATCCTTGAGCTTCGAATCTAGTATTGTGTTCTGAATTTTCATCATCCAAAATGTTAATGAAAATTACATTTCTTGCTTCTATTTATCATTTTTTTGATAAATATACTGTAGTTAAACTGCATTGAATACACTACTTAAGCTCTCACGCTTGTAGGCCTCATTGATAACTATCCATCGTACATCTTTGATTCCATGAATTCGACACTGAACTGGAAGTTTCATCACATATTCAAGTTTGTAGTCGGTTCACAACATTATTCAATATAACATCAGTTGAATACACGAACTTCTATCTGAGATATTTTGCTAGCCCCTTTTTCAAGAAATCCTTTTATTTCCCCGAACGTTTTATATCCATCTTGATTCCATTCATAGTCTACCATCTTTTTACTTTTGTGTGAGTTCACATTATTGTCCTTTATTACAAAAAAAAAAATGTGATTCATTGCTCTCGTTGTTATAAGCACTTATTCTCCTTTGATTGGTTTTTTTTTTTTTCTTTTTGTACCTTATATTATTATTTTTAACATCGCAGTTCAAAAAAATTTATTAATGAAGTACACAATCATTATTAATCACAATAGTCACTAACAGTATCATGCTTACATAAGAAATAGTTTGAAATTTAAAATGCTGATTGACCAAAGAAAAAAATGATGCTCTGGTTGTCAACAATTAAAAGAACAAACTTCAGAATTAAAGAAATCACATTAAAGATTCATAAAAGAAAAGTATGATACTTCTTATAATTCAATAGTCCTGGGAGTTTTCATTCAATATTTGGAAGTTTTGTTACAACATCAAAATCTTTCAGCTAAAAAGATGGGTTGCCCTGTGCAACACTATTTTGCAGATAAACTTTAGAAATAACACTGAATATATCCAGTGAGGTTAAAGTCCTTCTGTTTTGCAGAATCTCCATTGCTGTCTTTTTTTTCTTTTTTCCACTCCTTATAATAGTGTGACAGACGAAATAACTTCTTTACTAAAATTCTTGAAATTATTTTTCATTTAGTAGATAAATCTTGGTATAGTTAGGGAGTATTATAAGAACTTCACGATGATTTCCAATAATTATATTTGTTGGCAAGCTTTTGAAGTTTTAGTTGTTTGATCTTTGTTATATTACTCTTTTAATCAGCAGAACAAAAAAAAAAAAACTTCTAGGTCAAAATAAGCATATTCTTTCATCATTAATCTGTATAATTTAAAATTTAATTCATTTTTTAAAGTTGAAACTTAATGACATAATTGTACTTCCAATACAAGATCCCAGTTGCTTTTGGACTAGTAAGTAAGAAGCGAGGAATCTGAATCTACTATATTTATTTTAACTGTTAAATCATTGCCAAGGCTATTTATCTAAAAGGATGAAAAGATAGACTTGCAGTTGACAGTATTTGTTTTGCTACAAAAAGCCATTATGTAAAATTTGAACAAAATTGTTAGTACTAAAACATCAACTCATAGCAGTCACACCGTAAAGACAGGCTCATGGAAGATGTCAAACGTTGAGATTTGGGAATCGGGAGATTCACTTTGTAATATCCAAAAGAGATTCACTTTGTAAACCTCTGAAATAAACTGATAGAGATTTAGATTCATAGTTATAGATTTAGACTGTAAAAACACCCTTACAAAGTGGACCTTCAAGGACCACTAACTTTCAGAACAAA
The DNA here is from genome assembly GCA_023159025.1 of Thereuonema tuberculata. Lineage (NCBI taxonomy): Eukaryota > Metazoa > Arthropoda > Chilopoda > Scutigeromorpha > Scutigeridae > Thereuonema > Thereuonema tuberculata. Next base: position 138,475,581 of record JAFIDM010012231.1, read on the forward strand.
TGAAATTCAACCAATTTAACTCAATAACTACACATCTGAGAAAACAGATATTTGAAGAAATGCTCACTCCATGCAGCTATTGAAGTATTCTGATCATGATAAATTTACAACTAGTTATAAAAATCTGTTGAATCTGTTTTCCCCAATTAATGTTGAGACAGATGAGCTTCTAAAAGATGAATATTTTATGTCATTTTGATAAGGTTATTCAAAAATTTCATAATTATATTTTACCTAGTCTTCCCCCCCCCCCCAAAAAAAAATTAAAATATAATTTTCCTTTAGGAAAAAGATTCAATCTACAAGTCTGGAGTTTGTTCTTTATTAATCGATGAAATTTATTATTATTATTATTACTCTTTATTATTACCTTTTTTTTTTTAAGGGGGATCTCGGAAGAGACGGCGGATGTCATCAGAACCTATGGAAATTGAAGAGCGATTGGAATCTCTTATTATGCGTGTGGGAGAGAAGGTTTGTAAAAGCATTTTGTTTCCCATGAAATATATGCACACTGTTGAAGAAAACTATTATTGCTTATTGATTTAGCCTTCATGCTTGACGATGAATTCTTAACCATTTTATGACATTATGTATAGTCTAGTAGTTCAAAGATATAATTAACTTATGTGAATGTTTAAAGTATGTTCTGTAATAATAGCTTGATTCACTATGGAATTTCTTCAGTCAAGAATACTTTGTTGTCTCCATTGTAACTTAAGAAGTTCCCTGTAGTACACATACAGTGAGTGAACTCATATTTATATCTTACTGCAATTTCTGTGTCTTTCAACTCTGATGCGACTTTATGATCTAGGTCTCATTTTAGTTATAATTTGTATTTCCTTCTAATTTGAATTGTTGAAAATGCTTTAGATGTATCAAGAATAAGACAATTTTGGATTAAAATAATAATAAGTCAGGTTACCAACTACAATGAAAGCTATTTCAAAGAATTAGAGAATCTCTACAACAAAAAATCCCAGATCAACAAAACTATTCTCTTACTTTTAGTATGACATAGAGAAAAATGAAAGTGAAATGCATGCACTTGTAAAATACATGAATTAACAGGATTCAAAGAATGGTAATAAACCAAAAGTTTCGGGATACTGGACGTATTCCAACTTCAGGGACGGCACAAACATATAGGACAACACGAGGTGATGAACATAGTGGGAGTGTGGAGAGAGAAGGGATTAAGGGTTTAGCAATAGTGACAGGCGTTTTGCCTACCAGTGATAGGTTTATAGGCCTTAAGGTGGATCAGCAAGGAGGCAGTGGGAAAGTTGATTGTGGTGAGAGAGGGGTTTGCCAGCTGAGAAGTTAGGGGTGGTGGTGTCCAGTTACTATTTAATCTGTTACTGTATATGAACATTTGGGGGTCTTTGTCTGTGAATACTTGTTTGTGTTCTGACATGTGTAGATAGGTGGCAGCACATTTGAACCACATATCCTCAGGTGCACTGCTTACTTGGGATCTGATATACAGGGTGGGCGAAAAGCCCCTATACCACTGCATATAAATGTACGCTATGGAGAAAGTCATATATATAATGATTCTGGAAATAAGTCAGTCAGCGAGCAATGGAAGCAATAATGAAACATTTGCATATTAACAATATAATGCGAGCATTCGAATAATGGCAATAATCAAAGAAGCAAGCATTGATGGAAGGTACAACAGATTTAAGCAGATTCTCCTTGAGAAGAGCATTTAGTGACTGCAGTTTAGATCATGAACGACCGCATATGGCACAAACACTATCACTAATTATTACCAGTTTTAAGCTGCGATTTTGAAAGGCACCACCATCCAAGGGAACATTTTTGGCATGGAAAAGGAAGATTTTTACATCGGGATCCGTGAAGGATTCACATCGGACGGGAAGACCATTAATACGTTTGGAAACATGCTGCTATGGAAGAATCTATAACACTATGTGAAGTCTGTTCGCAAGTGTGCTGCCGAATTGGATATTCCCCAGTCAACCATGAGACCACATGCGAAAGGATTTGAAACCTTTTTGCCCGTTGTCAGTGAATGAGCGATCAGATATGGATTTAACACAGCATGAAGATGCATGTAATCTGCTTCTCCAATATTTTCAAACAAGAGAAGACCAATGAAGAATTCTGTTTAGTGATGAATGTGCTGTCTATTGAAGTTCGAAAGATCAGAACTTTTATTTTTGGTCAAAAGAAAATCACATTTCTTTCAAGAACTTGAACAAAATCCACTGCACATTATAATTTGGTCTGGGGTAACAGAAGAACATCTGCTTGGAGCGTATTTCTTCAATGACCCAGTGAATCAGACGACTTACCTGTATATTTTTAACAAATGGTTGTTACCTGAACTCCAGTTTAAAGGAATAGCTGACATTTTGCCATGAGTGTGATTGCATCTTGATGAGCTTTTCCCATACAGGTGGATTGGCTGGGGATCCGAGAACTTTCCTTCGCCTTTGCCATAGCCACCGTGCAGCCCAGATCTCACCATGCCAGACAATTCTCTGTGGATTAAATAGGAAGTTCGCAAACAGCATACATTTTCACGCTGAGTTGTAGATTGCTGTGTGCAATGCCTTCACAACAGTAACTGCCTACAGAATATGAGTATATGGACCTGGAGACACGTCTGTTTGTGTAGAGACTATGGAGGAGTGCATACAGACATTAATAGATAGGGCAAAACCTAATTCTCATTGGTGCAAGTTTTCGTTTATTTCTAATCTTTGTCCTAACTTGCATATTAATTTTTATTTTTAATTCATAACAGTAGTAGTAAGAAATATATTAACTTAATGATAAACAGCTAAACAAAGACATCAATAGAGTAATCTTAGATAATTTTATGTTAAAAAATTTATATTATAATATTTTGCTTCAAATTTAAACCTGAAACAGGCAAAAAGGATATGTGAATAAATAAATAAGCAATAATAATAATAGAATTGAAATTCTTATCAAATTGTTTCTTACAAAATAAGGAAAAACAGTTTCTTGAAATATTTAAACTTATGAGAGAGAGAGAGAGTGCATTTATTTTTATATTATGACATAGTTTTTTTTTTTTTTTTAAAGAAATAATAGTAATAATTCTTTTAATTGTTCTATACTTTGCAGAGTACTTCATCATTGGAAAGTAATTTGGAAGGACTGGCAGGAGTTTTAGAAGCTGATTTGCCAAATTACAAAATTAAAATCCTAAGGATCCTTTGTGACTGGTAATTTTTTTTTTTTTTTAAATTTTGATTAATTGTAAGCAATTGAAAATTAGTAAACTTACTATAAAATAATCGTCAAAATTACAGTGGATCCTCCAAAGCAAAAGTAAAAGTCTCCAAAAACTTAATAAGGAAATTCATGTCCCAGCATTCTGCCGACCTCAATGAATTTTTGTAAAGCATAGAAAGTCTATTAGCCTCAGTATCGAGACCTCCCTTGGTGACTACTTCTAGCAGATGATCGCCAAAGAGTGAGAAACAACTGTTCTAAGATGTCACTTAGTAAACACTTGGGCTCGCCTATTGTGGTTTATTATAAAATAAATTAGGATATTTTTCACTGAATATATCTGCAACCTTTAAGCTTTTTATTGAATATTAATGGCCCTATGTTTGATACACTAACACATTAATCTTATATTTTGCTCCTTTTTTTTTTAAAAAAAAAAAAAAAATTGAATTTTTTTTCTGCGTGTTTATTGACCTGATTCCTTCACCATGTATCTGTCAATATTGCATTATGTCAGTAATGGTTCCCTCTCCCCCTCTGTTACGTTAGCCATTTGGTTTCATCCCTTCATGCAGGTCTTTGAAACATTCCTGTGTATAGTTTTTAAATTAAATTGTATCATTTTCCATTGTATAAGTAGGGCGATTACGATTTACAATTGGGACCTAACACTCTTAAAGAAAATCACCTATTTTTAAAAAATTCTTCAATCATGTTGGGGTGTCTGAACCTGGACTCCGCAAAATGTAATGAAGAATTTTTTAAATGTGTTAGGTCCCAATTGTAATTTGTATCATATTAAGACTTTAACCAAAATAGGGTCAATCCATACGAAATCAGCCAATTTGAATTACATGGTTGCTTGGCCATCTTGTTAATTTTTATATTTTCACCACAGGTGCCCTTACTAGTAACTTGCTCAAAAGTATTTTTGTTTTATTTTTATCTGCCACCATCTTTGATTTAGTAGTCCAGTCACCATATACTTTTTACCTAGAAAAAATTCCGAATTTAACGAAACTTTGGGATGTTGTTTGTTGGTGTTCAGTAATACTACACCCAATTTTCCGATCAAAAATACCTTGTGGAAAATTGGGGGGAGGCGAAAAACCGCAAAATGGTTTTTTCAGTTTTTCCAAAATATTTCGAAAACGGTTGATTTTAGCGGAAAACTTTAAAATAGTAATTTGTAGAGGATTAAATTTCCTTCAATTTTCACTAGTCAAACTTATTTTTTGACCCCATAGGTACCGAGATACAGGACTTCGAAAAAGTGCAAAATTTCTCAAAATCGTAAAAAAATGCTGAAAAGACTTGTTTTCGCTATGCAGTTTCCATTTTGCAACATATTTAATGGAGTTATGGTATCTCATTTTCATACTACTACTATTTTATGCTTTTTTCATGCTACTCTCATTTTCATATGTTCAACCCCCGTCCTCCCGCAACCACCACTACCTCCTCCTCTATAAGATGTTCATACTATACTGTTATGGACTATATCGTTATATTTATATATTAGTCCTCACAAATATTATTTTATTTTATATATAGGCCAACATATTTAATGGAGTTATGGTATCAACTTCCATTTTCATACGTTACCCCCCCACTCCCAACCACCTCTACCTCCTCCTCTATAGGATGTTCGTACTACACAGTGTACATCTAAGGTTTGAAAGAGCAAATAACCCAATTCGTCTTTAAGTTTGGGGATTTTTATACATAGTTTATTGTAACGATTCTTATTGTCTAATATTTATAGTAAATTCTTATAATAAAACACGAAGCATTAAAACAAAGTAAATTTAATATTTTTAGTGTTTGGCGCAGGGAATTTCCTCTTCTTCTCGCTCTTCTTCATTGTCAAGCAGTGCGTCCAATACACTTTCTTCTTCACACTCTCCTTCTGAATCTTCCTCCTGGAGATCAGGCTCTGTCGAATTTTCGCAAGCATGCCCTGAGCAGTTCTTGTAAAGGTGGAGCACCGCAGTCCTGCTTTCTTGCAGCTGCAGGCTACAGTGCTACACCCTTTCTTGCATTTACAAGAGATGATGATAAGTATGTTGTCCGGGGCTGCATTACGTGTGCTCCTGATGGGGATGATCCCTCGTCTCGTCAGCGACCACTCCCAAACTGACAGTACAATATCGTTACCCAACCACGTCTGGACCTGGAGGTAGGTTCGAAAAACATGGTGGGAGGCCGTGTCTTTGATAGGTGGCAGTCTGGCCATTTGGAATTTCGGTTTGGCGACAGACTTCGTAAAAAGTTGGTATCGGAGTTTGTCAAGGGAATCTGTTTCCATGTTCCCCCCATACAGTGCCACCAGAAACTTCTGGCCTGCCTCGGAAATCTGAAAGGGGGTGGCTTCTGGGTCTTTGAACACAGCTGCAAGGTGATGTAGGGAATTTTTTTCTCGTAAACTCTGCAAACCTTCTTCTTCCCTTGTCCGAAGGGGTTGATGTGGTGTCACACCCACTGACTGCATGCAGAAAAAGAATGTCTTGTGTGTCGATCTTGCATGAAGCTGCTGAATATAACAATGATGGGGCATTGCCTCTCCCATTCTTCTCGAAATAGATGTTTTTTTGTGAAGTGGAGGCGAGGGCTGTCAGGAAAGGTACTAGGAGATATACATCTTCACCTGCGATGATAACACTGTCATATTCAGCAGCCTTCGATATTGCTGTGTGTATAATCATCACGTCAGCATCTTCAGTAGTCTGTTTCACCTCAATCCCCTTCGCTGTCATTTCTGTCATCAGCATTGTGATGAAGTTTCTTTTGTTGGTGTCGTTTGATAAAACATCTCTTGAGCTATTGTCACTGCAGTTGTTGCTGAAAAAACAGATGTGGTGGACGAGTGCAGTACAGCCCAGCGATATCTTTCGCGGCTTTGGTGCTTTGATAGGAGGCGTCATTAGGATATCCATCAAATACTACTGTGGTATTGCACCCAAAGTTTTTTTGCACATAGTCCACATAAGCCTGACATGCTGACTGGAACATGAGTGTTATGGTCTTACTCCATACAACCTTATGGAGTAGGAACCCTCCATCAATTACCGCATATTTTCTACAGATATTTTGAATTACCGCATATTTTATTTTCTACAGGCAAAGTTGGCTTCTCCTTGCATAGGGGTGAATATTGCATCATATAATGCTGAGTTGGTGCCCTTACGCATTCCTTTCTCAGTAAAGAGCGACATTGGGAAGGTGCAAGTTCATATGTGCCTTGAGGTCCGTAGAACCTCGGGAAATTCAGTCGCTACCGTATGGCTAGTTTTGGCAATGTATTTTCCTTCTTTCCGCTATTTTTCGCTATCTTTCTTCTCGATGCTTTCAAGCTCTGCTCGAACCTTCTCTCCTGTATATATGAGGTCTCCCACCCCCATTCACTTCTTAATTTCTAATAACCAGTACAATTTTCATATTTGCAAAATCTGATCATTAGACAAACCAAGTTTTTCTGTAATTTTCAGATTTGCAAAATCTGATAATTATCCAAACCAATATTCCAGAAATTTTCAGATTTGCAAAATCGGATAATTATTCAAACCAACATTCCAGAAATTTTCAGATTTGCAAAATCGGATAATTATCCAAACCAACATTCCAGAAAATTTCAGATTTCTAAAATCTATTTTTACAAAATCTGACTAAAACTTAAGTCTATAATAAAAAAATCCTAAACATAAAATAAAATAATGTTTGTTAGGACTAATATATAAATATAACGATATAGTCAGTAACAATATAGTATGAACATCTTATAGAGGAGGAGGTAGGTGGGTGGGGGGGGGGGGGGGGGGGGGGGGGGGGGTTGAACGTATGAAAATGAGAGTAGCATGAAAATAGCATAAAATAGTAGTAGTATGAAAATGAGATACCATAACTCCATTAAATATGTTGCAAAATGGAAACTGCATAGCAAAAACAAGCCTTTTTAGCATTTTTTTACGATTTTGAGAAATTTTGTACTTTTCGAAGTCCTGTATCTCGGTACCTATGGTGTCAAAAATAAGTTTGACTAGTAAAAATTGAAGGAAATTTAATCCTCTACAAATTACTATTTTAAAGTTTTCCGCTAAAATCAACCGTTTTCGAAATATTTTGGAAAAACTGAAAAAAGTGCAAAAATTTTGCGGTTTTTCGCCTTCCCCCAATTTTTCACGAGGTATGTTTGTTCGGAAAATTGGGTGTAGTACTACTGAACACCAACAAACAACATCCCAAAG
>JAFIDM010012231.1:138483464-138497765 GCA_023159025.1 Thereuonema tuberculata
CTGTCTTAAAGCAGAGACCCTGGCCTTTCAGAAACTGTTTCTAAATGAAAGATATGTCTTTGATAAGTTGGACTTTAAAGACGAAAAGTTTGCTATCGGAATGAGGAATTTTATTGTTTTTAAAGGTCTGAAAAATTGAAAAGGGCTTGAAGCCATATAATGGTAATTTTTGTACAAGAACTATGACTGTAAGTGTAAAAGAAAGCCTAAATTAGAAATGCTTCCTGGTAATTTTTTGCTCTCGAAATATATTCTGCCTCCCCCTATAATAAGAATGGTTTGGCCCAAGGACAGTGATTGCACTGCATATGCAGACGTTTGTTGTGGTTAGTCATATTTGTTCTACAATTGAAGAAACATGTCATTTCAAGAGCAACATTATAACATCAAATTTGTCAGTATTTGGGTAAAACAAAAGCAGAAACTTAAGAAATGCTAATGAAGGTGAATGGCGACTCGACGATGGCGAGATAGATATAAGAGTGGTATTGGCGTTTTAAAAAGGGCTGAGAAGTCATTGCAGATAATGAGCACCCTGGGCGACTTGTAACTGCACAGAGTGAGGCAAACAAGACTTAAGTGGTGTCGTATGTTTGCCAGAATCATGCCAAATCATTGAGGAAATCGCCGATGCTACTCGCTTATCGGATACCAGCTGCCAGTGCATTTTAATGGAAGACCTTAACATGCACTGCATGAGCACATTGTCCCTCCCTTTTGACCTCCGAACAAAAGAGATCCCTACTTATTGGTCAGTTTCTCACCAGAAATTGTACTAATGGGCTTCCACATCCGCCTATTTACCAGACTTAGCCCCAGCAATTTTTATCTCCTTCCACTGATGAAAAGAAATCTGAAGGGATATCGTTTTGCGTTGACTAGTGAGGTAAAAACAACACTGCAGAAGGCATTATGCAGAAGATGGCTTACAGCAATGCTTCCAGAAGCTTTACTTGCTCTGGCAAAAGTGAATTTGTCTCCCAATTTTATTATTTTAAAGGAGGTTGTACTTATGTGTTTTATACTATTATGCTAATGAACTATACGCCAAGTCCCTGAACTTTGAATCCTTCCTCGCATAAATGCGAAAGCCCTCATTGACTCATAACTAATTCTCCTACTTCCAAATCGCCAGGAAACTGAAATTCAGTAGAATTCTTTCTTAGGTTATACTTCGAAAAAGTAAGCTTTTGGGATTTTGATTAACTACTACTAAGGGGTTGAAAAGGGATGAAAGCCCTAAATTAGTGCCACTTATGCGCCAGATGGTAAATATTGGAACTAAAATATTTTTGTGCAAAATTCTCTTCCTATTCTTCCATAATTCTCTTCCTTAAAGAACACTCATGTCAAATTTCGTGTTCACCGTCAAAATCAAAATATACATACTCAAAGAATTTTTGATATTACGTTCCTAATAGGTGTAAATGGGGGGAAGCAACCTTTATTGAAGGATTTGCATATCTCCAAAGTCGCTTGAAGTGAAAACATGAAACTTGACATCGAGTGTTCTTTGTCAAAATCGAAAAGGTACATATTTGACGAATTTTCAATTTTTGGATCCTAAGGGACGTAAATGGGAGGGGAGAAAACATTTCTGAAGGGTATGTGTATTTCCAAAACCACTGAAGTTGCAAACATGAAATTCCACGAGTGTTCTTTGTCAGAATCTAAACTGTATGTATTTGATGAATTTCCAGAAACTTCTTCAAGGGTTCTCGATTTTTGATTTATTCGGATGCATATCTCTGAAAGAACTTTAGTTGCGAACATGAAATTTGATATGAGTGTTCTTTGTCAAAATCAAAACGATCAGTATTTGACGAATTTTCAATATTTGGACTCAAGGGATGTAAAAGGGGAGAGGGGCCACCTCTCTTAAAGGGTTTACATATCTCTGAAACCGCTTGAGGTGGAAACATGAAATTTGACATAAGTGTTCTTAATTGAAATCAAATTTTCAATATCGAGCGCTAAGGGTTAGAAACAGGAGGGGGGGAGCGGATGGGCAAACATTGTTGAAGGATACTTCTATGGGGTTTTTGAGATTGCAAAGTAAGGATATAATGTTAATTTGTAATGATCATATGATTTTATTTTTTTTTAACCAACTGGGGAAGGTTTGAAAGTGATAGGGCGTGTGGAGAAGGGCAGAAAGGAGTGGGAAGTCTTATATTCTCGATGCTTTTGATATTAATTTCATATCTAGGAATCTCAAGGTACAAAATATGAATATAACATTAACTTGTACAATCACAAGATTTTTTTTTTTTTTTTAAATAACTGGGAAAGTTTGAAGTGATCTCACAATTTCAATTTCTTTCTCATCCTCATCAAGGACATCTCTGTTTTTTGTAACCTTGTATGAAGAACAGGCATTTCAGTTAGCATAAATATAAAAATTATTAAATGTATTTTTTTTTTTTTGGTATTGTAGTTCTTCTAAATACTTGGTTCAACCATTTTAATCATAAAGATTCTCCCCCTCCCTCCTCTTAGAAGGATTAATAAGAGTATGTCATTGATAAGGTATTATACAAGGTATAATGTATCGTTTGTAAAGGATTTGACTGTTAAAAAGAGTGAGAAGTCTGAGACAAGATTAAATAACACATAAATTAATCCATAAATATAATTGTATACCATAAATATAAGACTTTCACAGTTCATCGAGAATAATATTTTAAGAGAAAAGACAGAATTACTTTTTTTCCCCCACTGTTTTAATGCTGCTGCTTTTTTTTTTGCTAATTAACCACTTAATGTGATTTTAAATTGATCAATTTAATAAAAAAAATATTTTATTAAATATAAATTTTAATAAAATTTGCCTTTGGACCATATGATAATGTGATGGACAAATAAATTGGTTTTAGAAATTTTTAAATATGTAGTCTTAAAATCTACTTTCTTAAAGAAACTAGCATTCTTTTCGTTTCATATTTATGATATTTTTTGGTAGTAATTTCTCAATTTTGCACATTGGTTGAGAACATCTAAAATTAATTATATCTGTAAAATGATTTATTTTATTTATATTTTAGTGCAGTAAAAATGCCTGAAAAAACAACTGTTTATTCTACATTAGTAGGATTGTTGAATGCTCGAAATTACAATTGTGGTGGAGAGGTAAGTATTTTCATTTTTAAAAAAGTGCAGTTTGATCAGAAATATTGAAAGTATTGGAAATTATATTTTTTGATATTTATTACGTCTTTATACATTCTTTTGTTGTAAATTTTTTAGTTTGTGGAAATGATGGTTCGAAACTTCAAAGAAGCATTGAAATCCTGTGAATTTGAAGATGCAAGAATTACGGTAAGATTAAACTAGAAAGTTTTAACACTTGGATTTATTTAGATATTTTGTTTCAGCATTAGAAAATTTATTATTTAGGACTAGAATAGAGAAGGACGTGAATACTTGAAGAATGTTGTTTTACCTAGTAGTCATTGTTATAGTGGTTGAATATCTCATCTTGAATTTGTAAGATAGTTTTTAAATCCACAAAAAAATTGTGGATTTATGAATATCTTACTTATTAGCATCTTAATGTCTTAATCTGTAAGTGTTTTTTTTTTTTTTTTGCTTATATTCATTTTTTTTTTTTATTGTGCTATTTTTAAATTGTTGATCTTAAACTCCCAGCACTATTCATAAAAAAACAATGTCTACATTAATATATACTTATCTTAAAGGTATTATAAATCCATTAAAGACAAATATCTTCTTGTATACTTCTTCTATACTTCTTCTTTATCACAATATTTCGAATTGTCTTCTCGACTATTCTTCTTCAGGAAATACAAAATAAAATATATAAAGGGAAAATAAAGAAATTAGAAAAGTATGTTCCGAAAAGAACATAAAAATAGTATTTTTTAAAGACAAATAAATTAATGAAATTAAATAAAAGATCAAACAACAAAGATCTTCTAAAAATGGGTATTAATATGAACTCCAATGCAGGAATTGCAATAAAATTTATTATGGAAATTCAGGTATAACCATGAAAGAAAGGCTATCAGAACACATACGTGCATACGAGAACAAGCAACCAAATTTATCGGACTGGGCTTGCCATGCCATAGAATCAAAACATAATCCAGATCCAATAATCAAGATGGTACACAAATGTAATGATGAAAGGACAGAATTCTCATGGAATCATGCTATATAAACTCCAATGAATGTATTAATAAGGACAAATCCCTTAAGGTATCACATAGCTCCTTAAGGATTTTTAAAGAATATTTAAAAAACAGAAAATAACTTAAAAAAAGTTTTTAACAATTAGTGAAATGTCATTGATGCATTTGTATCATAAGTTAACATTTTTAATAAGAATTTGGTGAAATTCATTATTTGTTTTTAAAAAATTGTGAAAAGAGGAATAATGTATTCCTTTTATACATTTTATTTTGTATTACCTGAAGAAGAATAGTCGAGAAGACAATTCAAAATATTGTGATAAAGAAGAAGTATACAAGAAGATATTTGTCTTTAATGTCTACATTGTTTCTTTTCTGGTTTCTGTGTTCTGTGATTGTTTTGGGATTTATTTATTAAGTCGTTGAACGGCTCCTGGGATTGACAAGGAGCCATTCAAGGACATGGAAAGCTCTCGGCAATTGTGATGCATTTTAAAATGATTTTATTATATTTTTAGAACTTTTTTGTGTGTTTGCCTGATTCATACAATCTTGCTCTAAATCCCTGACAGATATCTATAAATGCAAAATTGCTTCATAGCTCTGTATAAGTAGGAAATTTAGCTTGTAAATTATCCAGGTTTAGCTCATAGATTATCCAGATTTTGTGTCAGACTCATTAAAACATCATTCTTTATTTTCATAGTATTGAAATGTTAATATAATTTTACACCAAACGCAAAAAAACTTATGCATTAGAGCATATTTGAAATGATATTGCATATTTTTTCTTTCATTAAAATTGGCAAAAACAAATCTTACTTTTAGCTATTTTAAGCTAAGGAAAAGAAAAGAGGAGAAAATGAGAGAAACCTAAACCAAAGATGTGTAGAAATTATGATTTCCCATGGAGTTGTAACTTATTTTTTTACGCTGCCTCATTATTACTTTTTGTTTTGTATTTCAGGTGCGTTTCTTATCTGATCTTGTAAATTGTCATGTTATATCAGCAGGATCACTTCTCCATTTATTTGACAGCATGGTAGAAGTCATTTTAGAAGACGGAATACCACAGGTAAGCAAATTTATTAGTAAGACAAACTATTATCTTAAATGATTTGAAATGTTCAAAGATTACTTCTCTGGTTTTCTAAACATTTTATCTTGCATATTTATAATTACCTCTCCCTTTCTTCCAAACTTAAACTTCAGAAGTGTTTGAGTTTGCATAAGTCTTAATAGAAATGGTGATGCATGTTATAAACTTTTATCATTAACCTAATGGCTTGCCTACCTCAGTTCCTTGTCTCGTGTTAAATCCCTTTGACAATGAGTAATTAAAAGCCTGGTTCCACTGATACCTACAAGTGTTTTAATTTTCTTGTAAGTAAATCTGAAATTTAAATTGATTCGCTCCTTATACACTATTACTGATCACCCTGTATCTCAGAGAGGATATGCAAAACAGAGAAATTATTAATGCAATTGGAAGCCTACACCCATAAAGATGGTGATTAAAATTAAAATTTAGCTATGAAACGCTGGGCCCGGAAATCCCACAGCTAAAACCTGATAAAATTTACCAAAAGAGAATTAAAGAAATGACAAACAACTCGGGTATATCAAACAACAAAACGTATTTGAAATGAGCTTAATATTATACAATCACATACAACAAATCAAGACCAATGCAATAGAAATTACATATCAATATAAAAAAAATGTATATAATAATAACACACAAAGCTTTGTTCATAAATTCGGCAATTCCAAAAATTACAAATTAAAAAAAAATTATTCAAAAGTTGGTAATTATCAAATAGTAATTCACAATAACCTTATCAATGCAATTTTACAAAAGTATAAACTTAAGACATATTCTCACAAATAATTTGAGTCACTTTACAAGCAGAGTCTTATCGAAAATTGTTTATGAAACAAACTTTCGGACTAGAGATTATGTCTGAAGAGTTCACTCCCTGATTTAACTTTCCAAAGAAAATTTTACTCACAGTTTCGGCGATCTGTCTTGTTTAGACTGGCACAAAATATAGGATAGCTCCGACAAAATTCACTGTTCATGTCAAAGTATCCACATAAATACAAATGGCGCACAACAATTCTTTTACACTGCACGAACGTTCCTTTATAACAATGGCTGCTCACTGAAACCGAGCTATCCTAAGGGTATACTGCTTTTCTTAATACCTGACAGATATCCAAGAAGCTACATCAAGAAGCACAAATCTCAAAAGTATCCAGAGATATGCACACCACAGGATGAGATACAAGTCTTGCCATTAACCGTGTATAGGTAGAAAAACAAAGCTGCTTTTCTCCTAAAAGCTCCTCCGCTCTTCCAGGACTGAAGATAAAATACGTATGTCTCGTCCGAGCTACATCGTGAGAGTGACTCAGAAGTTTCAAGAATGCATATCATAGGGATGGTGACGTAAACAACGTTTTACCAATGTTTCTTCAAGAAATAAGGAGTATCTTGAAACCTCAAATGACATCACTATAAGCTCCATACAGAAACAAAATGGCGACACTTCTCACCAGCATAAAAATTCGTTCCAAATGAAAGCAAAATTACATATAATAATCTATATCATCATTTATAGATAACAATTATAAAGGTTACATAAGGTGGTAGGGTTCAAGAATATATAAAAAAAAATGATAAATAAAAAGTTTTAATGTGGAAAACCTGCCGTTTCAAGATTAATTAGAAAACAGAGGGAAGAGATAAAAAAACATGGTGGATCATGCGAGAAAGAAAAAAAGGCAAAGGTCACTTTGCCTTAACTAAGTGACATAACCACACAGAATTGCGTCATAGAAGAGTAGGAGAAGAAAAATAAAATAAGGAAAAAGAAAAGTCCGTAACAACACCATCACGATGCTCAATTCTAATGGGCTGTAGCCCTGGATATTCATTCATTGGATGCGAATTTTTTATCACAAGCATGTTCGGTTGCAAGGTTTTTGCATGTGAAGTTTCATTACTTACATTATTTTTTCGGGTGCATCGATTTTTTTTTTGTCAAAGAGTGTATTTTACTTCACTACTGACATATTAGATGACTTTATTTACATTTCCAGTTAAGAACTAATTTGCTTCACTGCAATTACTATTTTTTTTTAAATAATTATCAAATGAAGTGTTGATTATTAAACCAAAAATTTTAAATGTAATAATTTTGAAATTAGAATTAAATGATCAGTTGTTGTAAGATTATGATAAATTATAAATTTAAAAAAACATATGAAATTCAAAACTTGTGTAGTTTCTAAAAATTTGAGCCATAAAATGAAATATTTAAATTTTCTTTATTGATCTGTGGCCGTTGTAGGACTACAGTTCCTGTCATAAAAAAAATACAAAATGGCAAGTAGTAAAGGATTAATCATTCCAGATAATTTAGTGATATTTGTTGTTGAAAAATGAATATAGCCTATTGTGACCTGTTCATTAATGAATGAATATATATATATATAATATATATTGTTGAATTTCTTAAACTTGGGCATGCTCATGTCATTATTATAAATACAGATATAAATTCAGATATTTATTTTGAGAAACTTCTGTCACCTGAACTTCAAGACATTATTAATAGTTATTATTTAAATGTATTCATTATTCTGCAAACTTTCTTTGATGAAAATAACTATAATTTGCTCAGTCTAGGTGTATAGTTAGCTTGATAGTAATGTTTTTAAAGATAGCAGGAACAGTAATCAAAGAATAGTGTTGAATCAGTTTTTCTTTAGTTAATTAAAAAAAAGTAAATGTATTCATTTCTATATATATGATATATTTTTTTTTTTTGATTTCATATCTATTTGTAGGTTCGGTCTGATTGGTATGTTTATGCAGTTTTAAGTGCTTTGCCATGGGTAAGTCCATGTTTTTCTTTAAATATGAAAATTATAAATAAAATACCAGAATTTAAGAAAAATAAATGATAAAATGAAATGAGCTGGTAGATGTTTCTTTCCTCTATACAATCCTGCTTAGCACATTCAAGTCGCTACACGTATGTTCTACCGTCGGATATGCCTTCCCCAAAATTACGTTGCTTGGCAATTCTCCGAGAGCGACTTCCATTTCAATGCTTCTGTTTGGAAGCCATTTATTCGAGTGGTGACTATGACAGAATATATGCATACTAATGTAGTTCATAAAGACACAGCTATATAGTTTGCTGATGAACCAGGAAAGAGGATTAGGAAGGAAACTCGCTATGGTGTGAGGAATGTTATGTAGCACTTTGACGCTCTGATTGTATCATATATTAAATTGTATCATACAATTGGCTAGTGAAAAGTAATTCTTTATTGTGTTATAGGATGTTGAGTGATATTTTTCCAGTTTTGTAATCTACAATTTTTTTTCCTTACAGAGGATCCTTGTAAATTTTTTTTTCACCTCAAGTTTTACCTTTCTTTGTAAATAAATTTCTTGTTTATTATAGTAATAACAATAAAATTTAATATACCATTTTGAAGACAAAGATAGCTTTGTCAAAGTCTATTTCCAATTAAACTTGTGTTCTTGATACATGCACTTGAAAATTGTGCTAAACGAGCATGACCAGTGGGGAAAAGCAGGTGAACAAAGAGTGTGACCTGAAAGTGTTAAAGGGATATGAAAATTCATATTTTTATACATTTATATATACAGGCCTCGCAACAGGTCCCTTTTTTTCCCTAAAAGTCCCTTTTTTAATCTAAAGTCTCTAAAAGTCCGTTTTTGACGAATTTGATCCGTTTTTTCCCTATTTTCATTTTTATTTTCAATTTTTTTTTGTAATTTATTAATTGATATATTTTTTAACGGGAAGCCAACTAACTCGACACTTCTGGATAAACCCCTACTAAAAGGATAAAAAAAAAAAACTAAAACCATTTAATAAATTTAAAAAATCCCTTCATGACGTTTCGAGACTCTGTGGGCAGTTCTCTTTTTCAAATTAAAAAATTAAAATTAAAAATTAAAAACAATTTAACCCCTACCCTAAAACACGTCCTCCCTGTCAGGGAATCGTTGAAAAAGTAATTAAGGAGACACGAGTTCAGAAAATTTCTTTGGAAGCGCCTCCACCTGGCGGAGAACTAGGTTAATGACGATACAAGCGCTTTTTACTTCAATCTTTATCTAATTTATTTTTTTTTTTTTTTTTTTAAATAATTATATACGTCCATTAAAGGCCATATTCCAGGACGTTGCGAGTGGAGAGCTCTTGATTGTAACATCCTGAGGTCTTAATCACCCCTGACTCAAAAAATTTGCGAAGGTAATGATCTCTATACGTTCCAAATACTACCACGTTCTTGTTCCTAATACCGTGCCCCTTGGAGCAACAGTGGGCCGCGGTATGATATACGGTATTGCCCACACTTATCGCGTTGATGTGCTCCTTTACCCGGGCGTCTAACTGCCTTTTGGTCTGGCCCACGTATAAGCATTCATGGCTGCGGGCACTATTAGAATCGCAGAAGATCCCATAAACCACATTTTGCATTTTAAGTGTGCGTTCTTTGTTGGGAACAGCTTTTTTGCGGTTAAGCACACTGCCAAGGGTATTGCGTGGTTTGCAGGCCACTGATATACCAACCCTATGTAGGATGGGTTTTAGTTTTTTTAACATCTCTCGGTCATAGGTGAGTGATACATATTTTACTTTTGACACCGATCGTTGAGTCCCATTGCTGCTGCAGGTGGAAGTGAGGGAGGCTTGCCGTAGTTGACCATTCAATCTGTGATGTCTCTAAAGATATCTATCCAGGATTTGTTCAGGGAATCCATTGCTCATAAAGATCTTATAAATAACCTCAACTTCATATTGCAGAATTTTTTGGTTAGATGAGATCTCATGGGCCCTTTTCATTGCCATCATAAAGGCATTTCTCTGGTAACTTTCAGGTACCGCACTGTGGTAGTTAATCGTAATACCAGCATCAGTCTTCTTCCTATACACTGAGGTTTCGTATTTGTGCCCTATGTTTTTAATGCAGATATCCAGGAAAGGCATTGCATCCTCATGCTCTTCCTCAGAAGTATACTGTATGTGCGGATTTATATCGTTGAAGTCTTTTAGGATTTTGTCTTTATAATGTCTGTTGACGATCAAAAACGTGTCGTCAACATATCGCGCTAGGTAATGCACGTTGTGAAAGACATTATCGATTGACATTGCTTGGTGCTCAACCCATGCCATAACCCCCTCTGCGAGTACAGCGGATGAGGGGAGCCCCATAAAAGTTCCCGAGGTTTGGAGATATAGGCGTTTGTTGAAGGAAAAATATTGTAAGTGGAATAGCGTATCAATCAGTGTGTTGGTTTCCTGGATGTTAAAAAATTTGGTGCCTTCCCTGATGCCACTGTCATTGTCCACCACTGTATCGCCTTCAATACAAGAGAGGGAGTGAGCGAGGTGTACAAACTCACAACATCCAAAGACATCATTTTGGTCTCTTGTATGCTTTTATTCTCCCTGAGATATTGTAACACCGGAGTACGGTTTTCAATCGAAAAAGGGGATCGGACCTGAATAGCTTTAAGTCGGCTTACAATGAGTCTGGACACCTGCATAATCGCACTGTCCCTGCAATTAATAATGGGCCTAATTTTGAATAGCCCATTTTCCTTATCCTTATGAACCTTGGGTAATCCTTTAAACCCAGGAATATTTTTGTTACATAGGATCATAGCCCTTTCTTTTTCATGTGAGATAATACCCAAAGTCAGAAGATTATGAATCTTAAGATTAATCTCTTTTAAAAGGGTACCCTCGGTTTCACCCACCGAGCAGAACCCTGCTTGTTCTGTGATGAATCTTTCACACATTATTATATAATCCTCTCTAGACAGGACCACCAAAGCGCCTCCTTTATCGGCTTGTGTGTAAATTACTTCATCGCAATAACCATTCAGAATTTTTAATTCCCTAATCTGTAATGCGTTCAGCGTGGGCGCTGTTCTTTTTTTTAAACGCTCGCCTCGGACTATCTGCCCTACCTGCTTTCTAATACTAGTACGCTCCCTCTTGTCTTGAATGAATCTAACCTGAGATTCTATATCAGTTAAGGTTTTTATTGAGTGGAGCTTCTCATGCCCCACGTTAAATTTCAGGCCTAGATTTAATATATTTAATTGTGAAGGGGTAAAGGCAACGTGGCTATCATTGACAACTTTTTTGCGCTCTGTATTTATCAAAATGGCGGGGTGTGGTTCGTCTGTTAGCCTACCTAATTTATCGCAATGTCTCCTCATAATGGCTGTTTTCGCGCGAGCGGCAATTTTTGCACCTTTAATCAAAATGGAACAAAAGTCATCAGGCTTAACTCTGTTTTGAATAAATTTCGTTACACGTTTTAACATGGCAATCAACCAAAACTTCTTATGGTGGGCCTGTTTTATTCTTTCTCCCAACAGTAACTTCTGGAGATGACGGGTAACCTGTTCAATTTTGTCATTAGTAACGGGAACATGAATTTTGCAACCTGCGGGAGTAAGGTTATGCTTGCGGCATACCCCATTGAAAATGATCGCGCTCTTGGACGCCTCGATTCTTTTATGCAAATCAAAGAACTTTCTAAACTCGCGTTTCAACGTCGGATACTTATAAAACACGCTAGTAATAGTGGCCTTTACTGCTATCATTATGAAGGTGAGATATTTAACGTGTCGGATACTACATTAACACCATAATTATCAGATTAAAACAGACATTACTTATCATAAAACGCCCTGAATATCTAATTATCTAGTTTCTTCAAATAAATTTTCTGGGCATTTATTCTGTCATTTTGGTTATTACTGTATTCTATATATTACTTGTGATCTTCATGCACAACATTCATGTTATATTCAAATCTTCTAAAATGTTTACCAGCCATAAAGTATTCAAAATATGCATAATTACCTCTACTGAAATATAATTAGTACATTGAAAATTTCATATTTGAAATTGAATATGTTTAATTTTAGATCCCTTCTTTAAGTATTTTGGTCCCTTTTTTAAGATTTTAGGTCCCTTTTTTACCTAGGGACAAAGTGAATATCTGTTGCAAGGCTGTTCCCTTATATTCAGTCATTTGATAAGATATTGATTGGGCTGCATTCACCAGTGTAAAGTTAATACTAAAGGAGAGATAGTTTTAAAAATATCTTAATAGCCTGATAGTATCTAGGAAAAAAAAAAAATAATGAGATTAAAATAACTAAAAGTTTACTAAAATAACTAAAATTTATTTACTACACTGATTGTTTGAAAGTTAGAAATGTAAGTGCTCTATTTTTTATATGATTAACAGTGCTATTATAGAGTATGCTATCATTATTTTCCTTTTAAATGAAAACAAAACTCATAGAAATTAATTCTCTGTAGTGTTAAATAAAATGCATTTTGTTTATTTAAGGTTGGCAGAGAACTGTATGAGAAGAAAGAACAAGAATTTGACAGACTGTTAAGCACCATTGATGGATATATAGCGTAAGGAAAATTTTTAATCTAATTTTGATACCTTAAAAGAGGCAATTTAAGCTTTAATTTCCATGTTATATACACAACACAGATAGACCTCGATTTACATTCGAAAGACCTCGTAAGTTGGTTGAAAGTCATTTACAGTAGAGTATACAGTATGTTAGAAATCATATGAACAATACACATTATGTCCAAAAGATTTTTAAATTTAAGTAGAGCTGTAAAATATAGCAAATTTTATACTCATTACCATTATTCATATAACTAATACCACATTTTGTTATATATAAGTAAAATATATAATAAAACAAATTAAAATACAAGAATTTAGCCAATGACCAAACATGCATCCCTCCTCATGAGTGTTTGACTTGTGTAATCTAACTTGTACTGATTACTAATTTAGTTCAAAAGCAAAAGGAAATCATTTCAATCGTAAAGCATATAGGAATGTAATTGTAACAATGATAATATTATGATAGTAGAAATTAAACATGTAAAAGCTGAAATTTTTTTTACCTACCATACTGCTTCGTGACTTGAATCGTCCGTTGGATTCGAAAAGCAGCTCTTTTCATATGTGCTGAAGTTCTGGCATAGCTGCTTCTCTAAACAACTTAGACCCCCCGTCATAAAACAGTTTTGGAGATGCACCCCTGGCTTTTTATGGCCATTTTAATGAATAGATTGGAATAATGTGCCCCTCTTCAGTGGCTAATAAGAAGGGAGGGATGATTTTTTAATTCCCTTATGAGGGATCAATCAAGGATTTTTATTATAATATTAATGTACATGTACATTAGCATGTATTTATATGCTTATTTGAGTGATATATTATAAAATATATGCTATAAAATATTAAATGGTTAATTTAGTATGTATGTTAATCAAAATATATAATACATTAACAACTTATAATAAGGATAACTTAAATGGAATTAATAGTTTAAATAAGATGATATTGACCAAAAATAAAAGGTAATAGTTGTTGTCTTTATGATTAAACAAATGGAACTCATCAAGTGAATAAATAAATATCTAAATATATTAAAAAAATATTATTTTACTTCACGTCACAGTAGTGTACTAATAGCCAGTTATTGTGTAGATTTGCTTTTTGTTTTAATTGACATGAGTAACTTATTCAAGTTTATGGTTTATGCAAAGAAAACATAATCCAGTTTTGCATTATTAATAGGCAGCAGTTTTTGCTGATAAAATACTAAGTAAAGTCCGACCACGATATCTTGACGATCGGAAGGAACTCCATGTGATTATGACATATCTATTTGTCAGCCAATCACAAACAAGCGCACCTCAAAGCATAGGGTTTTAAAAATACTTAATATTTAAAAGAAATACATAAAACTTAAATATAACAGTTAAATCTTGTATTAAAAGCAGTCAACCAATAAGTAACTGTATAGCATTTCCTTTAATTATCATTAAAACTAATTTTTTTGTTTTGTTTTATAGCTGTAACGTAACATTTTTCGGAACCTCAGAGAGAGGCTTGTGCTCAAGTCATGGGACTCTTAGAGTTTTTCCAATTGTCAAGATATCATGGTTTGGACTATTAAATTATGCCTTCTTTTTTTGCCAATTGAATGAAGATCTGGGCTATAGCCTAGCCATGGTAGAACTGTTATTTC
>JAFIDM010012231.1:138499021-138517815 GCA_023159025.1 Thereuonema tuberculata
GAAATAACAGTTCTACCATGGCTAGGCTATAGCCCAGATCTTCATTCTATTAGCAAAAAAAAAAAAAAAGGCATAATTTAATAGTCCAAACCATGATATCTTGACAATTGGAAAAACTCTAGAGCCCCATGACTTGAGCACAAGCCTCTCTCTGAGGTTCCAAAGAATGTTACATTACAGCTATAAAACAAAACAAAAAAAATTAGTTTTAATGATGATTAAAGGAAATGCTATAGTGTTAATTATTAGTTGACTGCTTTTAATACAAGATTTAACTGTTATATTTAAGTTTTATGTATTTCTTTTAAATATTAAGTATTTTTAAAACCCTGTGCTTTGAGGTGCACTTGTTTGTGATTGGCTGACTAATAGATACGTCATAATCACATGCAGTTCCTTCCGATTGTCAAGATATCGTGGTCGGACTTTACTTAGTATTTTATCAGCAAACACTGCTGCCTATTAATAATGCAAAACTTGATTATGTTTTCTTTGCATAAACCATAAACTTGAATAAGTTACTCATGTCAATTAAAACAAAAAGCAAATCTACAGAATAACTGGCTATTAGTACACTACTGTGACATGAAGTAAAATAATATTTTTTTAATATATTTAGATATTTATTTATTCACTTTATGAGTTCCATTTGTTTAATCATAAAGACAACTACTATTACCTTTTATTTTTGGTCAATATCATCTTATTTAAACTATTAATTCCATTTAAGGATTATTAATTCCATTTAAGTTATCCTTATAAGTTGTTAATGTATTATATATTTTGATTAACATATATACTAAATTAACCATTTAATATTTTATAGCATATATTTTATAATATATCACTCAAATAAGCATATAAATAAATGCTAATGTACATGTACGTTAATATTATAATAAAAATCCTTGATTGACCCCTCATAAGGGAATTAAAAAATCAACTCTCCCTTCTTATTAGCCACTGAAGAGGGACACATCTACCAATCTATCCATTAAAATGGCCATAAAAAGTCAGGGGTGCATCTCCAAAACTGTTTTATGACTGGGGGTCTAAAATGTTTAGAGAAGCAGCTATGCCAGAACTTCAGCACTTATGAAAAGAGCTGCTTTTCGAATCCAACGGATTCAAGTCACGAAGCAGTATGGCAGGTAAAAAAATTTCAGCTTTTCCATGTTCAATTTCTACTATCTTAATATTATCATTGTTACAATTACATTCTTATATGCTTTACGATTGAAATGATTTCCTTTTGCTTTTGAACTAAATTAGTAATCAGTACAATTTAGATTAAACAAGTCAAACGCTCATGAGGAGGGATGCATGTTTGGTCATTGGCTAAATTCTTGTATTTTAATTTGTTTTATTATATTTTTTACTTATATATAACAAAATGTGGTATTAGTTGTATGAATAATGGTAATTAATATTAAATTTGCAATACTTTACAGCTCTACTTAAATTTAAAAAGCGTTTGGACATAATATGTATTGTATATATGATTTCTAACATACTGTATACTCTACTATAAATTACTTTCAACCAACTTACGGGGTCTTTCGAATGTAAGTCCAGGTCTATCTATGTGTGTGTATATAACATGGAAATTAAAACTTAAATTGCCTCTTTTAAAGTATCAAAATTAGATTAAAAATTTTCCTTACGCTATATATCCATCAATGGTGCTTAATAGCCTGTCAAATTCTTGTTCTTTCTTCTCATACAGTTCTCTGCCAACCTTAAATAAACAAAATGCATTTTATTTAACACTACAGAGAATTAATTTCTATGAGTTTTGTTTTCATTTAAAAGGAAAATAATGATAGCATACTCTATAATAGGACTGTTAATCATATAAAAAATAGAGCACTTACATTTCTAACTTTCAAACAATCAGTGTAGTAAATAAATTCACTAAACTTTTAGTTATTTTAATCTCGTTAATTATTTTTTTTTTTCCTAGATATTATCAGGCTATTAAGATATTTTTAAAACTTTCTCTCCTTTAGTATTAACTTTACACTGGTGAATGCAGCCCAATCAATATCTTATCAAATGACTGAATACAAAGGAGCAACCTTATATATGAATGTATAAAAATATGCATTTTCATATCCCTTTAACACTTTCAGGTCGCACTCTTTGCTCCCTTGCTTTTCCCCACTGGTCATGCTAGTTTCGCACAATTTTCAAGTGCATGTATCAAGAACACAAGTTTAATTGGAAATAGACTTTGACAAAGCTATCTTTGTCTTCAAAATGGTATATTAGATTTTATTGTTATTACTATAATAAACAAGAAATTTATTGACAAAGAACGATAAAACTTGAGGTGAAAAAAAAAAAAAAAAATTACAAGGATTCTCTGTAAGGAAAAAAAATTGTAATTACAAAACAGAAAAATATCACTCAATATCCTATAACACAATAAAGAATTACTTTTCACTAGCCAACATAATTTAATGTGTGATATTCTCTAAAGCAATCAGAGCGTCAAAGTGCTACATAACATTCCTCACACCATAGCGAGTTTCCTTCCTAATCCTCTTTCCTGGTTCATCAGCAAACTACCTAGCTGTGTCTTTATGAACTACATTAGTACGCATATATTCTGTCATAGTCACCGCTCGAATAAATGGCTTCCAAACAGAAGCATTGAAATGGGAAGTCGCTCTCGGAGAATTGCCAAGCAACGTAATTTTGGAGAATGCATATCCGACGGTAGTACATACGTGTAGTGACCTGAATGTGCTAAGCAGGATTGTATAGAGGAAAGAAACATCTACCAGTTCATTTCATCATTTATTTTTCTTAAAATCTGGTATTTTATTTATAATTTTCATATTTAAAGAAAAACATGGACTTACCCATGGCAAAGCACTTAAAACTGCATAAACATACCAATCAGACCGAACCTACAAATAGATATTAAATATAAAAAAAAATTATATAAATAGAAATGAATACATTTACTTTTTTTTTTAATTAATTAAAGAAAAACTGATTCAATACTGTTCTTTGATCACTGTTCTTGCTGTCTTTAAAAACATTACAATCAAGCTAACTGTATACCCAAACTGAGCAAATTATATTTATTATTTTCAACAAAGAAAGTTTGCAGAATAATGAATATATTTAAATAATAACTATTAATAATGTCTTGAAGTTCACGTGACAGAAGTTATTCAAAATAAAGTTTTTATCTGAATTTATAATAATGATATGGGCACTCCCAAGTTTAAGGAATTCAACAATATATATTTTTGTATTCATTCATTAATGAATAGGTTACAATAGGCTATAAATTCATTTCTGGAATGATTAATCCTTTACTACTTGCCATTTTGTATTTTTTTTACAACAGGAACTGTAGTCCTACAACGGCCACTGATCAACAAAGAATATTTAAAAATTTCATATTAAGGCTCAAATTTTTTGAAACAGCACAAGTTTTGAATTTCATATGTTTTTTAAATTTATAATTTATCATAATCTTACAACAACTGATCATTTACTTCTAATTTCAAAATTATTACATTTAAAATTTTTGGTTTAATTATCAGCACTTCATTTGATAATTATTAAAAAAAAAATAGTAATTCAGTGCAGCAAATTAGTTCTAACTGGAAATCTAAATAGTCATCTAATATGTCAGTGGTAAGGTGGAGTAAAATACATTCTTTGACAAAAAAAAAAAATCGATGCACCCGAAAAAATAATCTAAGTAATGAAACTTCACATGCAAAAACCTTGCAACCGAACATGCTTATGATCAAAAATTCGCATCCAATGAATGAATATCCAGAGCTACAGCACATTAGAATCCAGCATCGTGATAGTGTATAAGAATCTCACTTCCAGGAACAAAATACTATTTATAATTTAAATTTTCGATTTACTTACAAGAAAATGAAAACACTTGTAGGTTTGTTTGTTTTTTCTCATTCTCATGGAACGAGGCTTTTAATTACTCATTGTCAAAGGGATTTAACACGAGATAAGGAACTGAGGTAGGCAAGCCATTAGGTTAATGATAAAAGTTTATAACATGCATCACCATTTCTATTAAGACTTATGCAAACTCAAACACTTCTGAAGTTTAAGTTTGGAAGAAAGGGAGAGGTAATTATAAATATGCAAGATAAATTGTTTAGAAAACCAGAAAAGTAATCTTTTTGAACATTTCAAATCATTTGTCTTACTAATAAATTTGCTTACCTGTGGTATTCCGTCTTCTAAAATGACTTCTACCATGCTGTCAAATAAATGGAGAAGTGATCCTGCTGATATAACATGACAATTTACAAGATCAGATAAGAAACGCACCTGAAATATAAAACAAAAAGTAATAATGAGGCAGCGTAAAAAAATAAGTTACAATTCCGTGGGAAATCATAATTTCTACACATTTTCTCCTCTTTTCTTTTCCTTAGCTTAAAATAGCTAAAAGTAAGATTTGTTTTTGCCAGTTTTAATGAAAGAAAAAATATGCAATATCATTTTAAATATGCTCTAATGCATAAGTTTTTTTGCATTTGTATAAAATTACATTAACATTTTAATACTATGAAAATAAAGAATGATGTTTTAATGAGGCCGACACAAAATCTGGATAATCTATGAGCTAAACCTGGAAATTTACAAGCTAAATTTCCTGCTTATACAGAACTATGAAGCAATTTTGCATTTATAGATATCCGTCACAGATTTAGAGCAAGATTGAATGAATCAGACAAACACACAAAAAAGTTCTAAAAATATAATAAAATCATTTTAAAATACATCACAATTGCCGAGAGCTTTCCAAGTCCTTGAATGGCTCCTTGTCAATTCTAGGAGCCGTTCAACGACTTAATAAATTAAAATCCCAAAACAATCACAGAACACACAAACCAGAAAAGAAACAATGTAGACATTGTTTTTATTATGAATATTGCTGGGAGTTAAAGATCAACAATTTAAAAATAGCACAAAAAACCACTTACAGATTATGATATTAAGATGTTATAAGTAAGATATTGATAAATCCACAATTTTTTTCATTATTTTATAAAAATGGTATTACAAATTCAAGATGAGATATTCAACCACTATAACAATGACTACTAGGTAAAACAACATTCTTCAAGTATTCACGTCCTTCTCTATTCTAGTCCTAAATAATAAATTTTCTAATGCTGAAACAAAATGTCTAAATAAATCCAAGTGTTAAAATTCTCTATTTTAATCTTACCGTAATTCTTGCATCTTCAAATTCACAGGATTTCAATGCTTCTTTGAAGTTTCGAACCATCATTTCCACAAACTAAAAAATTGTAAACAAAAGAATGTATAAAAACATAATAAATATCAAAAAATATAATTTCCAATTCTTTCAATATTAAAATTCTGATCAAACTGCACTTTCTTAAAAATGAAAATACTTACCTCTCCACCACAATTGTAATTTCGAGCATTCAACAATCCTACTAAGGTAGAATAAACAGTTGTTTTTTCAGGCATTTTCACTGCACTAAAATGTAAATAAAGTAAATCATTTTACAGATATAATTAATTTTAGATGTTCTCAACCAATGTACAAAATTGAGAAATTACTACCAAAATATATTAGGGATGGACGGGACCCGATATTTCGGGAAAATTATACGTTTATTGGGCGGGATTTGCTTTACTTCGGGACAGGATTTCGCGATTGATTTAAATTCAACAAAAGGCTTAATAATGCTGGGATTATTAATCCTGGCAACTGAAAACTACAATGAATCCTTGAGAAATACCCTGGACTATTTATTTTCCTTCTACCTCCCAATATTAATCAACAACAAAGTGTTTTCGTCATAGCGTTAGCAATCGACTGGCGAAACCAATAAACAACAGACAGCTTTCGTGATTTCGACTAGCGACAGACATAAAAATATTTTTATTTGTTATTATTATTGTCATCCATATAAAGTTTCAAAACCCGAACAACTATTTCCCATTTACTGAAGGAAGGACAATCCCGTCCCGATCCTGTCCCGACCTAAAAATCCAATCCCGTCCATCCCTAAAATATATCATAAAAATACGAAATGAAAAGAATGCTAGTTTCTTTAAAAAAACAGATTTTAAGACTACATTTTTAAAAATTTCTAAAACCAATTTATTTGTCCATCACATTATTATCATATGGTCCAAAGGCAAATATTAAAATTCATATTTAATAAATTTTTTTTTTATTATTAAATTGATCAATTTAAAATCACATTAGTGTTACTTAGCAAAAAAAAAAGCATTAAAACAGTGGGAGAAAAAAATAATTCTGTCTTCTCTCTTAAAATATTATTCTCTATGAACTGTTGAAGTCTTATATTTATGGTATACAAGGTGGTGCGTTATTTAATCTTGCCTCAGACTTCACTCACTCTTTTTAACAGTCAAATCCTTTACAAATGATATACCTTGCATAATACCCAATCAATGACATACTTATTGCTGCGGGGTAATTGCAGAATGCATAGTGGTTTAGCAAAGTGTAGGTAATAATGAAATATAGCTGGATTAAAATTTTAAAATGATTTATTTCGATGGTCATAGAATAAATCTTTCAAACTATTTTCTACAAGGGTTCCATTCACATAACTTAGAACTTCCATATAATTCTCAAAGTAATGTTTCACCTTAATGATCAACACTGTAATTACCTTCACTGTTTTTCACAATTGTGTGATCTTATTGTTCTTTCACACTGAATTTACTACATTACTGATATAGCACGCTTCCGCACTTTAGTAGCACTGGTATAGTAACATATCACTTAACACAATAAAAGCTTCTTGCATTAATTCACTAATCATATACATGTAACAGCACTTGTATTCTATATGAATCACTATCTATTCTATTAATGGCTTTCGTGTATTTCACTTGTATGTTTTGAATAACTAATTAATTCACTAATGACTATTCTACTATTAAATCTAGTATGATAACTAGCACTGATTATTATTGAGTGATTGCCTACTAATAACAGCTTAACGAATTCACCTTATGTGACTAACTATTAATAATCACGGCTTAACTGATTCACCTTCTGTGGCTAACTATTATTACTTGAGGTAATATCACTAAGTTCACTGCTTTCACAAAAGTACTTGAATTTCACTTCTCGCTGACGCTGCGCGTTGACGAACGCTTTTCCCATCCAAAAATAATAATTTACTGTACTTACAATATGATGACTTCGATCGCTTGTTCACCTGTGTGGAAAATTCGTACAGTAGTAATAAGGTGTCCACCGCCAGTCTTCATTCAATGTTCAATTCACAATCTATTCCTTCCTTCGGATAAGATTTGGAACTCCCGCTTTCTACAGTCGTCAGCTTAATCGTTCTCCCTTCGTTTAAATGGAAGAGGTCGGCTTACTGATAATAACGGCGCACTACAATTGACGCTTGTCAATTCTCTCAGCTTTGATGGCAATAATAAAATAGTAATTGCTTCTTATAAACGGAATAAATAGTTCTAAACTACTTCCTTGTTTAATTGGAATCTTTCCAATTATAAATTCTCATTCGGGTCAGTTCAAAGTTCACTATTCAACAGGTAGGGGAAACTTGCTTCTTTCCGCAATGTCTCCAATTCCCACTTAGGATTGGTTCGAATATTTCACGTTGCAAAGTCTTCGTAATTAATTGCACAAAAGTTCATTTTGTCTTCTCTAATTAATCATACTTAAATTTCCTACTTGAATCTTCTATTTTCAGTTCCGACAGTTCACTCTTCAATAAGCGTCCAGTGGGATTAATCCTAACCGTTCTATTCCCGGTTTAATTCTCAATTAATACTTCACTCGGAATTCGCCTTTCCGTGTCTCACTGACCTTCTAATTATCGCAGCTCTATTAATCCACTCAACAGTTCTATACTGTTTTATTCCTGGACTCCCATATTCTCGAACTGTCCTTAACTGTTCAGCTCTGACCCTTCAAGTCCGCTCGACTGCGTCGAACTGTCAACTCCTGTCAACTCTCTAATCGACTAGTGGAATTGTCCGTAAGCTTTCTTAACACGTCAGTCCCGCTACGTCAATTCATTAATTTAAATATTCAAATTTTATCACGTTGTATTCACTTACAACACTCAAGAGAAAAAAAAAATTCTTTTCAAGCAATTTCAATCTTTTTCATTTCAATAATTAAAACTTTTAAATATTACTATAAGTTCGCAACACTTATTAATCCTTCTAAGAGTAGGGAGGAGGAGAATCTGTATGATTAAAATGGTTGGACCAAGTATTTAGAAGAACTACAATACCAAAAAAAACAACCGAAAAATATATTTAGTAATTTTTATATTTATACTAACTAAAATGCCTGTTCTTCATACAGGTTACAAAAAAAATAGATGCCCTTGATGAGGATGAAAAAGAAATTGAAATTGTGAGATCACTTCAAACTTTCCCAGTTGGTAAAAAAAAAAATCTTGTGATTGTACAAGTTAATGTTATATTCATATTTTGTAACTTGAGATCCCTAGATATGAAATTAGTATCAAAAGCAGAGAATGTAAGACTTCCCACTCCTTTCTGCCCTTTTCCACATGCCCTATCACTTTCAAACCTTCCCCAGTTGGTAAAAAAAAAAAAAATCATGTGATCATTACAAATTAATATTATATTCTTATTTTGCAATTTCAAAAACCCCATAGAAGTATCCTTGAACAATGTTTGCCCATTCGCTCACCCCCTGCCGTTTCTAACCCTTAAGGCTCAATATTGAAAATTCGATTTCAATAAAGAATACTCATTTCAAATTTCATGTTTCCACCTCAAGCAGTTTCAGAGATATGCATACCATTCAAGAAAGGTGGCACCCCTCCCCTTTTACATCTCTTAAGAGTCCAAATATTGAAAATTCATCGAATACTGATCTTTTTGATTTTGACAAAGAACACTCATAACAAATTTCATGTTCACAACTAAAGTTCTTTCCGAGATATGCATCTGAATAAACCAAAGAAATCGAGAACCCTTAAAGTTTCTGGAAATTCGTCAAATACATATAGTTTAGATTCTGACAAAGAACACTCGTGGAATTTCATGTTTGCAAACTTCAGTAGTTTTGGAAATACACCTACCCTTCAGAAATGTTTTCTCCCCTCCCATTTACACCCCTTAGGATCCGAAAATTGAAAATTCGTCAAATATGTATCTTTTCTATTTTGACAAAGAACACTCGATGTCAAGTTTAATGTTTCCACTTCAAGCGACTTTGGAGATATGCAAATCCTTCAATAAAGATTGCTTCCCCCCATTTACGCCTTTTAGGAACGTAATATCAAAAATTCTTTGAGTACATATATTTTGATTTTGACAGTGAACACGAAATTTGGCATGAGTGTTCTTTAAGGAAGAGAATTATGGAAGAATAGGAAGAGAATTATGCACAAAAATATTTTAGTTCCAATTTTTACCATCTGACGCAAAAGTGGCACTAATTTAGGGCTTTCATCCCTTTTCAACCCCTTAGTAGTAGTTAATCAAAATCCCGAAAGCTTACTTTTTTGAAGTATAACCTAAGGAAGAATTTCAGTTTCCTGGCGATATGGGAATAGGAGAATTAGTTATGAGTCAATGAGGGCTGTGGCATTTATGCGAGGAAGGATTCAAAGTTCGGGGACTTGGCGTATAGTTCATTATCGTAAATAGTTTAAAACATGTAAGTACAACGTCCTTTAAAATAATAAAATTGGGAGACAAATTCACTTTTGCCAGAGCTAGTAAAGCTTCTGGAAGCAATGCTGTAAGCCATCTTCTGCGATGTTGCTTTTATCTCACTGGTCAACGCAAAACTATATCCCTTCATCAGTGGAAAGAGATAAAAATCGCTGGGGCTAAGTCTGGTGAATAGGCGGGATGTGGAAGCCCATTAGTACAATTTCTGGTGAGAAACTGACCAATAAGTAGGGTCCTCTTTTGTTCAGAGGTCAAAAGCAGAGGGACAATGTGCTCATGCAGTGCATGTTAAGGTCTTCCATTAAAATGCACTGGCAGCTGGTATCCGATAAGCGAGTAGCATCGGCGATCTCCTCAATGATTTGACAATGATTCTGGCAAACATACCACACCACTAAAGTCTTGTTTTCCTCACTCTGTGCAGTTACAGGTCGCCCAGGGTGCTCATTATCTGCAATGACTTCTCAGCCCTTTTTAAAACGCCAATACCACTAGTATATCTTTGATCTCGCCATCGTCGAATCACCATTCACCTTCATTAGCATTTCTAAAGTTTCTGCCATTGTCTTACCCAAATACTGACAAAATTTGATGTTATAATGTTGCTCTTGAAATGCCATGATTCTTCAATTGCAGAACAAATATGACTAACAACAACAAACATCTGCACATGCACTACAATCACTATCCATGGGCCAAACCATTCTTACTATAGGGGGAGGGTGGCAGAATGTATTTAAAGAGCAAGAAATTGCCAGGAAGCATTTATAATCCAGGTTTTCTTTTACTATTTCTGGAAACACTTACAGTCATAGTTCTTGTATAAAAATTACCATCCTATGGCTTCAAGCCCTTTTTATTTTTTCAGACCTTTAATAACAGCAAAATTCCTCATTCCGATAGCAAACTTTAAGGTCTTTAAAGTCCAACTTATCAAAGACATATCTTCCATTTAGAAACAGTTTCTAAAAGGCCAGGATCTCTGCTTTAAGACAGTGCAAACCAGAACGTTCTACCTTATATAGAAACCACACAGCAGTCTTTCTTCTATACCATTGCAAACCCTTATTTATGCTTGTGGCACTGACGAAAAATCAGCCTAAATCAAACATGATGGCAGATAAAAATAAAACAAAAATACTTTTGAGCAAGTTACTAGTAAGGGCACCTGTGGTGAAAATATAAAAATTTAACTAGATGGTCAAGCAACCATGTAATTCAAATTGGCTGATTTCATATGGAATGGCCCTATTTTGGTTGAAGTCTTAATATGATACAATTTACAATTGGGACCCAACACATTTAAAAAATTCTTCATTACATAAATTGTGGGGTCCAGGTTCAGACCCCCCCCCCACCATGTAATGAAGAATTTTTTAAAAAATGTGGGGTTTTTTTTAAGTGTGTTAGGTGCCTACGGAAAATATTCAACGTGTACACTAAATAATGGAAAATGATACAATCTATATTACTAAAATCTTTTATTTCTCTGTCTATCTGTCTGTGTGTCTGTCCGGTGCAGTTTTCTGTGAGAATGAAAAATAGAAAGAATTTTTTCAATGAAACATCCGCGACAGGAATCGAACCTGCAATCTTCTGATCCGAAGTCAGACATCTTACCCAATAGGGCATGGGAACTACAACTCTCTTCATATTGCTTTTTTAACTTATCTGTCAAAACTGAACTGACTTTGACTGAAAAGTAACAATCTATATTACTAAAATCTTTTATTTCTCTGTCTGTCTGTCTGTGTGTCTGTCCGGCGCAGTTTTCTGTGAGAATGAAAAATAGAAAGAATTTTTTCAATGAAACATCCGCGACAGGAATCGAACCTGCAACCTTCTGATCCGAAGTCAGACATCTTACCCATTAGGGCATGGGAACTACAACTCTCTTCATATTGCTTTTTTGACTTATCTGTCAAAACTGAACTGACTTTGACTGAAAAGTAACAATTGTAATTAAAAAGAAAGTCAAAAAAGAAAGACGCAGTACGTCGTTAGGTAGAATACTGAGAAATCAGTATTTGTAACTTAAAAACCACTGAAAAGTATCAATTGGATTTGGATAAACGAGATGAACGAGAGTGTCGATAACATCAATCGAATGATAAGTCTAAGAATACAAGGAGAGACTACAGAGCATACAATACAAGTGCGAATAAAATTGACACTTTTGATAATCCATCACACGAACATCTCTATATGCCCAAGTGTCTGAACGCATTGAATCTCAGCGGAATTCCTCAACATCGTTTGTCATTGAAGATTGGATCTCCAATAATATTGTTGCGAAACATCAATCCCAAGTTTGCATACTGCAATGGAACTCAACTTAAATGCTGTTCATTCGATAATGATCTATTAGAAACCGAAATTATAACAGAACTCACAAAGGAGATTTTGTTTTCATCCATAGGATGTCTATGGAACCATGCGGTAATCTACTTCCATTCACTTTCACAAGAAAACAATTTCCGATCAGACCTTCTTATGCGATATTTATCAATAAAGCTCAAGGACAAACTCTAAATAAAGTTGCCATATAATTGGAAAACGTTGTCTTAAGTCACATACAACTTTAGGTCTTTGAGTCACAATTCAACAGAATTTGGTTATCTTCACTCTAAAGAATACTCACAATCAATTTGTTGCGAAGAATTTTCGTATACAAGCTATGATCTTCATTTATCATCTATATCAACTAACGTCCATCTGAAATCTCTTCTTCAAATATCTATATCGAACAATCTGATGGCCTAGCTAATAGATATAGATAATTTTCACTATTTGTAACTCAAAAATCACTGAAAAGTATCAATTGGAATTGGATAAAAAAGAACAGAAAAAAAAATAATCACTATTTCTATTAGGTAGAATACTGAAAAATCGCTATTCATTACTCAAAAACAATCACTATTTCTAACTCAAAAACCACTGTAAAGGTACCCTTCCGCTCACTGCTGCAGAGCAGCGGACTGCAGCCCTGGGGCGGCAACCTTGACTGCCCCTCTGTTGTCCCTTCTATTTTCAATACAAACCCTTCCGTTCACTGCTGCTGCACGTGACGTCAGAGCAGCAGAAGGGCTGCAGTCGAAAAGGAAGGAAAAAATGAGCAACCATCTTGGCTGCTGCATGCAGCAAGTGGTCAGAAGAAAGAGTTTATGGATGAAAACAAATGCATTTTTAATATTTCAAAATTTAAAAAAATACGTTCAGTTAATGAATATGATATAAATATATAATCTATATATTTATTTTTTTATTTCAATCGAGTATATTAAATAAAAATAACATTTAATACATAAATGAGAAGATATGTTTCCTGATGAAAAAAATCGATTTCTCCAAAAATAAAAAGTGCCTAAAAACGAATGCATTTGACAGTGATGTATGAGAAAATTTAATTAGGTTTTCACATATTGTCACCTTTTTATTTTAATGGATTATATTAAATCAAAATTACATTTTATTTATTTTCAAAAAATCCTTTCGCAATTTACGAATTTTTTGTCCATCTCATTTTGGATTGCTACAACTGTGGTTTGGAAAATTTTATTATTTGCCTTTAGCGGATTATAACATTCCTCCGGATTATAGCTTTTTTTCAACCCTGAAAGGAATAATATCAGCGGAATACTTCTTCCTATTATAGGAAAAAAAATATTTATATATAAATAGCAAATGTAACATAAATCAAAATTTATTTTTTTTATTTTTTTTTATTCTTTATACTTTGAACTATAAACTTCAATCTTCAGATTTCAAGTTAAAATAACTTTAAAAACCATTATTACTTTAGAATAATATCTATAATCACATTCCACATCTCACAGTCAGTCCCTTTACAGTAAAATTCATAAAACTTTTAACAGTAATAATGTTATTATATTTACTGCAATATGATGTTATTAAAGCATCTATTTTATTAATGCGATTGATGACAATTATGGTAAACTCTTAAACTTTATATTAACTTGAATGTTATTTACTTTTTTTATTAGTATTATTATTCTCATGGCATTACATTCGGAGTTAAAAATTAATCCCCGTCTAGCTGTACTGTGATTAAAAAAATTACATTAAAAAAGTATTCAAATTTTTCCTTGAAAAAATGCTATTTCTAAATCTATATAATTCTGAAATTATTAATCAGAAATATTTTTTTAAATATTTCTTTTTTCAGGTTTTTTTTTTTTTTTTTTTTTTTTTCGTTTTTCTGAGCAACCATCTTGGCTGCTGCATGCAGCAAGTGGTCAGAAGAAACAGTTTATGGATGAAAACAAATGCATTTTTAATATTTCAAAATTTAAAAAAAATACGTTCAGTTAATGAATATGATATTTCTGTAATAATCTATATATTTATTTTTTTATTTCAATCAAGTATATTAAATAAAAATAACATTTAATTATTTATGTATTCACATAAAATTAGAAGATATGTGAAAAAACAAAGAAAAAACAAACTCACTAAAAAGATTTCTCCAAAAATAAAAACCGCCTAAAAATCAATACAAATGCATTTAAAACAGTACATTTAAAAATAAATGTTAAATGATGTATATGAGAAAATTAAATAAGGTTTTCACATATTGTCACCTTTTCATTTTAATGGATTATATTAAATCAAAATAACATTTTATTTATTTATTTATTTATTTTCAAAAAATCCTTTCGAAAAAAATCACAAATAGTAAGCGGATTATCAACATTCCTCCGGATTTAGCTTTTTTCAATCCATTAGCAAATACTTGTTCCGAAATTATAGGAAAAAAAATTATCTTTTGTAAATAGCAAATGTAATATAAATCAAAATGTTGTTCTTTTTTTTTTTTTTTAATCTTTATACATGGAACTATAAACTTCAATCATCAGATTTCCAATTAAAATAACTTTACAGATACATCGGAAATTACTATTCTAAAGTAATATTGGTTTTTAATCATATTCCTAAAATTGCTACATATTGTCTCTTGTCCAAGTTGACTGAATTGATCAGTTTTGCAATCCCCTAGTAGGTCGAAGAAGGGAGAAAATACCCCCAAGCAGAGGGCGGCAGTCAGTCAACGGAAGGGTAGCTGCTGCGCAGCGAAAGACAATCCTGCAGCAACACCTCCCCTACCTGCTGCTGCAGCAAGTGAGCGGAAGGGTACCTTAAAGTATCAATGGAAATAAAAAAAAGAGACTCAAGAAAGAAAGAAGCACTATTTCTATTAAGTAGAATACTGAAAGCTCATTATTTGTAGCTCAAAAGCGACTGAAAATTGTATCTATATTACGAAACTCTTTTATTTCTCTTTCGGTCTGGTGCAATTATTGTAATTTACAAAAATAGAAATAATTTCTACAAGTTATCTACTGGAATCCAACATGCAACCTTCTGCTCCGAAGTTACACGTCTTAGGCATTAGACCACAAGGATTACATTCTAATCTCTATAAAAAATAAAAATATATCACAGATATATGATTCACATGCTGATTCTAAAAGCAGTCGTGAATTGAGAGAATATATATACATCAAAAATTAAAATAAAAAAAAAACTTTAAAAAAATTTTAGCTTTATTTTACCTGATGTAATTTGTGTGTGTGTTTTTTTTTAATAAATAACAAATTGTTCTCCGTTACATACGTGAGGCTTCCGGAGCGAAGCGACGGGTAGCCGACTAGTTTAATTTAAAAACTATACACAGGAATGTTTCAAAGACCTGCATGAAGGGTTGGAACCAAATGGCTAACGTAACAGAGGGGGAGAGGGAACCATTACTGACATAATGCAATATTGACAGATATAAGGTGAAGGAATCAGGCCAACAAATTCTTTTTTTTTTTTTTAAAATGAGCAAAATACAAGATTAGTGTGTTAATGTATCAAACATAGGGCCATTAATATTCAATAAAAAGTTTAAAGGTTGCAGATATATTCAGTGAAAAATATCCTAATTTATTTCATAATGAACAACAATAGGCGAGCCCAAGTGTTCACTAAGTGACATCCTAGAACAGTTGTTTCACGCTCTTTGGCAATCATCTGCTAGAAGTAGTCACCAATAAGCAGTGAGGTCTCAATACTGAGGCTAATAGGCTTTCTATGCTTTATAAAAATTCATTGAGGTCGGCAGAATGCTGGGACATGAATTTCCTCGTTAAGTTTTTGGAGAGTTTTATTTTTGCTTTGGAGGATCCACTGTAATTTCGACGATTATTTTATAGTAAGTTTACTAATTTTAAATTACTTACAATTAATTCAAAAATTAATCAAAATTTAAAAAAAAAAAAAAAAAAAATTACCAGTCACAAAGGATCCTTAGTATTTTAATTTTGTAATTTGGCAAATCAGCTTCTAAAACTCCTGCCAGTCCTTCCAAATTACTTTCCAATGATGAAGTACTCTGCAAAGTGTAGAACAATTGAAAGAATTATTACTGTTATTTCTTTAAAAAAAAAAAAAAATATTTATGTCATAATTTAAAAATAAATGCACTCTCTCTCTCATAACTTTAAATATTTCAAGAAACTATCATAATTACACAAGGTTTTAGGAAATTTCAAAAAACTGTTTTTCGTTATTTTGTAAGAAACAAATTGATAAGAATTTCAATTTCTATTATTATTGCTTATTTATTTATTCACATATCTTTTTTGCCCTGTTTCAGGTTTAAATTTGAAGCAAAATATTATAATATAAATTTTTTAACATAAAATTATCTAAGATTACTCTATTGATGTATTTATTTGTTTAGCTGTATATCATTAAGTTAATATATTTCTTACTACTACTGTTATAAATTAAAAATAAAAATTAATATGCAAGACAGGACAAGGGTTAGAAATAAATGAAAACTTGCACAAATGAGAATTAGGTTTTGCCTAATCTATTAATGTCTGTATGCACTCCTCCATGGTCTCTACACAAACAGAAGTGTCTCCAGGTCCACATACTCATATTCCGTAGGCATTTGTGGCGTTACTTTCGTGAAGGCATTGCACACAGCAATCTGCAACTCAGAGTGGAAATGTATGCAGTTTGCGAACTTCCTGTTTAATCCACAGAGAATTGTCCGGCGTGGTGAGATCTGGGCTGCACGATGGCTATGGCAAAGGTGAAGGAAAGTTCTCTGATCCCCAGCCAATCCACCTGTTTGGGAAAAGCTCATCAAGGTGCAATCACACTCATGGCAAAATGTCAGCTATTCCTTTAAACTGGAGTTCAGGTAACAACCATTTGTTAAAAATATACAGATAAGTCGTCTGATTCACTGGGTCATTGAAGAAATTCGCTCCAAGCAGATGTTCTTCTGTTACCCCAAACTATAACGTGCGGTGAATTTTGTTCAGGTTCTTAAAAGAAATGTGATTTTCCTTTGACCAAAAATAAAAGTTCTGATCTTTCGAACTTCAATAGACAGCCCATTCATCACTAAACAGAACTCTTCATTGGTCTTCTCTTGTTTGGAAATATTGGAGAAGCAGATTACATGCGTCTTCATGCTGTGTTAAATCCATATCTGATCGCTCATTCACTGACAACGGCAAAAAGGTTTCAAATCCTTTTGCATGTGGTCTCATGGTTGACTGGGGAATATCCAATTCGGCAGCACACTTGCGAACAGACTTCACATAGTGTTATAGATTCTTCCATAGCAGCATGTTTCCAAACGTGTTAATGGTCTTCCCGTCCGATGTGAATCCTTCACGGATCCCCGATGTAAAAATCTTCCGTTTCCATGCCGAAAATGTTGCCTTGGATGGTGGTGCCTTTCAAAATCGCAGCTTAAAATTGGTAATAATTAGTGATAGTGTTTGTGCCGTATGCAGTCGTTCATGATTCTAAACTGCAGTCACTAAATGCTCTTCTCAATGAGAATCTGCTTAAATCTGTCATGCCTTCCATCAATGCTTGCTTCTTTGATTATTGCCATTATTCGATTGCTCGCATTGTGTTGTTAATGTGCAAATGTTTCATTGTTGCTTCCATTGCTCGCTGATTGACTTATTTCCAGAATTATATATATATATATATATATGACTTTCTCCATAGCATACATTTATATGCAGTGGTATAGGGGCTTTTCGCCCACCCTGTATATCGGATCCCAAGTAAGCAGTGCCCCTGTGGATATTTGGGACAAATGTGCTGCCACCTATCTACACATGTCAGAACACAAGTATTCACAAACAAAGACCCCAAACGTTCATATGATGAAATTGTAACTGGACACAGATTAAATTGAAACAGATTAACAGATTAAATTGAAACTGGACACCACCATCCCCAACTTCTCAGCTGGCAAACCCCTCTCCCACCACAATCAACTTTCCCACTGCCTCCTTGCTGATCCACCTTAAGGCTTATAAACCTATCACTGGTAGGCAAAACGCCTGTCACTATTGCTAAACCCTTAATCCCTTCTCTCTCCACACTCCCACTATGTTCATCACCTCGTGATATGTTTGTGCCGTCCCTGAAGATGGAATACGTACAGTATCCCGAAACTTTTGGTTTATTACCATCCTCTGAATCCTGCTAATTCATGTATTTTACAAGTGAATGCATTTCACTTTCATTTTTCTCTTTATTTCAATGTCATACTAAAAGTAAGAGAATAGTTTAGTTGATCTGGGATTTTTAATTGCAGAGATTCTCTAATTCTTTGAAATAGCTTTCATTGTAGTTGGTAACCCGACTTATTATTTTAACCCAAAATTGTCTTATTCTTGACACATCTGAAGCATTTTCAACAATTCAAATTAGAAGGAAATACAAATTATAACTAAAATGAGACCTAGATCAAAGTAGCATCAGAGTTGAAAGACACAGAAAATGCAGTAAGATATAAATGAGTTCACTCACTATGTGTATGACAGGGAACTTCTAGTTAAAATGGAGACAACAAAGTATTCTTGACTTGAGAAATTCCATAGCGACTCAAGCTATTATTACAGAACATACTTTAAACATTCACATAAGTTAATTACATCTTTGAACTACTAGACTATACATAATGTCATAAAATGGTTAAGAATTCATCATGAAGGCTAAATCAATAAGCAATAATAGTTTTCTTCAACAGTGTG
>JAFIDM010012231.1:138517915-138541157 GCA_023159025.1 Thereuonema tuberculata
AGGCAAGATAAGGAAGGCAACGCAAAAAAAAGAACACTTCAGGGTTATATGAATCAGGAAGTATTTAAGCCACAAAACACGTTCTCGGGGCAACACGTTATGAAGTTAAAGTAAGCACTTCAATAACTGGAGTTTTACAGCTCCAATTTAGCTATTTTCGTTACTTTTTAAGATGAAAGCTAAAATTTCTATACAATAAAAGTTTGCTGTAATTAATCAGATCTTTGGTAAGTAGATGGAAAGTGGCTGCTTTTAAAGAGGTTCAAAGGCTTTTTATCGCATCGCCATTAGGCAAATCAGATGGGAAGAACCCCCGCCAACACTTGGCGTTTTCATAGGGTTTTATTCATCATTAAAATAAGGGCCCAATTATAGCTGCAAGCTTTCTTTAACATGATATTACATCAGTTATAAATGCCTTTTAATTTTTTAGCAATGTTTCAGCCAAATGCACAAACGTTATGATCAGGGTTGTTTCATTCATCTGTCTCTTCTAAGGCTGAGAACGATATGTTTAGAAAATCGGGCATGAAAGATTGTTACTGAAGACTAACATAAAAAGTTGTAGCTTAGATCAATTAATTGCTGCTAAAACTTTTAAAGTAACAGGTTTGTTATTTATCATGATTTACTTCTGAATTATCATTCGTAGTTATCGAAAATGAAGCTTTTTGAATGTTATATTATAATAATAGATAAGATTAAGTTTTAGTAGCTATTGCTATAATGAAAAATTTAACTGAAAAGTTTAGAGTTGTAACATCCTACTTGTATTATGAAAAAATCCTTGAAAACCATCTCAGAAATTGTCTTCAAAATTTTAGATGGAAACCTAATTATCTACTTTGCTTAAATGTAAATTATTTACTTGTCACTAAACAAATTTATTATGTCAATTTAAAAAAAAGTAGTCTACTCTGGTTTCAAAGGAAGACAACAATAATACATGTCTAATTGACTATTTAGCTTCGTGAAATCTCAACATGAAATTATTTCAATTTACATAAAAAAAAGGAAAAAAAATGTAAAAATAAAAATATTTATAACAAGTTAAATTACTTATATTTAATTATATTTATTACTGATATTTATTAAAGGATATTGAAGAGTTATTCACATTAATGCAAAATCTTCTGTTTTTCAAGCTTTGCTGTTTAAAGACATGAATGCAACCGCAAGAAAGAAGAATAAACAATTCTAGCAATTTCTCCTAAAAATGCTTAAACAGAAAGTTATAAATTGATTATTTAAGAATGGATAAATATTTAAAACATTCCTAATGGTAATGGAGACAGCAGTCGAAATATGCTAGATAAAAAGAATTTATCAAATATTTCAGAGTTCACAAGCTTTGTCCACATGTTACTGAGGATAGGCCAGCTAAATATCAGACAAAATGATAAGAAATTTTACGTCACAGAATTGATATAGAAAACAAAACAAAACAAAACAAAACAAAAAACTTCACCCTCTTCTCAATTCAGAAACTTACTTGGTTTTGTATTCAAATTATTTATAGAAATATAAAAAAGAATTAAAAGAATTCACTTTACAAAAGTAATCGATTCAAATGAAGACTTTCATCATTTACCAATTAACGAATGCATTAATTCGAAGGTAAATGAACTGCATGGGAATTTTATTTGGCATGTAAAATTCATTTCGAAAATCTTGCGATATTGAAAATCAGCCGTGGCCAGTATAATTTAAACACTTAAGTCTCCAATGATTTGTTCTACGAGTCTTCTACATCTCCCTTAAGCTACAGAATGGTAGAAATCGTTTCTTTCCAAAGAAAATCTTACTGGTTTAAAAAAAAAATCAACTTAATTTGTTTTTTCTTAGTTTGTTTTCTCTGCTTGTTCATCTCTTTTTTAGCACCTTCTCGAATTTTATGTCGATATTTTTTTCAGCAAAACTATAAAACAGCACATTTTACTCGAAAGTCAGCAAGATGTATGAAATGTCTGCAATATATTAATCAACGTTTACTTAAGTAATACAATATAAGGAAAAAATAAAATGGTATAAATATTTCATGGGATATTTAAAAGCTTAAATTTACAGAAACGACGATAATCCTGATCTATCGCAGTAACATTGTGTATTATAAAAGCAGAAAATGTAAATTGCTGGATATTGACAGAGAATCTATCATTGTTTGATTGATTGAAGATCTCAAATAGGAACAGGACAGGATTGTTCTAAATTTAAAAAGAAATGTTTTGAAAAAAAAATAAGAGAAATAAAAAAGTTCAATTAATAACTCAATAATTGCAACAGTAAAACTTACTTTAATCGTTATTAAACGCGATTACCTGATATTACAGATGTGAATAT
This sequence comes from Thereuonema tuberculata, assembly GCA_023159025.1. Lineage (NCBI taxonomy): Eukaryota > Metazoa > Arthropoda > Chilopoda > Scutigeromorpha > Scutigeridae > Thereuonema > Thereuonema tuberculata. The sequence goes on from JAFIDM010012231.1 coordinate 138,520,256, forward strand.
GGTAACGTGATTTATGCTTAAGAAGTCAGAAAGATGGCACTTAAAGATCTTAGACTTCTTAAGTGTAAAAAGAAATAAGTTGAAGACATATAGGAACTGATTAATAGGAAAACTGTTTTGAAGAAGGAATTAATCTGAGTGCTTATATGGAATTAGAAACTTACCCGACACCTAATCAAAATAAAAAGAAACAACTTCAAAATCATTTCAAAACAAATACCGTACATTTTGAATGTGAAAATCGATGTAGATTAAAAAAAAAAACAAACACCTGCTTTCGTGACTTTGTTTTCAGTGTTCATTCACTTTTGATATTGAAAAACTATTTCCATATGGTGCTGCTTTTATCCGAATAAATCAATAGGATATTCAAAATTACAAATTCATATCCGGCAAAAATATTTTGTTTCCAACAAAAAGTACAAACAACAAAATTTTCAATCAATTGCTTTAAATCAATCAATTGCTTTAAATCAATCAATTGCTGAGTAATATTTGTCAAATCGGTAATTTTTATACAATACCGTATGTTTAAATTTTATAATTTTATACAGTCGACTGATCAACAACTTAGGTAAAAACGAAGACAGATGTTTAGGCGGATCACATACTTTAAATCTCTTTTCGAAGAGTTTAATACTGTTTCCAGTCCCTAGGAGACAAAATTATGAAGGAATCAAAATATCCACTTACATTTGTCAACAATAGTGATTTTTGTTTCCCATCTAAACCAATGAAGATCAAAAGAACCTCGCCGACAAACGTTACCCATATTCATTTAACTCGAATTATGTTGGAGACACTGTCTTAACAACTGAATAGCTATAATTAATATTGGGTATCACATTTTTATTTTTGTTCTCATTTGTCAGCGACCAAAATTGTTTATCGGATTTAAAATCTAGATAAAAACATCTGTGAACAGAATTTTTTTTTATTTTCTTTTTTTTTGCTATCTACAATATACACGACTAATTCTTGCCTAAACATGACTGCAAGAGAATTACTTGAAATGTTGGTAGCATTAAATAATTAGTGTCAGTTTGTGTGTGTGTTTGCGTTGTTCTTCGTCAATCTCAAAATTTTCAGTCTATGTTACATGTCTGTAGACCGTTGAGTTAGGTGGTTAACAATGACATTGCTATAAGCTTTCGTTCCAATGGATCATCTTAATAGTGATTAAAATTCATTGCATGCCTGAAAACTCAAATTAAATTCTGGCATACATCAAAGGCATTGTCAGTTACTGATCTAATAATGGGCTACAGAAGTCTAAGAAGGACCGTAACTAAAGTTACGAATAAAAAATATTAAAAGTTTTAATATTTCAAATAAGTACAGTAGAACCCCGATTATCCGCGGAATTGGGTGGCAAGGGTACCGCGAATAATAAAAATCGCGGATAACCCGAAAAAAGACTAAAAAAACACGAAAAAAAAATATTTCAGCATAAAAATAACGTTTTATTATTCAAAAACATAATATGCAAATCTTTTAAAATATGTAGTACAGCAGAAACCTTTCTGCAGAGCAAGAACCAGCCACTCTTCAACAAATTCCGAGAAGGCCTATAGGATTACGATGCACAATAAACCTGTCAGTAATTTTCGACCTTCACACTGTAGGGCCTACTGTACTTTCCCTGTTGGCTTGGATTAAAATTGTTTTTTTTGAGATTCGTAATTAAAAAAATTTTTCGCGGCACTCGCGGATAATCGGGGCTCTACTATATTGATGATAAATTTTTGTTTTGTAAATTTTTCTTAAAAGACCTTTATGATTTTTCATTTTTTACGTTTTGGACATAGACGATCAAATTTAATTTATTAGATTGAATAAACTCATCACTAGTTAGATTTCATCAAAATGTCTTTTCTTTTTTTTTCCTTCCTTTACCGTTCGTGATATTAAGATAGATTTTGCTTTATTTTAGAAAGTATGTTTTCTTTGGTCGCTCTGCATTCTTGTGTGGTATTACAGGAATAATTTTATGTTTATGATCAATTAGGTTGACGTTCTTTACTGGAAATTTAACAGAAAGAAGGAGTTTAATATATTTTAACTGAATTTTGTTTTTATGAATTCACGGACAAAAACATGCATTTAATTTTAATTTCTCTATTTTCCATTCTTTCTTTTTATTACAATAAATAAAATCATAAATGGATGAGTCCGGTGGTCTAGTGGTTTAGGTGCTGGACTCAATTCCCATAGTGGTCGGGGTTATTCTCCTTCACGGTTATTTCTCTTCCAGACGAATTCTAGGATTCACCCAGCCCTCTATCAAACGGGTACCGGGTTTATTACGGAGAGGTTAGAGGCAGGCGGGCATCGGGCTTATCATCCGACCTCAATAGTCCCATTGGTCGAGAATCACTTGGAGCCTAAACCTACCACAGACCTGTGGACCTGCAAGACCTATAGTGGTACAGCTTTTTTCTTTTTTTTTAAAAAAAAACCTAAAAATCATTGAGATAAGTTTTTTCATGAAATTGATTTTTTAAAAACGGATTCTTGTTTCAAAATATATTTTCTTAAATTAGAATGCCTTTCAATTTTATTGTTTGGATGAATTGAAAATTTCTATTTTAAACAAATTTATAAAGTATATTTAAACACATTGAATTTCGGGAACATATCGAATGTAAAACTTTTGTTATGTGTTAAGTGTAAGTTATTCACATTCTTACAAGAATGTTCTCTATTCTAGAGTAAGTGCAATACTGTTATATTGAACTGCTATTTTTTTTTCGAATAAATTTATTTCATGTTAAGTAAAAATATATATTCAAATTTTCGTGCTGTACAATTCTATATACTTCAGTTGAACGACTGGCCTTTCAAAAAAGACATGTGCTTTTGTTGACGTCGAATCTATGTTAATACTAATTTCCAGGTTGTTTTGAAACACTGAAAATGGAATTACCAAGGGAGTTCAGCGTTGAATTAAAATGAATTTTAGAAACATGAGGAGGTTTAGGTTGAAGGAAGACGAACCCCATATTAAAGCAGCAGCAAAGAGACGAATAGGCCAAATAGCTTTAAGTATTCCAACAGGGAGAGTTGGAAAGGTTTTCCAGCCTGCCGAGATGAGTAATGCCAAGCATATACATCCACGTTTCCGACGAGAAATAAATCAAGCCGCAAACTCGAGAGAAACATTAAAATTCGCGGCGAGAAGGACAAGCGGAGTGCCCTTCTTTACCTCGGCTGGGCTCTCTTCGGTTCCCAGAGTAATGTAATGATGGATAATGATATTAAGGCAAACTCGATGTTGCTTGTTGTACCCACTGATAATTTCATCTTCGCTACACTCTTGCACTAACGTCCGTTTTCCCTGTGGTCCCAAAAGCGGAGAAACAGAAGCGGATTCTTTATTTTTATTTATTTTTTACCTTGAGGTAAAAATTGCATTACTGGACAAGCGCTGCGGGAAGTTCAGCCTATTCTAATTCAAGTAAGGGAATGATATGAGGGACCCAATCGAAAAGAGTTTACATATCATTAAAGAAACGTTCAAATGACAAATATTATATAATAGCAATATTATTGACATTATAAAAGTTTAAAAACAGAACAAATTACAATATCAATAAATTTATTCAAATACGAAATTATTAATTTTTTTTATTACTAACTGTAATTGTTACTAAAATCCTGTTATAAATTTACTTATTACCACATTTAAATTTGCTGGAACGAAGCCAAAGTTGTATGTTTTACCAACACAAATTTAAAAGCTAAATTTTAAATTCTACCAACATATCAACAAAATTGAAAATTTTGAATAGCGACCCAGATATATAAATCAACAGCTGCAATAAATATCAATACTAATTTTTAGAATATCCAGCGAGGTTATTTAGCGAGGTTTAACAGTGAAATGTCGGAGATTTACAAAAATATACCAGTAGATATTTAATATTTTAGGTATTCACAATCATGGAAACGTTAACTATGAATTTATTTAAAAAGAAATTTCTTAGATCTTTTTAAAATGTACTTATATAGTAAAAATATTAAAAAAAAGTCAACAACTTTCAGTGAAACACAAAGATTTTTTTTCGAAAACGATTAGAAGACAACTATTTAATTTATCAGACCTTCTCATACATAATCCAAAAAGAAACAAGGTAATTTTGCTTTGCAATGATAACGAATCACTAGGCAAACTACCAAACCATTCTTAAGCCTAAATGGGATCTTGCTTTAAATCAAAGATCCGCTTACCAAAATTCTGCACAAAGATACCCGTGAATGGAAAGATACTTGATCTTCTATTTTGACAGAAAATCGTGCCGTACTTAGAGAACCTTTTATTCTGGAAAACCTATTTAGACTGAAGGGTTTGGTAGTTTGTCTGGAGATTCGTTATCACTGCAAAGAAAAATTACCTTGCTTCTTTTTGGATTATATATTAAAAAAGACTCTTTTGAATATACAGTAAGTTAACATAGATAATCCTTCGTTATTGTTTAATGGTTCACTATATACTTGCAATAGTATTCAGTAGATAATAATTATTAAAAAAAATACAACAAAATGCAGCATAGGTATTTACTGGTGACTATGACCAGGCGATGACCGCTAATGAGCGAGAAACATGTGTCCTGGGATGTCATTTAGTAAATACTTGGTCTGAACCCTTGTGTTTATATTATAATCTACGTATATACAGTAAACATAGATTATGTTTACATATATTACAGTAAACATATATTACAGTAAATGTTCTTTGTTGCTTATAATGAGGTAAGGAAATTCATCTGTGGCCGGCGAATGATGGCACACGAGTTTCCAACTAATTTTTGAGGCGTTATTGTTGTTCAAAGAATAATGTCTTTGGAATATAATAGCCACTTATTATGTTTAAGGCCTCTAATAATTTTGATTCATCAACTTCATCAACTTCACATCTGTTCTTTGTATAAATGTACTCTAAGATACAAAGTAGGTTAGTCGAAAAAGGCTGGTCGCAAAGGCAAAACCGGTCCCTCTGTATTTTTGAATGCGTTAAAACTTTTTAAATTTTTAAATTTTGTATGTCGGTGTCTACTTTGTAAGATACAAAGAATCTTTCTTAAAAATATACATTATTGTTTAATTCGACTCATCAAATGCAGATGATCAAGATTAGCTTTATGAAAATTAAATGAAAGAATCTCGTATATGTGCACAGTGGATGATGAACAAACAATACTTTTTACTTATAAACAGTAAAATCCTAAAATCCTAAAAGAGTAAAGATTTTTAGGATAAGATCAATGATTTAAGATAAACTCAATTTCTCAAATATGCTTCAAGACAAGGCTGATGGTAAACATTCTGAGGATGATTTTACTGATTATGATTTCAAATGCGATTAGGACGATAGCAGAGATCTAGCAGTGGATGATAGGAATGATAATGACGACATAGCCCATTCATAAATACATACATTACCAAATTACAGAACATTATTACATCTAATGCAATAAAGGATTTTGTTTCACATAAAAAAAGAACATCGACTTCAGAAAAACAAATGCCTGTAATTCTTTTAAGACTGATAAGGGAAATGGTGGCAATTGGGTGGAGAAGTAATGATCGGATTGTATAAATATATACTATTACAATATATTACATTATAAAAATATATGCTATTTGTAATGTACTATATTTCAGAGTATTTCAGAAATTGTAAATACCACAGCCCAAACCAAAAAGTCAGAGCTCCATGATTCATACCTAGTAGAAACCTCCGTGTCCTGGAGGTTTGGAAAAAAGACGACTTCCGGTTCACGCCATATCAGATTCTAGTTGGTCATTAAACGGGTGAGAAATAGTGGTACTTCTACAAAATTGGAATTTATCTGTAGGGAATCAATAATTCTGAAAACAAATATGATCTTCACAACCCAGTATGACCACTTCCTGTTCAAGATGGCCGCTGTCCACTTAATCAAAGTCGCCCGAACGCTTCAAAATGGTGCAAATTGTACGGGATCGCCTGGTTCTGTGTTTACTACAAAAATGAATTGACTTCTTCCGTTGTGATCTCAATAATTTGAATCAACGGAGAATTCTACTATGATAATTTGGGCTATTAATATGGTTGACTTTGAAAAAAAAAATCTCAATGGGAAGTAATGGATCAACGGAGACTTCTACTATGATAATTAGGGTTATTAACGTGTTTGGCTTTGAAAAAAAATCAATGGGAAGTAATTCTAATTAAAAGTCTAATTTTTCAAACTAATAAATTGGAAAATTTATACATTTTATCTCTTTTTTATGCATCAGTTTTCAATGAAGGATAGTAATAGTTGAATAATAATTTACTTTCCTTCATTATCAAATTTAGCTATTTAGGAAAGTTTTAAATACCTCAGAGATGAAAATATCTATTAGAAGAATTCAGCATGGAAAAATGTCTAAACTCCGCTGGGTTCGAAGATTGAATTCGGCTTCTGCAGTCTGCAATCAAGCGAATGACCATTTAACTACCGGACCTTCGCTATCCGTCCCACTCTGATGATGGATACGAATATTTAATTAAGATGGATAAACTCTATATATTATATATTAATATTGAATTGATAGATACAGAAATAGAAATTGAATAAATTAAATAATATAATTGTAAATATTGATTTCCATTGTGATAGAACATATCACTTCTTAACAGTATTACTCATAACTGAAATATTGTATATTCATTTTTATATTTTTTGATGTATAAAATAAATTTACCTTAATTATCTTTTAAATCTTGTAATATAAGATACTATAACTCTATCATTCATGTTTTTGTAATTAGTTTAGAGAAGCTTTAATTATTACGCTTCGTAAAATCTATATTACTAAAATCTTTTATTTCTCTGTCTGTCTGTCCAGCGCAATTGTTAATTTCCTGTGAAAAAATTACTAAAATGAAACGTTCGCGATGGAAATCGAACCTGCAACCTTCTGATCCGAAGTCAGACGTCTTATCCATTAGGCCACGGGGACTACATTCAAATTATTGTTTTTTATCATTCCCTTTGTGTGTGTGTGTGTGTGTGGCGCAATGAGAGAAGAGCCAGAGAAAAAGGAAAATTAATTTTAGCCTACTCGATTAAAATTTCAATTTCAATGTTCATTTTTTTAGCTAACTCAACTAAAAGTCGTTTATTCTATCTCAACTTAAAAGCCGTCACATTGTTGTCCCGTCATTGTTGAGAGGCGTATATGTCCTAGTATATAATAAAACGTGATTAATAAAAACTTCGATCGGCTGCACATAATTTTTCGAAGATAACTAAAAATAGAAAAAGAGTCATATTTATTTCTACGATTGCTCATTTTAACTCTAAACAGTGAGTATGGAGTTCGCATGAACAATCGTGGAAATAGATATGGTTCCTACTCCTAACTAATGATCGATAAAGAGTAAGAAACCACTGTTTACTGACAAATAATACGAACAAAGTTTCATCATAGTTTTCATCATAGTCAGTGATGAAATTACTAGATTTCAGTTAATAAGCACGAATCATGCGTTGCGGAGTAGTGACTTAGCGGTAAACAAAGGAGAAGAAATCTAGGTTTTAGGGTGATGAAGCAGCGGCGAGATTTTGTCAACATTTCAAGTGAATCTAAGGTTATTATGAATTAATTATCACATTCAGAATATTATCTTTTGACAATAAGCAACATTTTTTCTGAAATAAATTCACTGTATGCATCACAATAAACAGAATTCTATTTTTTAAAGAGCATTTTCTTTCGTATTTTTTTTTCTTTTTTGTTGTTGAAGAGGCGCTTGGTTGGTAAAAAGGGACTGTGAGATTATTTGTCACTCTTCGAAATTCCCATGCACTCTACTTTCGCTAAAATAAGAGAGATGCTATAATAAAACGTTCGTACAGTTTGAAAAGGTTGACAACTTGCGAAAGTCATTTAATATTCTACGGAACTTGCCTTGCATAAAAGCGGCTCTAATCTTCAACGAACTTTGCACGTCGCTGAATGTTTTTGTTTTTTTTACTTTACTAGTCTTTAAAAAGCTGCACTAATGACAATAAATATTCTCCACATTTCCTTGATTGTCCTGATTGAGATCAACTAAATAAATGATGGAAGCACATTATCAAAACAATGACTATTTCTTAGACGAAACAATAACGTAAACTTATTCCGTTATTTTTTTCAAAACTAAATAAGTTTTTATGAAATAATTAAAATTTCATTTTATCAGTGGTAAAAAATAAATTCGTACTAAAATAATTGCTGAAATTCATCCTCAAGTGATTGTGTTCTATTTTATAGAAAAAAGAATAACACCACCCTGAAGAGAACTAAAGCTTGTTCATAAAGCTTTATGAACAAGCTTGCTGCATTCAGTATTTCTTATTTCATTCATATTATAGTATTTATTTATAATGCTGTTCAATTAAACACATGAGAAACCGAACAGAATTTCTCTACTTCCTAAACATTTTTCTTTTGATATTAAAACTTGGACTAGGCTTTTATATTGAAATTCTTCTGATAATATGCTTTTAAGCAAATAAAGTATAAATTCATTTATATTTACTTTTTTATTCAGCTTTATTGTACCGAAGCTTTGCTGAATTGTTAAAAAGTTGAATTAGAACTAAGATTTTCTTTTAGCCTTAATCAAACTATTTTTTTTTCAATGTTGACATTTCAAAAAAAAAGTTTATGATGAAAGCTGGAAAGTTTCAGGAAATTTTATGGTTATTCCATCGGGCAAGCTATAATTCTCACTGCTACGGAATTATTGACAAATTTCCTATATCCCGAAGAGGAGGAAACATCATCTTTAACTTTGGAGCCGATTTCTTACGTCAGCAGCAGATCTGGGTCGACGCAGGTCACAGAAGTCACATGAATTACGATCTGGGAGACCCTCACCAAAGGCAGGTCATTACTTTCACCTTTTACAGGTCTTTGCCGAAAGTAGCAGCCTCTTTCGAAGGGCAGTCTGATGTATGCTCTTTTTCTTCCTTCTTCCTATGCCTCCAGTCTCCTTCCCACGCGAAAGGAATGGGCGGAACGCTGTGGCAAAGCAACGGAGCACACCCGTAAACCTCCAGGGCTTCCGCACACAACTACAGGACCGCACCGTCCTAAGCAAACGAACCATGCTAACGGGATGATATAGACAACACAGGCCTGGGCCTATTGAACCATCGCCCCACCAAAACTTCATTAGCTTATGGCTCGTTTGAGGTGTTGTTTGATTTGCAGCAAAAGACGATGACCGGCTGCTTTCTTCCCGCAGAGCTAATGCTCCTCGACGTTATCTTGTCAGATCACACAGCTCGTTAGCCCGGCTTCAAAATGCTTAGCTAATATTCAGTGGCAGCCAGCTATCATTCTGGCACTCGCTCCCGTCCGAGTCTCTCACATAAATCTGAGTTACCTTCTCTACCAGTAAAAGAGAACAAAACAAATGTGCGAAGACACTTTACAAAGTATTAATTGAAATGAATGCGTGGGAAGCCCTTATCAACCGTCTGTATAAGAAAAGAAACGCGGTGTTGTATCCGCAACATTAAATTTTTCTCTTGCTACGAGAAAGCTCTTAGCTATTGTACGAAGAGAAGATAAAGCCCATTGTGGCTTAGAATTGGATTTAAAGTACTTACTTCCTAGTGCTAAGGAGTTATTCAAAGTTTAGTTTATAGTGTTTAGAGAAGCTTAGGAACTATTTCAAAATCCTAACAATAGAAAGATGGCTGTATTGTAGATGCATTAAAATATTATTGTTTGAAGAGAGTGGTTTTATTTCAATTTCTCATATTTAGAAGTTCTGTAATTGTTTATTTATTTTATTGTTATTAGGGTCTTATTAGAAATACCGATAGCAATGCAAAAAAAATAAAAATGTTATGCCGTTTAAATGTTTTTGATGTGTTGAGTTTAGTAAACATTGAATATTAAGGTTAAAAATGAAAAGAGAAAGTTACAACATAATTAGACGCAATAAAAAAAAATTGATCACGGCTCTCTTCATTACATTATATTATAAAAATATTTTCTATCCACTTTTTTAGATCTTAAAATAATTTTTAATATTAGGTTTTCAAAAAGTATGAATTATTTCGGAAATTTTAAATGAGTAAACAATATTAAGATGTTGATTAAAAAAGGTAAAATAATAAATAATAAGAAAAGAAATATTATACCAATATCAATAATAACTATCAATGTTATACTAAGAATACGCACAGATTCGATTGCATAATGGGAACTAAGCATGCAGCGTTAGGAGAGAGATCAAGGTTGAGAGATTAGGGAAGGAAGAGGGATCAAAATTACTGTATTTTAAGTTGAACCGTAAATAAACATCACAGCAAATAACAAGGAATTATTCATCTGTTTTAGGATAATGCGAATATACCAAACACACCAACAAGGAAATTGTTCAAATTGAATAATTTTTTACAGCTTTCAAAAGGTTTGAAAAACAATAACAAAATTAGTAATGAAAATTTAAGGAAAAAATTTAATACAAATTAAATTTGAATTTCAAATATTTTTGTCTTAGTTATTTTTTTTTTATTATACGTAATTTCTGTACTTTACATAAAGAGAACTACTCGATATTAATTAGCCCTTAAAAGTGAATTTTTGTTTTTACTTTTACTTGATTTAATAAAAAACAAAAGCTTAAATTAAATTAATACACTCTCATGGAAAATTTAACCATGTATATATTTATTTCCTTTTAAATTAAATGCAAATGCATATCAATATTAAAAATTATAATAAATATATTAATTTTAGAAACAACAGGGGAGAAGAGAAGCTTCGACTGGCGCTCTAAAAAGCAGGGAGATAGAATTGGGTCCCGTACTTATTTCACTCCATTTTAAGAGAATTTTTTTTTTGGTTGGAAGATTTGTGTTATTTTGTTTCTTGTTTTTCCAGTTCGGGCATCAAAGAAAAATCCAGCTTCGCTATTGAACCTTAATGTTTCTTATAGTTTAATCAATTGCTGGAATTTATTAAAGAAATAGATCATTAAATTAATATTACGCTACATAAATAATAAGTAATAATTTTTTTCTTTAATAATCTATAACAATAATGTTTCAGATTTAGATTAAAAAGAACAACACACAAGACAATTATAAAGACATTTATAACTTTTTTTTAAAAAAAAATACTTAAAATTGCAGAAGTCTTCGGGTTCATTTCCGGAAATTAATTTTTTTACGTTAAACCTTTCTTTTTATAATTAACAATTGCTTATTCTACATAATAAAAGGATTTAAAATGATTAATCTAAAAATATTTTAATTCATAGGTAAAATAGTGAATTAGAATCATCAATGTAATTTGATGCAGAATTCTCATTCATCTTTTCAGAATGCAGAATTCTTCATTCAATATTATTGCACTTGGCCAATACATTATAATTGCTAATGTAAATATCGAAATATAATATAATTCATTTTGTTTGTCTTCGAAAATTAATAGATTGGATTTATCAGATTTATAAAGGTTTGGTTTATAAATGAAAGCACTACTAGCATGAAAAGAAAGATTTTAAATTACCTCGATTTGCCTTTCATTTATCGTAATTTATGCAATTTTATATCTATTTAAAATACAACCATGATTATAGAAGTATTACATTCACCATTTCTCATTAAAAACAAATCCGTATCAAAATTATCTTTTTAAGTTTCTACTTATCTACCTGTTACTTCATTAATGAAGCTCAACAGCTATGAACATTAAATTGTTTTGTCTCTAATATAAGAAGATGGTCGGGCAATACATTTCTAGACAATCTTATCCAATGGTAAATACTATTTAAAGCACCAGTCTTCTAATTACAACTTTCAAGCTATCATTTCTGACAGTACGGAATTTGACTATGCCTTTTATATTTCAAGACTGTAAATATATTTCTGTATTCAAATATTTGTTTATTAATGGCACACTGGTGGAGATTCAGTTGAGAAAGAGCAAAGATTTGTCTTTATCTGTTGTCATGTAGCTACCTCTTGACATTCCACGTTTTGATGCCACCTCAATTACTGTGCCCTTTTGTGCCGAAGCTACTGCAATACATGCCTTCTGTGGATCAGCAAGCTCCAGTGTCAGCTAAGAGACATTCAGGGTCCCACAGTGTTAAGCTATAATTGACTGATATCGACCATCTCCTTATGTCGAGCTTTCAACAGGTTTCCTAATAATCTTTGCCATATCTTAGAATTGTCTGCGATATCTTGCAGTATCTATCTCAAAACACTCAAGCCAAATGAAACAGCTGATTTTCCCTTTTAAATTTTTCTTGACTGTGCGGTGAATATAAATTATTTTTAATTTTATTTTTCTGTAATAGATAAAAGTAAAGTTGAATCTAGATAATGGTTCAAAAGAAGAATCAAGCCATTGTTCTTCCTTATCCTAAAACTCTTGCAAATACATTTTTCAGGATATCAAAAAATGATAATTTCAATCCTATGAGAAATTGTTTGTTTGTTTATTGAACTGTCTGTATTTTCGTGTCTGTTCATCATGATATTCATTTTTCGTACTGTCAATATCCATTCTTGGTTTCTAAAATATCAATATACATCTTCCAATTTTTTGAAAGTAATGAAGACAAGTTTAGACAAACACTTTTCTAGGTACATCAGGGCTGATAAAAGTTTTCTCAAAAAAGTCAATTTGCAATTAGATAACTCTTTAGCTAATTACTTCTTACATTAAAATTATGAAAGTTCAATTCAGCAAATGTTAAATAAGACCTGCAAACCTCATAACAGAGTAATAATTTTCACAATTACACAGCACCAACTATAATCCTCCATGTTTTCTGATTTATATACGATTGCAATGCAGTGAACCATCACTAAGCTAGCATTTGTCTACTGTAAATTAATTTCATCACTCGTGTTTCATACACGTGCTCTGTGATTGACCCTGCTTCAACATTAACGTCGAAGTGGCTTAGAATGACTTCATTAATATATAGTGGTGCTTAAAAATAACGCTTAAATCAGCTTCCCATGCTAAATTAATTGTCCTTCAGAATTATGCAAACATCAAACGAACGAAAAAGAACGCGTTGGGTGTAAAAATCTTTTCCTGAATAATTTGGTTAGCAGTAATTAACTCAGTGCAATAATATGTAGATGTAAATTTTAAAAATATGCTGACAAATCGTTTTCAAACTCACTACCATGAGTAAGATAGATTCATATAATACATAAATCATTAGTTGCTTAATTGTCAATTTAATGTTTGAAGTCTTATGGAAACTACTTTCGTTAAGATATACAAAGTTCAAATTCTGAATATATCGTTCATCTGTGGATGATGGGTTTTCTAAGGGCCTTTATATGTATTTAAGTTTATATTCGTGTACTGCATTAAAAACTGTATGTATGTATTCTGAAAATCTATTAATGGAAAGCACCGAACTACATATACATAGTTGAAAATAAAATATAAGTAAATCAAGGGTGCAAGAATACTTTCTGTTGAATTTCGCTTAACTTTGTTAGATTAATACTGTTTATTTTGCAATGATTTTGTAAAATTCTTCTATAAAAGACGATTCTCTAGAAATCAAAATATCGTGTGAAAAGAATAGACGTTACTTTAGCAATAGCTGCGACATTAGGAGTGGTTAAAAATAAATTAGAAGGAAATCACTTTATTCTGAAGAAAAATAGTATTAAAGTAAAAAATAAAAACAAAAAAGAATCAAAGAAATATGTAGCTCTCATAAATATAGTTTAGATATATTGTGTAGGCCATTACTTTTTTTTATAAAGTTTTTATAAAGTTGTCGAATCATTCGTTGTAATTAGTATAATTAGTTTAATACGCGTATTCATGCACGATGTATTTTCAATGTATTTTCAGGACGAGGAAAAAATTTATCATTAACAGAACTGAAAATGTAATTTTAGATATCGTAGCACTGCATTCATATTACCTTTGTTTAATCTTTATTCAAAACATATTGATTGATTTTTAGGTATACGACGGTGAACCCTGTGATATTATAAATTTATATGGCTCCGTGTGATTTCGTAAGTATTTTTTAATGTTTGGTAGAATTGTTTCGGAATCGTTTTACTAAGTATCTAAAAATAAACCGCTTATACTTGCACAAAAAAGCTTTGCTTATCTTGTTTATACTTTCTTATTTACACAATTTGAATAAAATTTTAATAAATCTAACGTAAATGAAGATCATTAAAATATCATAATTGTCTATGCTTGTAAATATTTGGCAGTTCGCTTCCAATCACGGAATTATCCTATTAAAGAATTTGCCGAAATTCTTTAGAATAAGCTTTGAAACTCTCAATTGTTCTAAAATAAACTAGTTTCGGTAAATATACATTTGTAAGAATGTAATTATTATGAATTTAGATGAATTCGAATGATATATATAGTATTACTTCATTTCATTAATTTTTGATTATAAAACCAACAATTTGTATTTAACAAAGATAAAAACAAAAAAATGTAAAAAAAAAAAAGAAAAGAAAAGAAAATTGAAAGATTTTTGGAATTATTAAAAAGTATTATTTAAATATGCAAATAAGTAAATTACTTTTTTTTCATATAATGCTATTGATAATCTCTATTAAGCACAATAAAGACATGTAAGTTACAGTTTATCCAAAGATGAATTATAATAGAGATGAAAAATAAGGAGTTTGTTCAATTATCATGATTTTTTTATCGTATGTTATCTTATCTTAAATATTTATCATAACCATTTTATATATCTGCACTTTGTAGCCTGATTACCCTATTAACGTTTAAGACAGACGACCAATTATTTAAAATCCATAGGAAACCTTTTTGTAACTCTTTTATTTTTATAATATTATATTTAATTATTTTTACGCATTAAAGCTTTGATACAATTATGAGGTTTCAATTAGCAACGCTACTTGATAAAAAGTTGTTAACTACAGTTGTAACAAAGCTATTTAATTATAATTCTACTTAATGGGAATGATAATAAAGGTTAGCTTTATTTTTAAAGATCTTGTGAATTTCATATTTTAAGCACCTTTTTATCTTTAATGAAATTAAGATTTTAAACGTTCAATTGAATCCCTTTTCCATTTTTATTTGTTACGTAAAGATTTGCATTAACTCATTTTTTTTCCGCAAGTGTTAACGTAACCCGGACGAAAAATCTGTTCATTCCAGTCTTGCTTTAAGTCCCAGAATACCGCATGTGGTTTCGTGTGTGTCCTAAGATCCCACAATACTTCGGGATTTCTGTCGAGGAAACTCGCACCATTCTCTCAATGTAAGATATAAACATCCCCTTCCGTCTAATGTGTTGTGCCGGAGTGATTAAGGTAGATGAGTCACTAGATAATCGCTCCGTAATGCTCTGAAAGGCACGGGATTAAATAGCTATTATTCATAATGCAAACGGCGGTTGCAAGAGATAGCAGACACGCCGAGGCAATAACAGAAGGTAGTTCTTGTGTAACGCTGTACTCAGCGATCTGCCTAGGTCCGGGAAATGGTTTCTTGATCCAAGAATTCTTTGCAGAGTTTTCTTATAGTCAGTTATTTATTGTTTTCTTCCTACTAATCAAGAGTCTATTGGCTAATCAATTTTCTCTTGAATAACTTTAGTAACTAAAAGTACAACGGGATACACATAATAATCGCGTGTACTCAAATTATTTGAAAACGTAGATTATTCTGTAAAATATTAGGCTATACATTTGTGGAAGAATTTCCGCTTTCAGATAACTTAAGACAATGAGATTTCAAAATTTTCAGAAAAAATTTGAATAAAGAGTCTCTCCTTATGAGTTCTCAAAAGAATTCGAGTTCTACAAGAATTAGAATAATTATCCTGCATAAACCAAATCCAGTTTATTATTTACATCACTTTATAATGGACTTCTTTTGATATTGTTACTTAAATCAACTTTTAACTTGAACATAATTTGCTTTGGAGACAACACTTTGAAGATAACACTTGATCTTGTTGATCAAATAGAAGTTCCAACAATGTAACTTAAACTCTGCATATTGCACTCGTAATATATATAGTATGTAGTAAAAACGAATAGGAGAGATTTAGAACAGTTTCAATATAAATATGCAAAATTGGGCAAAATATGAGAAATTGCAAACTTTAGGTTAACATTTGATCGATAATACATAGTCTTCGCAACTTTATATGAAGATACGAAAACACACTTTTTTATGTTTCTTGTCTAAAAAACTTTCCTAAAATATCACTTGTTCTATATTACTGTAGTTTGAATAATTCCCAGAAATTGCAATCATAAAAAATAATTTTTTCGAATAAAAGAAATAATAATTTTATGTTTATCTCCTAACCTTATTTCCTAACTTCTAAATTATGCAATGAATTAAGAAGACATGATAAGTAATTATTGAGATATTACTTCTGATTACAATGTAATTGTGCTCTAATATAAAGTATGGCACGATATCACACACAACATATTAAAGATTAATTAAAATGTTCAAATTTAGAAAGATGTAATCATTTCATTTCAGTAATTTTATTATTCATTTGCCTATGAAGTTAACATAACATGTAAATCACTCACTATAAAATATTTTATATGAAGAATATTATGAACACTTTAATGTATGATCGCAATTGTTTTTCGTTGTTATGAAAATAATTCTTTAATTGTGATCACATTTCAAAACTAATTTCTGGGTTTGATAGTATTACATTCAAATTCTACTATTTATAATTAGAGTTTTGGCGTAAATTACGGGCTGAAATCAGAGATAAATATATCACGAGTCTCATACGTCGCTTCTTTGACCAAATATACGAAAGCCATGATGACTGCAAGAAACGTTCAATTAGTTTTTGTTTTATAGCAAGTACAAAAATATCCTCATAGGGCAATTCAGAAAGTAAGGTTGCTATTTCCTTGTCACTGAAAGGATCCTATATTGATTTGGTTCAGTTAATGTATCTTGTTATCAACATATAGCAATAATAGTCGTATCTTAGGCGAGTGAACACATATGGCAATACCTTTAAAGCGACCTTAAAGGTATTGGTCTCCTAAAGGTCTCCTACAGACTATCTTGTTCGGAAATTGATCCTCAATTACAACCACACAGATATCCGAGGTTTAAATTATTGCAGATAAGATATAATTATTCTCGAGGTCCCTTTAGAACATCGTTCATTAACATCTGGGCTACGGAACATTTGCTCCAGATAGATTTGACTGAGAAAAATAAAAGGGCAGTCGTCCGTTATGTTTATTCGGAGTTATGAGAAGCAGTGATGCAGCTTTCTTAAACAGAATTGATTAAATAGATGAGGTTTGTATCTATAACTGAACAGCAGAAATCAGCTTGAAAGAATGACTTGGAAGTTTTCTCATTCTTCAAAAGCAGTTTCCAGTGAGAAAGTGAGCTCTACTAATTTGTGGAATGCTCTTGGGGTTCTTTTTGTTGTTTTCACACCTCGGTGTTCAACATTGAACAGTCTTTCAGGAAACTAAAGGTTCAAAGAGGATATTTTTTTGGAGAAAGAGATACGAATTGTTGCCCAAAGGCGTTCTCCTTTTGAAACCTCATAATGCTGTCTCTTGAATTCTTGGAACTTGGAAATTCTTCCAGACGCAGCATATAATATTGAATTTGTATCTTTGAACTTTCAACTATAAATGACTATGTGCAGAAGTAAAGCTAATATAAGGAAATACCTCAACTTCATGAATTAAAAAAAGTAATCTATACACAATTTAATTTTTAAAAAATGTAGAGAATCGTACTGTAAGAATTGAATTGTTCTTGACGACGAATTACAAATCGACGAATTTGAAGGACCTACAGCTTAGATTCTTCATGCATCTTTTTGTTTGCTACTCTTTTGTATTTTCTGATTACAGCATCAAGAAAGCAAAACAATCAAGTCACCAACCTATTAACTAGATTCTTCCTGATGGGTTAGAGCTATCTGAACTTATTCTCTGTATCTTCTTTTCTTTTCTTTTTTTATATGGACGACACATTTAATGAGATTACAATTCTCTTGGGAAAGAGGGAACTGTTAACATCATGCATGATTTGGCGATAAATTATTCTAACCAGACAAAGGTGTGGCGCTCTCTGCAGGCGGTTAATTACCAGCAGCAACTGGGATCAATGACACAATAAAATTAAACGAAGTTTCATGCATTCTTTGAAGTAAAAAAAAAAATAAAACAAAACAAATAGAAAATATAATCTTAAAAGAAGAAAGCGTAAATAGAAAGACGGAAAACGTCTTCAATTTTTAAAAATGCTGAATAATGAAATATGTCTTCGCAAACAGAAAAAAAGTCTCCCCCCCCCAAAAAAAAAAAATGGTCGATCGTTCCACTTCTTGCCCGTACTAATGATGTGCAGTTCAAAACTTGGCCTCACGTAAATACCAACACGAAAAGAAACAAAAAAAAAGTCAGCTATCTGACTGATCTGGAAGGATGGAGGAAGATGTAATGAACATGTATCCAACACATTCAACACTTCACTATACTTTCGAAATCTCTGTTCCTCTAACGAATCACAAGTTTTGCTCAGAAGCAAAAACGTATTTTGTTTTGTTCTTTTGCGAGAAACACTTTTGCAATCAAGGCCTTCAGTTTAAGTCATGAATTATGTTTACAAAAGAATATATTTAAGAGAACTTTTATAAGAGATAATTTACACGAAATCTAAGTAATTCGTAAGCAATTACAATTCGTCAATTACAAATCCATTTAAGAATAAAGTTTAAAGAATGTTATTGATGTGTTTTGAAAGAAATCATTACTTTACAGATATATTACATTTCCTTATATTTTTATTTCTTAAAGATTTAATTTAAGATAGGTTTAGTTAAATTTCATAAATTTGAACATTCATATCTAATTTATTAATAAATTCACTTAAGGTAGTAGTCAAAACTCATTTCATGGTTTCTATACATTTCTTACTTGAAAAAAAAACTCATTAAAGATAAATCATTTTAAAAAGATTATCTAAAAGAATATTTCTGAACTTTTTCAGGTTCCATTGTTTACTAAACTACAAAAATAATTCTTCCTTTTTTATATTTTGCATTACATTTAAAAAAGTATTAAAAAAAAGGTGAATTAGATATGTATTAGATAAATGAATTTGGGAATGTTTTGAAAGACCCTTGTAAATATCTTTTTTTAATTTAGAAATATTTTTAAACTAAATATGCTGTATGATATTTTAAATCATGCAGATAATGTTAACTTCTTGATGATGGTCGAACAGTTTTGTTTAAAATTCAAAACTGATATTAAATTTTCCTGATGAAGTTTAAGGAAAAGCCCAAAAAGTAAGGGCATGTAGAATATTTAACTACAGTGACACTATTAAAATTTTCTATAATGGATTATGACAATCAGTGGGCTTGGGGCCATTCAGGATTAACATATGAGTTTAACAGAAGAAGTATTGATTATATTATATGAAATTATATTTAGATGTCATGTTTTAAAAAAATGTGTAAAAGTAATAATATTTTTAAATAAGAAGATATGTATTGCTCAAAAATTATAAGGTTTTAGCTTCTTTAATTAGTAAAATATGTAAGTAATGTTTATTCCAAATAAAGAACTTTAACTAGCTCTGCTTTTCTTAAATTCGATTAAGATAAAAAGCAAGTTCCTCCTTTTGTTTGAACCTGTTGGAAAGTGTCTCTAGAACGATCCAGTAACATTCTCTGCAAAGGCGCGCCAACTTATTTCGATCGTCTCCAAAGAGTCAAACTAAATAACAGTAATCTTAATTTCCCACGCTTTGTGTACACAGTTCTCCCGCACAAAACTCTGGCTTGCATAATGAAGAAACTGTGGACAAAATTAACCCTCACCCACCATCCCACTACTCTGATTGTGTGGCAATTTTAATCATGACAACCAAGTCCCCTAATCTCCAATGGTGGAATTGCCACTACTTGTCACGTTTGGAGACGCCCCGCCCTGCGCAAAACGAGCCCTGCCTTAATTGCAGGCTCTTGGCCACATTGCAAAGATTACGTTCGCGTGTTTGTCAGCCTAAACTGACTATTCTCTGCGTCTTTACTTCTTTTTCTACATAAACTCTCAGAAATCCAGCAATTCTCCGCATTTCTCTCCCTCTCTCATTTTAATCTTTCTCTGTTATTCTGCAAGGTAGTTTCTATTTTGTTCCTGTGTTTTTAAGCTGCTCTTGTGAGTTGGCATTTTCTATTATTCTGTTGGCCTCAGGGAGCCATGTCAGAAGCAGTTGACATTCCGTCTATCTCTGTTCTGAATAGAGCAGTTACCTCAGAGCTTCCAGAAGTTGAAAAAAAAAAGATAAAGAATTTGGCGATGGCCTGAAAAGAAAAAAAACACACACATACTCGAGTTATTTGATGACCTTATTCTAAATTAAACCTATTCCCAAGTTCAACAATGTCTCAATTCCACTGCTCTTTTATTAAATTGGATTAGGTGCTTGGAGAATTAAAGTTGTCAAATCTGCTGGAATTTGAAGTTCATTAAAATTACAAAGGTGATTTTTAAGAGGAGCCAGAGGGATGAAAGACAGCTTTTCACAAAACTCAAATGGATTTCTCGTCGACATTCAAAAATAACCTTTGTCAATTTACATCTATTTCGCTTAGAAACGAATTACATTTTCGGAGCTTTACTGTGGCTCTTCGCAGTTACGTTTCCACTGGAAAATAATGTAGAATGCTGTAAGTTACCGAGCTTTCCTTTAACTCTGGAAGAGTAAGGCTTATGACTTTTTGATTTTTCTACATTTATCTTGTATAGTAGCTATATTGCGTATATTAATTATTTCAGGATTTTGACGAGTAAATAAATTCGAGTGACGTCATTATCAGAATTCTGGCATTATTGTACCA
>JAFIDM010012231.1:138579843-138602047 GCA_023159025.1 Thereuonema tuberculata
AAAAAGAAAACTCCTTTCTTCTTTCCCATATTAAACAAACAAGATTTCAAATTCTAAAATAACAATATAAACAAAACAAAACGTGACACGCTCCGACGTACGATGCATGAAGCATCATATAAAAAATACATTGATACCATGTATTCTATAGTATTGGAACAATCTATACTATTGGAACTTGAGAGAGTTAAAACAGCAATTAAAAAATTAAAGAATCAAAGAGCAAGTGGTCCCGGTGGAATATCAGCAGAACTGATCAAAAATGGAACAGATATATTGCTAAGATTAATTACACAATTATTCGAAAGATGCTTAAACGGAGAAGAAACACCAGAAGAGTGGAGAATTGGATATTTAACATCAATTTATAAGAAAGGAGACAGACAAAAATATGAAAATTACCGTGGCATTACTGTAACAGCAACGTTTAGTAGACTATATGGACGAATTTTAAAAGATTTTCTTGAAGAAGAAATAAGAATGAAAGAAAGTGAAGAATAAAGTGGATTTAGAGCAGGAAGATCATATATAGATAATATATTTTGTCTTAAACAAATTATTGAAAAGGAAATGACGGTGGGAAATCAAATTCATCTTCTGTTTATTGATCAAACGAAGGCATATGGTAATGTTCCAATCACAAAATTATGAAATGTATTAAAGGAAATAAACATAAATTTAAATATTATTAGAGCAATTCAAGAGCTTTACAGACAATCAAAAACAAAGATTAAAGTAGGTCAAAGATTATCAAAAGGCTTTATAACAGATAAAGGACTCAGACAGGGATGCTGTATCTCCCCAACACTTTTTAAAATTTATGTTGAAGCAGCATTAAAAGTTTGGAAAGAAAACTGCAGAGGATTGGGACTTAATGTGAAAGGAACGTCAATGTTTACTCTGCAATTCGCAGATGACCAAGTCATAATTGTAAAGAGTAAAAATGATTTAGAGAGAATGATGATAACAATTAAGGAAGAATATGAGAAATGGGGACTATACATGAACGTTAGCAAGACCAAATACCTATGTATAGGAGGAAATGAGACGGACCTAAATCTAAATAATAACATGAAAATAGAAAGCGGTGAGCATTACAGGTATCTCGGAGTAGACATTAATAGAGAAGGCAGAGACTCACAAGAAATTAAAAACAGAATTTCTCAAGGAAGGAAGGCTATAAAACTATTAAATTCTATTTGGTGGAGTGAAGAGATCTCTAGGAAAAGAAAGTATAATATATACAATTGTATTGTAAAGAGCATCTTGTTATATGGGGCAGAGGGATGGAGAATTACGGAGATAGAAAAAAAGAAATTAGCGGCAGTGGAAATGGATGCCCTAAGAAGATCATGCAGGGTATCAAGAATAGAAAGAATAAGAATTGAAAGAATCAAAGAAATGATGAAAATAAAAGGAAACATTTTGGACGATCTTCAAAGAAAACAATTAATTTGGTTTGGTCATGTTAAAAGAATGAGTGACGAAAGACTGTCCGAAATCGCTTTTGATTACAAAACAAATCAAAAAAGGAAACGAGGAAGACCACGAAAGGCTTGGATGGACGATGTTAAAAAAGCGATGAGGATTAGAAGTCTGGAAGAGGAATGGATCCTTGATCGGAAGACCTGGAATAGACTTCTTGCAGATTCTTTCGGAAGGCGACACCTGACGCCATGAACCGAGTTTATATATTACTTATATATATTAAAACTTGTCGTATTTAGCAAAATATTGCAATGTACGCTCTTGGTCTACAATCGTTTATGGTCTCTCACTCTCCAAAAGATAGTTCTTCGTCACCTTTACATATGATTCTGCGAGAAAACTTACATCAATAAGATAAATGCGGATTATCAAGAGATTAACTGTTAGTTATGGGCCAAGCAGCCAAATGCTAACACTCTTGACTGTGGGCTGGAGGATCAAGGTTCAAACCTCGGCAGAGATTGGGGATTTTTCCAAGCTAATTCTCCTCCAGACTAGTCCTAGGGTTCTCTCAGCCCTCTGTAGAATGAATGCCAGATTTATGCCGGAATGCCTTTCTCCTCTTTCCCGGGGATAAAGCCGGGCGAGTATTTGGCTGTCACTTGATCTCATCTCAGTCCTGGTCAATGAAATGTTGAGAGCCTTACATCCAATATCCCGCTGGGTCAGTGGGGCCTCGTACGATATACTTACTAGAACTCTCAAAGTAATCTTGAATTTAGATTTCAAATTTGAATAAAAGCATTCCAAATAATAATTTTAATATAGGGTCTTGTCACTATATTAAGGATTCATTTAATTTCCTAAAATGACAGAATAACAAATATAGTAAAAGCTCAAAAAAAAGCTCTAGCAAAGCGGGAATATAAGCCAAATAATAGTAAATATCCAGTTATTAGATAAGGTTACTTTATCATCATTATATATTACCATAACTCTATTAGGGGTATAAACTATGTAGATATTTCATGGAAAATAAATATTTATCTTCAAATGATTAGATTGTTATACAGCTTATGTTTGATACTACTAACCTTATTATAAAAATAAATACAAAGGTTCGAAAGGATTGAAGAATTACTTTAAATCGTGTATTTTAAGTAAATCTATTTTTATCTTAAAGATGTTTATTATTCCATCATTTATTTAATTCGTGTAATGTTTATTTTAATTGAATTGAATAACTTATCTGGTATTTATAAGCATTCGAGTAATCTGCATTGCTATTATATCATTGACAAAAAGAAATGAATGGTTGAACCATCATCATTAAGTGACTTAACCTTCGGCATACAAGGTGGGGTTATTTTTACCCCAACACTTTTAAAATGCGTTGATGGTCCTTTATAACGCAATCAAATAACTTGACCTTCTCAGTAGCTGGAGCTTACATATATCCGTGTCGCATCACCTTGTCAAATAAGTACCGAAGGCGCCGCAGTGGTGTACACAGGTGCTCAAAGTGGGTCCTGGGCATTTTTAACCCCACATTGTATGGGACGTCTCTAAAAAAATAAGCGTCCACTCGTAGGTTTTTTTTTTGTTTTTACCTAAAATTCATGTTCAAAAAGCCGAATAAATATAGTTTAAAGGATATAATATGAAATAAATACGTTCCTATATGAAAATCTATATTTTTTTTGTTTTGTTGTGACTTAATAGTAAATTGTTGATTATAAGGAGAATTTGTAAAATTTTTTAGTTTTTCTATTAAAAAAGTTTAATTTTTTTTATACTTTTGTATTTATTTAATAATATAATAATATAAAAAGTCATTGAATTCGTAGCTCGTGCATCTGTTTAAAAAATTACTATTACATTTATTAAAAATAAAAACTATTTACATTTAAAAAACTATTTACATTTAAAACATTGTACCGGTTTCGTCCCAAGAGGAGCCTTCTTCTGCAATGAGGAAATTACATTTAAAAAATTTGAATTTATACAAACAATGACTATACAATAATTAATTTCAGCCAATGGCGAAAGGGACAAGTCTTCACTACACTTCATGATGTCACTGCTGCATGATATCACTGCTGGGTACGTATTCATCTTGCATCACATTGGGTTATTCATGTCTGCCAACACCTCCTAGCGGGAAATGTGATCTGTTGATATCTCGTCTGTGTACATCTCAAGGATCGTCATTAAAACTAATAACTGTAAATAAACTAATATAAATGAAATTATTTGACATGCCAATTATTATACGATTCATCACAATTTACAATTTATTTATTTATTTTTTTTGTCCTTCTTCTGTTTTTTAGTCTTATGTTAAAGCCGTTCATCCAATGTTAATGCTAACTGCTTTTTTTATTTTTTTTTTTCCTTTCTTAACGCCATATTCACGTATAGCGGGCACTGATAACTGTCTATTTTCCATTGTTAATATAAAATAGGATTCAATACATTTTCTTTGTAGATCATGTTGACAAATTGCTAAAATTGTTGGATTGTTCACGTCAATTCTATGTTGATGAGTGATACTATGCCTATAAGTCAAATACTGTTTATTTCTAGTCTTAATGGCTGTAACATGCTCTTCAGTATGATCCTGTAATTCACGTTGGGTCTCACCTATGTAAGAACAGGGGTGGTCCTTGCATTTGATAGTGTAAACAACTCCTTTAGTTATTTCTGCATTTTTATTTTGAGCTTGCTGCATTATTCTAAATATTGTTATGTTGGCAGGTGACGTCACAACGATATTATAAGGTTTATAACTTTTGTTTAAAGCAGGAAATGTTTCATGATGATATGGAATAGAGGCATACTTCATAGTTGGGCGATGTTCTGTATCCTTCACATTATTGTAATACTTTAAAGTTGCTCTTTTTATGTGCCTTTGTATAAACTGGTCTGGATAATCATTATTTATCAAAATTTCATTTATAATCCTTATTTCATTGTCAAAACCTTCTTGACTACTTGACAATCGAAATGCTCTATTGACCATCATCGAAATTAAATTTATTTTAAACGCCAACGGACCATATGATAAAAAATTAAGGGTTATACCAGAAGCCATAGGTTTAAGATATACATTAGTAGCTACTATATTATTTCTTGTTATTAATACGTCCAAATATGAAATGCTATTATTACCCTTGTTCTATTTCAAAATCAATGCTAGGATGTATTTGAGAAAATATGTCAAGTATTCCTAGTTGAATATTAGTATCACAATAACAAATAATATCGTCAACATATCTCCTGTAAAATGCTAGTTGAACTTGTCCTGCTTCAAGTAATTCTATTGCCGTATTCTCTATATATCCCATTACCCATTCGGCCAGAATGGATGACGCCTTGAGTCCCATGAATAAACCTGATGTTTGTCGATAAATTTTATTATCAAATGAAAAAGTTTGCATTAACATCATTGCCTTAATTAAAGGAATTAATCTATGAAATCTATCTTTCTCACTTAAATATTGCACATGTTTATAAATGAAATGATCAATTGCTTTAATGACTGAATCTAATGTTATCGAAGTAAATAATGCTGTAACATCCAGTGACATGAATGAGTGCCCATCTTGCATTTTTAACTGTCTTATATCATTTACAATTTCTTTAGAATTCTTTACTGAATATTTAGTAATCACATTAAGATTTGACATTTTCTTATAAATTAATTTAGATAATAATTCAACAGCTGAACCTTGACAATTAATAATTGGTCTAATAGGGTGCAACCCATTCTCATCTGAGGGTTTGTGTATTTTCGGTTGCGCTCTAAGCCTTGGAACTGTTAGCGACCCATCCTTCAAATTAGTTGCAGTTTCATTGTCAATGTATCCTTCACTAAATAACTTACGAATTATTCTTCGATTATAGTTACGCACCATTTTCTCATCAATACCCTGGTTTCACGGGAGAAGAAGTCGATATATAAAACTAGTTCAATCCTGTGACGTATGTTTCTGACGTATTCCTAAACGAATTATCTACCGTGAGTGATTTCACGGGAGAAGAAGAAAACCAGTTTTTTGCAATGCATCCTGGGATCGAGTTGTTGTGCAATGTATCCTGGGACTGTGCTAAACTAAAATGGCGACAACCAGCAAAGTTATTGTTTCGCAGCAAGGGCAAAAACAAACGTTTATTTTTATGTTTATGTTTATGATATTGCAGCTCCAGACGCTCGAAAATATCAATTTTTAATTCCATATTATATTATCAATTTTGTTCTTGATTTCCTCGTAGGTTTTCTCTATCTTGTACGATTCATTTAATTCTATTTCATTTTTTTTTTAAATTCGACGATTTTGCTTCATTCGCCTCAGATTATCAATATTTTCTCGCCACATTTCCAGTAAAATTACAGTTTCACCTTCACTTCATTCTGTATGTTGTTTTCGTTGAGGCGTGGTGGGAACGATGGCTGCCATATTGGAAACGACTTCTATTCGTTATACCTACTTGTAATAACTCGGACAGCGCTACCGACTTCCGCCCTGGCTGGTCACGTGGTGCTCAAAAACGAGAAAATGCGAAGAATCCAGTTTTTAGTCGTTCCGTGAAACCAGGGTATAACAGTGAAGAACACTATTCCTGCGGTACTATTAAGAAATTTATTAACCATTCTGTTATATATATCTTTAGTCAAAACTACTGGAACATTACCTTTATCTGATGTAATTGTCATTATGTCACTGTTCATTTTCAATTCGCGTAAGGCTTTGATTTCTAAAGGGGAAATTTCATATTTTATTGCTGAATTCCTCATATTATTCACTACATTTCCGACTTTAGCTCTTAATACAGTAGCCTCATTCTGCTTAGTTATTCTGGCGACAGCCGTTTCCACCCCTGCAATAGTACGAGCTGGATTTGGTTTGGCTGGAAGGTTGAATTGTAATCCTCTTCCAATTATTTGCATCGCTGGCTGAGAAATCTCAAACCCAGTAAGGTTCTTCACTCTATCACTAAAAATTGGGGGAGGTGGCCACCTTCTTAAACTAAGTTGCACCAACTTTTTAATGTGTTTAGTAGAGATGGATTGGTACCGATCTGAGTAAGCCTGCGCTGCGAATGCCAACACCTTCACAAAACTATTCTTGTCCATGATATTGCGTAGGAGATTAGATAATTTCCTTATAGAATGCATCAACTGTTTTTTCTTCTTATGTAACACTTTAATATTCTGCTGTATTATTTTCTTCTTAATCTTTTTCACCAGTTTCGAAATAGAAGAATTAGTCATTCTTACCTTGACTCTTGCGAATGACGGTTCCAAATCCATCTTCCTGCACTGGATATTAAACATGATGGCAGTTGTTGTAGCTGCCAATTTCCTTTGCTGCTGCACAAACTTATTAATTATTGTCCGTTGTTGTCTGCTAAATTCTTCAAATATTAAAACTGCCATTATTCGTGCTATCATGAACACTGTACTAAACTTTTACATGCACTGAATATCTTAAAAAGTCATTGAATTCGAAGCTCGTGCATCTGTTTAAAAAATTACTATTACATTTATTAAAAATAAAAACTATTTACATTTAAAAAACTATTTACATTTAAAACATTGTACCGGTTTCGGCCCAAGAGGAGCCTTCTTCTGCAATGAGGAAATTACATTTAAAAAATTTGAATTTATACAAACAATGACTATACAATAATTAATTTCAGCCAATGGCGAAAGGGACCAGTCTTCACTTCGCTTCATGATGTCACTGCCGCATGATGTCACTGCTGGGTACGTATTCATCTTGCATCACATTGGGTTATTCATGTCTGCCAACACCTCCTAGCGGGAAATGTGATCTGTTGATATCTCGTCTGTGTACATCTCAAGGATCGTCATTAAAACTAATAACTGTAAATAAACTAATATAAATGAAATTATTTGACATGCCAATTATTATATGATTCATCACAATTTACAATTTTTTTTTTCCTTCTTCTGTTTTTTTGTCTTATGTTAGGGCCGTTCATCCAATGTTAATGCTAAATGCTTTTTTTTTTTTCCTTTCTTAACGCCATATTCACGTATAGCGGGCACTGATAACTGTCTATTGTAATTCTGTAATTCACGTTGGGTCTCACCTATGTAAAAACAGGGGTGGTCCTTGCATTTGATAGTGTAAACAACTCCTTTAGTTATTTCTGCATTTTTCTTTTGAGCTTGCTGCATTATTCTAGATATTGTTCTGTTGGCAGGTGACGTCACAACGATATTATAAGGTTTACAAATTTTATTTAAAGCAGGAAATGTTTCATGATGATAATGGAATAGAGGCATACTTCATAGTTGGACGATGTTCTGTATCCTTCACATTATTGTAATACTTTAAAGTTGTTGTTAAATTGTAAAGTTGAAGATGTTGGCATTCGCAGCGCAGGCTTACGCAGATCGGTACCAATCCATCTCTACTAATAATAATAATAATAATAATAATAATAATAATAATAATAAGGTGTCACAAAATTTAAAGTACTTAATCATGAGCCAAAAACTAATAAAATTTTATATAATATATTTGGATAGTAAAAGTCAAATTCATGATGGAGACAGTGACCCTCAATAACTAAAAGTAAGAAAATAAAAAACAAGAACAATTGAACAATTTCTTTTTCAATTAAAAGTCAAATTGTAGCCGACACAAATTCTACGAATCTCACAAATTGAACTTAGATTAATTTAATTTTACCAAATCCAATTACTTAATTATGGAAAAGTACAATTTTATTTTTCACTTGCAAATAATGCTTAGTTATAAAAGAATTTGAATTAAACTTATTTACGTTTCTTATTTATTTATTATTAAAAAAGAAAATCATTTAATTATTCAGTTCTTTACCAAAGATGAACTATTTTTTTTAAAGGATTAGTCGTAGTTTTTTAAATGATTACATTAACTCCTTTAATTTCTTTTGAATCATTTTTTATACATAAGATAACAAAGTTAAAAGAAAATTAAATTAAAATTCGAGAAAACAATTAATCGTGAAAATTAGATAACTAGAAAAGCAAAGAAATATCATTAAACAACTTCTAAGATAATTTTCATTCAAAAAGAGACATTAAGAAAAAAGAGACATTTCTTCTGTTGTTAATTTTCCTTTGTGCATTTCTACTTCTCATAAATAACGCTCAAAAGGCCTTAATTTTAATTTACTGAAATTTATTTTACTTTTGTTTGTCATTTAATGTATCCACAGTGCCTTTAGATAATAATAGGAAACTAGGCAACGCTTTAATGAAAGCAAAGGCTTGGCTGATGTATTTCAAGTTCTGCTATAAAGCTATTAGGAATCTATTTATTTTGGACTTTATATTAAGAATGCAATTCACGCTGTTGCTTTTATAAGGATAGAAGAACTTGTCAGATGATGCCATTGATGGACAGACTAATAGATGCTTCGTAATTAATGAAATTTAAGTAAAATGAAAAAAGAATGAATTTCCCATTAAATCGAAGTTTCAAATGCTCCAAAATTATATCAGACGTACAAGGAGAAATGTTTGTCTTATTGACTCAATTTTTTTTAATAGGAATTAATCAGTTAATGGCAAACCGATATTCTTATTGGAAAATCAAATCCATTACTCTTGAAATTAGAAAACTAAAGGTTATAATTTTTCAGTCTTTATTTAGTAAACATTAACTTAAAAATTTAGTAATATATATTAGTAATAATAATATTAATATTTGCTGTATAAAGGTTAGCTTCCGGTTCCGGCATAGCCGTGTGGTTATGAACATTCGGTATGAATGTTTATTTCCTTTCCTGTGCTAGCTTCTTCATCTTTGCCTTCAGGTCTTAGGTCATTTTAATGGCTAAATGAAAAATGAAAAATGAAAGGCAAATGAGAAACCACCTCAGTATCTTTTCCCTAGAATGAGCAAATCTCCGAGATCGAAGATTATAATTGGACCAAGCAGCAGAACATTGGAGAAGAAGAAATGTAAACTAGATTCTTCTATTGTTCTCTTAAAACTTCCTTTACTTTTATTTTTATTTGAAATTTAATCCAAGTAAATCAAGCGAAATTTTCAGATAATAACAATAAAGACTATAAGAAACAAGCTTCTTAGCGCAGTGCTTATCTGAATTATATATATAATTACATAAACACCTAAGAAAGGTTTCACGAAATTTAAAGTGAACTATGAATAAATTTTTCAGTAAGATTTCAGAGAAAGGCAATTGATAGAAGAATTCAAAAATTCATACCTGGGCTGTGGTTAAGCATTCAATCGCTTGATTAAATATTCATTGTTGATATCGTGATGCTGTTCTTTCTAAGCGCAGCAAGGTTACATTATTGATTGGCAACCACAGTTCATTCTTGAATCTATCTGCCAAATCAAATTTTAAAGATTAAAGAATAGCTTGTTTACTTCAATCTGCTGTCAGTCAGTTTTAGGGCAATTTCCCTAACAATTTTCTCAATTAACCTGTTGCGAACTATATAAATATATTATTCAATTTTATACTGATCATTTATTTATCGGAAAATCAGTGATGGGCAAAATATTTAGTATGTCAAACTCCTCTGTATTAATTCGTATTTCAAGTTAGCACAGCTAAGATTGATGATTATTCATAAAATTTAATAATAGTTTGACTTATTGCATTGATGCTAAGTAGATGCATTTCAACATGATATGAATTATAGTATCCTGTTGATATGAATTAGAGATGCATAAATTAGCAAATTCATTTTATAGCAAACTGATATCAGTGTATGACTCCAAGTTATGATTTCTGCTAACGTGAATCCTTTTTACACATTTATTGAAACTTTCAAATTGTTATTTTAGTTTGCTTATAATTCCTCAGGATGTTACAATTTATTCAGGACTCACATTAAGAATCGTAGTAATTTATTCAATGTTACTAAATAATTTAATCTAATCTAGTTTCATTAAATTAAAGAATGATATATAAATAACAAATTCAGGTTGCATCATTTATAATAGTAGAGCAATGGAAATCTTGTAAGAGCATAAGTTTTTTTTGTTGTTTCCTTTCATCCTTGAAGGCTATGTTCAAGCTTCTTCACAAATATTATATTTTATTTCAAATAAGAACATGTTAATCTCTTTAAAATGATAAAGGAACAACAAAATCAAAGTATTTACGTTCCGATGCTTTTAAAATTTGAGATCTCCGTGGCAATTTGTTTATTAAAACAATTTTCTGATGGCTAGTAATCTGTTTTGTTTCTCATTTGCAGCAAACAAAAGAAAAGCCATGCATAAACGCTGACATATCCTTATGTTTCTCGTGTCGTTTGATTACAGCTATTCCTAAATTGCACTTGTTTTGACAGGAATCCCGAGAAAGCTGTTAATAAATATTTACAAAGTTCCCGCTTTCCCAATTCAAACGTTGGCTGAGAAGTCCCCGAGAAATTACTCAGCGTCAGGCATGATATATGATTTGCACGTGATTACGCTCACCCATTATTTCTGATTATTACGAATTAAAGCAATTACGTCACTCTCTTCATTTATAAACTTTGGCGCCGCAAACTGAAATGAATTTACATTTCGTAGGAGATTGCGAAGAAACATTTAATATAAACGAGACGTTAAGTTGAATACTTTTGAAGTTCATCACTAGCATTCGTGTATTTTGTGGTTAAAGTTTATTGCTGACAACCATAATCATAAAGTGATTGAACGAAAATTTTAACATTCAACCACAACTATTAGAAGAACTATTTAGATTTTAAAAATATCTTTAAAATTTTGTTATACTTTAAATCTTTAAAGATTTATTTACTGAAAATTTTAAAATTCTAGCAATATTAAAGACGCCATTTTTTTTAAATGTTCACTTCTCAATCAAACTTCATCTAATCTAATAAAAATAGCATAATGAAAAGATAGTTATAGAAAGTTATTCACAATATATTATTTTAACTTTCTTTTTAAAGAATCGAAAAACATTAATGTTTCACATAGTCTGTAGATTCAGATTTTTTTTTTTTATAATTGCTTCATGTATTACAAACTAAAGACGTATTGATGAAACCTGAAGCAATTAATAAAAGGAATTATGTGTTCAAAAAAAATCACAGCAATTTGATTGTAGGCTTCGATCAAATGACGCAATCATGACTGATTTTTTTATAAATATTAATTAGCTGGAATATTCTAAATGGGAAGAGTGAATATTATTGTTTTCTTTTTACTATTCCGTTATTATTATTAATTTTTAACAATGGGTACTGCTTCACTAGGTAAGACCTGAATTCGAATTGTGTAAAATTAAATAAAAAAAATATTGTTATACGAAATTGTTGAAATTAGAAAGTTGAACTAATAAAAATCCCTAAAAGAAAATTAGTATTTCCATGTGGATGTAAATCCTTAGAAATTAAGAATTACTCAAAAAAAAAACAAAAAAAAAAACAAAAAAACAAAAAAAACAAAAAACCAACAATATAAATTTTTTGAAGATTCAAGCGTATTTGTTTCCAAGAAGGATTAATTTTGTTAAATTTGGTAAATTTTATACTAAAATATATATTCGTACTTTTGTAATAAAGCTAAAACTTTATATTCTTAAAAAACAAAGCAAATCGCCATTAGGAGTCTTAAGGGAGTAATAAAATGCAGTTGTGCTTTCTTGTTTAAGTAAATGCGTCCTCAGGAGAGTGCATAAACTTAAATTAGATTTGTCACTTGTTTTACGACTTCATTACGTTTCCTTCCATAAATACCAAGTCCCACGTCACTGAAAGAAACTTATTGGTACTTGGTATCCTTTTGTTAATTATGTTCGAAATGAGGAATTAATTATTAAAGAATCATGACATCTCAAAGATAAGCAATTTTCGCATCTTTAATAAAAAATTTGGAAGTTCCTGCTGTTTCTTCAAGTTTAGAAAATTAAAATTTTCAGGCTTTTTTTTAAGCTTTCCGTAATGAAGTGTGTAAATCCTAAATTGATTTTTTCTTTTTTTTATAGCTCATAAAAGCTTTCAGCTGGGTTTTATCTTTCATAAAGTTATCCAACATTTTCAAATCTGTCTATGAAGTTTCTAAAGTTCTTATGCATCAAGTAATCTCAAGTTTCAAAAACTGATTTTGCTGTAAGCTTACTGTTTTTTTGTTTTGTTTTTTCGTTTTTCTATTTTACGTTTTTGATCTACTATTTGCATCCATTTACTTTTTATTCTACAATCCAAACGTTAACATAAAGAAAGCTTCTATTGAGTTCTCTTTGGTTTCTAAGGAAAACTTGCCTGAGAATTACTGCAATAGGCAAAATTATGTAATCAAATGTAAAGGCAAAATCCGATATTGATATCTTAAGGCTCTTTTGAGTTCCGTAAATTCAACAGACATTCAGCAATTACATGAAAACATCTTAATGCCTTATTTCTGTTTTGTTAAAGTAATCATGATTTCTTACAGGGCCTGTCTAGACGAAAAGCACCCTAAGCGAGCAAATTCAGCTCGTTAACGTTTTCTGAAACTTTTACAATTAACGATTTGTTTAAAACTTTTCCCTGACATAAAATCTTCAGCATTTTTTTTGTAGATTACACGAATATGAATTCCGTTTTAGCCTATATGTTTTTTTATTTTATTGTTTATATTTATTTGTATTCTTTTTTTATGATCATTGCTTCTAAATATCACTTCAATACGTTTGAATATCCGGACTCTTTATCCGATTTTGATTCGCCTTATTTTTGTGTTTGATTTCGACCTTCAAGATCGAAGATTCCGTGGCCGCATATTTTTATTTTCTGAAATTTTTTTCTGAAAAATATAGATTTAAATACAAATTTAGATATAAATTTTAGAAATATTGTAAATATGAAAAAATGTACACTTAGAAAATTATAACGAAGTGTCATTTCAGAAGCATTGTAAATAGTGCTAATCTGATTTTTGGTTGATGAATGAAGTAAATCTGTATTCCAAATAATTGTATCGATTGAAAATTATTTAAATTTAAAAATATTTGTAGTTATTCCATGTTTCAAGTCCTTTGGGACTTTTACTGTAAAATTAATCCAAATTTGTAATTATAAATAATGAATTAAATGGAAATCATGAAATAATAATTGTAAAACCGGCTTACTGTAATAGTAGTAATTAAGTCAGTTGATGAGAGTTGTTGACTTTGATAGTAGACATTTGATATTTCTTTATTAGCCAGCCAGCTGCTTGGTTTTATAGGTCAGTTTCCTTATCGGGTTTTTCCTTTCTTCTAGTAAATTGGTCATTTCCCTTCCTTTAGGTTCAGAATGATAGTGTGATATTCTCTATCTAATCCTTTCACTTCTCATTTCGAAGACCGAGGGTACGATACATTATTTTGACCTCTTTGATCCCTGTGGGTTAAATTCTTTGTGCAGTGAACTTCTCTAGAGTCCCGTGTACCGTCCTCCCCTCCTGCTGCAGTTGCACAGTCTGGAGGCGATAAAAAAAAGAGAAACGGTTTCATTTTTGGCGGGTGTTAGCTGTTTGCGCCGAAAACGGTCGAAGAAAAGACATCAGCGTCCAAGAAATCGGAGCAACTTGGAGGAAAATATTTCCCCTCTGTAGTAGCTGGAGGAAGCAAAAAAAACCTCTACAAATAGGAGGGTTGGGGAAAAGGAAAATGCATGTTTACACTGTAACCCCTATCTCATTAAATATCACCCAATATTACAACAACATATGCCTTCATCCACAAGAACCAACCAATCTCCACAGCTGATAGTGCGTTAAATGGCTGATTCGAACCAATGCAAGAAAGACAATCCTGTGCTTTTGGTCAATAGAGTTCATCAATTTTGCCATGGCAAAGATAATATCTGTCCCTAGGCGGAAATACTGTCAGGACGACCTATTCATTTCTGACAGGTTTACACTCTTAGGGCCTCGGATATTTACGATGCACGTAATCTTGCATCTATATCGCCCAATTTTAGATCCTAAGTGGATCATTCACAAATCCCAACAGAATAGATTACTTTATGAACTTTCATCGGAATGCATTGCTTCTTAAAGTACATCGAAGCA
Source organism: Thereuonema tuberculata (assembly GCA_023159025.1). NCBI lineage: Eukaryota > Metazoa > Arthropoda > Chilopoda > Scutigeromorpha > Scutigeridae > Thereuonema > Thereuonema tuberculata. The sequence continues at coordinate 138,594,324 of JAFIDM010012231.1, forward strand.
ATGAGAAATAAAGGATAGGATTCAACGACCAAATTTTACTGTTCATTTTATCAGAAATAAAAGGAAGCGAAAATTAGATGTTAAGGAAAGGGACAATGTCATTTCGAAACAAAAAAAACAAAAGAGCTTGAACGGTGTTGAGAATTCTACTGTAAATTGAAGAAAAAAAAACCGATATCCTAATTAGTCTTTAATTTTTAAGAGAACATATCGATTCAAATATAAATCTGTGTTATAAGAAGCACAAATAATCGTTCAAATGAAATGTGTGTTTCGATTTTACTGTTACAAATCAATTAACCAACAGTACTTCTCAGAATTAAAGAATTTATATAATCTTTATTTTATTAATGATTAATAGATTTTGTGTCAACAAGCGTAGAAATGAAATAAAACTTGGGATTCTCATCGATTTCTCGAGATAGAAAATTATAGTTATAAAATTAGAATTATAAAAAATTAATTAAAAAAATTGTAATATTTTCTTGGACTTTTCTGAAATAGAAATGGAATGAACATGTTTCATATTTGTTCGATTTTTTTTCAAACTTCTATAAAATACATATCTATGATTAGTATATGGGCAGCACAGAAACATGTATGATTTATATATAAATAAAAATTTAAATACAAATAAATTTGAAAAGCCACAGTTTTAGGGGTTTATCCTTTTCTTAATTTTTTTAATTCATTTTAATTTAAAATCATAAACAACTATCAAAAAATTCTAAAAGCCTTGAAATTTTCTTTTTATTTATAGATTTTATATTTATATATATATATTTCAATTTAAATAAAAAATCTATATTATAAAAAGAAAATTTCAAGGCTTTTAGAATTTTTTGTAAATATATATTTCCTCCCTTTCTTTTTAGAAAAATCATATATTTGTACTAAAACTTATTGTTTAATAACGAACTAATTAAATAGATTAATATTTTTTCAGTGGATACATTTTCTGAAAGTTTTCTTTCTAAGCACCGCAAAATTTTATTTGAAAAATTGCTTATATTTTATGTAGTTTTTTTTTTTTTTTTTTTTGACATTTCCAATGAATACATCTTCTATATTTAATAATTCTTAGTCTTCTGATTAAAATCTCCAAACAGTTACAAATATTTTATTTCATTTAATTTTAATTCACTATTTTATTTTAATATTTTTAAAGGCAATATTTAAAAGCAAAAAAGCAATATTTTTAATATGTCCAGCAAGAATTGCAAATCTTCCTTTCTTTTGCTTAGAAATGAATACTTATTAATACTTGTTAATGATTAAAGAAGTATTAGCAAACCTTGTCTTTCAGTTAATTTCCTTAGTACTAAAATTAGATATTTGTGATGTAGAGGTCCAGATTATTAATAGTCTTACAATATAGAAACTTCCACTATTTCATTTAGTCTTCCATTTAGAAACATACTTAGCATTTTTAGAATTATTCTATGCTATTTTTTTAATATATCACTTCAATCCTTTTTTTTAAATCCGTTTATCACCTGCTTCCTATGATAAACGAGATAGTTCAAGAATATCCCAGAACTCAAATAAAACTCAATACCAAATTTCCTGCCTTTTTTTAAGTTTAAAAGGAATTTCAGTGTATCCAAAAATTCCACAAACAGACTATATTTATTAGTGAAACAAGACCACGAGCGTTTTTCAATATGATATCGCAACAGTTATTAGTACCCATTAGCAAGAAAAATCGATATGCAGTGGCTCAAGGAATAGGAGTGGTTAAAATTTCAATGTTGAATTTGTTGAGTGTTGATAAGTCGAGAAACTATGACTTTTGATTTGTTTATTTTATACTATGTAATGATACCTTTCCATACTAGTGGATGGTAATTATTTGTTTGAAGTTGGAAACTATTCTGTGAACATAAAGAAATTGGAATTTACTTTTTATTTATAAAGCTTTATAACTGTGTAGAATTTGTTTTATTATACGTATTCGTTTTCTTTTTTTGTTTGGATCACTAGTTCTGATAAGCTACAATTGAGTTCATCTTCTTTGAGACATCTCATAAAGAGTCCATTCCTAATTAATAAAAATGCTCAGTAAGTCGAAAGATATTTGTATCAATTTTATAAATTGTTTTTCTAATATACGTTAGTTTACTAACATAATTCTAGTTAAAACAAAACAGAAGAATTTAAAATTATTTTTTTTTTTAACATTTCTCTTTTTATTAAAAATGCTTAAAAATGCAATTTTTATAAGTGTAAACAGTCCAAATAATGGTTTTCTTTTGCTTACACATTAAGTTCGACTAGTTTATTCAGTTGTTTAAGAAGTATTCTGTTTTGGTCACATAATTTTTAGATTTTTTAAGAATAAGAACTAGCCTATATAGAAATAAATTTTATTTTTTATTTTTTTTATTTTTTTTTATTTTTATCAAAGATATTATATTTTTTAATGAATGTATTAACGTGCAACTGTAATAAATATGAAGCGACCGTTTGCACAAAAACATTAGAAACAGTTGCTCAACAACATGAGCAACTCATCCGAGAAACTAACGACGGAAGTCGTTCGTTATGCGCTCACCTTCATGTGATTGACTTTTAAAACATCTCCCGAAGAAGGCCCGAGGCACGGGGCCGAAATATCGAGATAATATCTCATTCCGGAGTGACGAAATCCCTCAAAAAAAGGACCTGTACAGTAAAACTTTTCTTCATTTTTATTTTTATTTTCTCTTAAATCTGTTTCTAATGATTTCATGAAAACGGTCGCTTCATATTTACATTACGTGTATATTTTCATTTTAAAAATTATTTTCTCAAATTAATTTACTCTAAATAACTTGTTGAAAACTTCAATAAAAATAATTTCATCTATTATTTTCAGTTGACATGATTTATTTAGTAACATCCCTATAATTTAACATTGTAATTTCAAATTGAACCAATATATGTCTAATTCGGTAAAATGATTTTTTTTTTGACATTCAAATCTATTGTAAAACACAATTAGTGCTACTTTAGTAACTTATGTAAGTATTGGTTATTCATTATTTATTTTCCTAAGTACTTATGTACATTAATTAATTCTATTTTATTTCATCTCAGTACAATTTATATTGTAATTATCTTTATTGATTTCCATAGAAGTTAACTCTCTATAAAAACTCTTAATAAAATGAATCAATTAAGACTCGTTAACTTGGGATATCAGAGTTTTTGTTACCATATTCTATTGTTTATTCTCTTTCAGAGATCAATACCCTCCCAATTTAATTAACTCTCCACCATCGATCTATTAGTAAACTTCTAAAATTTTAATACTGTAACCAGAGTATCTTTCTATTAATTATATCATTATTTACTACGTCAGCGTTTCGTTGCCAACGGAATTAACAGCAATCTAGGTGAAAATAAATCAATTTACAGGCATCAAACTGATCTGGTCATTAAATATGGACCTAATTCAATTGACCGTATTCAATTTTAACTTATAATTTGTAGTTCTGATTTGTAATTAATATATGTTATTAATGTGCCATAGATTTCCATAATGATTACATATTTATTGATCGCGTTTGAAATTAAAAATTTACATTTTATATTAAGAAGATGAAAACGTATGTGCAAAAACAACTGAAAATAAATTCCTTGGAATAGTAAACTTTGATATTTTGCAAGCTGAACTTAAAATGAATTATAAACTAAATTGTTTACTGTAAATTTTTATTTGATTCTTTAAATTTTAGTGATTATTTGATTCTTTGAATTTTGGTGTTCTATTTGATTATTTGAATTTTAGTGTAAATTTAACACGGACCTGCTTTTCCTCTTTGTATGTGAATGTATCTACAGTTCTCCCTTAATATTATTAGTTTCCAATTTTAAAACCTCCCTCTTCATAGCAGCTGACTGTTTATAGAAATTGTTATTTACGTGCCAGATGATTAGTGGTGAATTCCAAGGAGGAGTCAACCTAATGTCATGCACAGGGATTTTTAGGTTTAGTGAAAAATTAATTAAAATCTCGTGATTTAAACAGTAGAACTTGTGTCGTTAACCAATTTCACATCTTGGCCACTTCGATTCCATATGTATAGATATTGCAGCAGCGATTATTTATAGTCGGCGACTGGGTTTCTTAGGTGTCATAAATCTGTTTGGTGATCCTTGGTTGTCCGTTGCAGGCTAAACTGCGAATTAGTCCTAATTTAGACAACATTGATCTATTAATTCAGGCTGCCTGGAAAGAGATTCGGTGTTTCCATCACCCCCTCTTTCCGATTTCCTTTTCCTTGTTACCACCCGCACCACGGTTAATTTCTGGCAATTTGATGAGTGAATGTCAGAAGTCTCTGTGCCAAATAAATAAGATCAGAACTTGTTTAGGCGTCAGTGACACAGCCATCCCTCTCGCCTCTAACACCAGAAACTCTCAAATAATACGAACTGATCCTTTCAGGGGCTTCCGTTTCCAAGCTGTTATAGATGAAATCGAACTACGTGCTTTGACGAAAGAATTTCCAGAATTTGCCCTACAGTGAAGAAGTTGAGAAACGCTGCAAGAGACCTGTATTTTTAGACACTATCGGCAACCGAAGAAAACCCATTAGCCAATAGGTAATAAAATATGCAGCCTAAGCTTAATATCGGAAGTAAAGTGAATATTGGTCAAGTGCTAAGTTTTGTTATAGTTTAATGTTAATTAGAAAGTCGAATAAAGTTTCTGAAGGCAAAGTGAAACTAGTTAAATTTTATGGATTTGAAACTAAACATAAAAAAAATCAATCATTTAACGTTTAATAGCCGTTATTTTTAATGGAGTCGAAATTTATTATCAAAATATAATGAAAAATAGTTTCATATTTATGGTCGTTCTCTTTTGTAGGCATTACTTAAAATAATGATGTATACTTTAATGATACCTTTGCAGTAATAAGTAATGCTTTAGTTAAAGAATTATGGAAATTAAACAAATTATTGAAATTTGTATTCGGAAAAATTGAAATTTTGTTTTGATTTAATTTGAGGTCCTTTTTATTTAATTTATTTTAAAACTTTAGTCTTTATATAAAGACTGAAAAAAAAATTACTAATTAATACTTAAAAATAGAAATCATCAGGTGAAAGCCTATTGAAAAAAAATTATAAATCTTAAAATTGTTGTAGGAATTTAAAAAATTTATAATACATATTTGTTAAATAACAGAAATTTTTAGAATAAACACACTTTGATTAGAAATTTACTCGAAATATGAAAGTATAAATAACTTTTAGAAATTCAGATATTGTGTGAGATAAATAATAAGAATTGTTACCTTGGATCCTCACAACAAATTTCAATAGCGTTTAATTAAATTATTTGCATGTACTGGTTTTAGCGGAGCAAATTTAGGCAACATGAGGTAAGAAATAAATAAGCAGTAAACTGGAATGGACTTAACATGTTTTATAAAATCAAATAACTACAAAACACGAAACAGTTGTTTCAAATGATTTAAAATTCAATTAAATGGATTCCCCATCAACTAAAGTTCTTTTCTTTTAATGCTTAGAAGTTCATTCAAAAGTTTCTTTATCTTTAACTATCCAAGTTACAAACATTTGACAAAATGGTTTTCCACCATATGTGAAATTAACTGAAATTCAATATAATGCATAAGTACTTTAATGCACTGAACTTTCTAGTATTCTATTTGTCTTTACACTTGTATGTAATAGTTGTCTACCATATTCACCATGTGTGTGTTAACAGGATTATATTGGAATGAATGACTAAGTTAAATTAACTTCTTTGATCCATTTTAACTTAACATTCTACTACTAAAATCCTTTACTAATCATTTTAAACAGTCTGGTATGATAACACGAATACTTCAACTTAATAGTTTTTGGTTTTCATCGAAATAGTCTTAATAGTAAATTCCTTACTAATTGTCATAAATAATCTTGCATGAAAACTTAAAAAACATTTTAGCTTAATAGTTCTTTACTTTCGTCGAAACTATCTTTCATTTATCTTAAGTTGAATGTCTTTTGAATTCGATAATTCCCAGCATTAATAATTTTACGTGCAATAAATAACGTTACAGTTTCTGCAATGCACGAACAATGTATTCATCTGTATGTTGTGTTTCAATATTAAAGTTCTTTAACATTTATTTGAGTTTGTTCTTGAAAAACTTAATCTCAAGTGTTCGAATCTTATGAGTTGGCCTTCTTCCAAATTCCGAGATGGACGAGGTAAATAGAAAATTTACTTACAATGACTGCCAGCGCCGATTCGTCAGTTTATTCGTCAACTCACGTTAATTGCGATGATACTGTCTTGCTGAATTTTCCTTTGGTCAACAAGTCATCGGTCGCATTGGTCGCTTTCCAAGTTATAACCTCTCTTTGGGATTCCATCGTTTAGGTTTAGCCAAATATCAAGAATTAACTTAAATCTACAAGTAATTCTCACTCATTTAATACTAAAGGCTATCTGCCTTTTAATTGAATACAAGATAATCTTTTAACTCAAATTTAATCCATTGCAATATCGGATTTGGACTTATCCGATTTTCTATTACACAAACTTAGCATCGTTGCTAGTCTCCAGTTTGTTTTCGTAACGCCATTTTTGCAATACTCTATAAACAATTGAATGCACGCATTCGTGCTGTATTAAAGATATCCATTGTTTCAGTTCGTGCCGTCACATAACAAATGAACATACTTTTAACTTTCAGTTTCAATGAACAAAATAAAAAAATATTTCAAAGCCTGGAAGCTAATTTTAATATAATTTTACCATGAAGAAAAATTGAATTTCTCACATATTGCATTGACAATATTTTTGATTAATACATGTCAGCAAATCTTAAATTTATTGCTATAAAGCTACCTTGATTGGTAAATCATTTCTTGATTTGTCAAAAGACAATAAAAACATCGCACACAAAGATATTAACAGAAAGATGAAAATATAAGAAGCTGAAAGAGAAGAAATAAAAAAAAAAGTTAATCAGTTATGTTACAGTTAAAAATCTTTAATTTTGCCAGATTAAATTTTGCGTACGTATAAGCCTAATTCATCAGGCATGATTACGATGAGTGCGGTAACAATTATTTTTATCATTGTGTTGTTGTTTCTATTCATTTAATGATTTTGAGCAGGAACTTTGACTTTGAGGAAATGAAAATCAGCAAATAAATAAAGTCACATTTCTTCTGTGATCATGGCAGCCAGACTTCATTTACAAATCATGTATTTTAAGAAACATCGAAAAGCCTCCTACATTCGAGTTGTAAGAAGAATGATCTATAGGGATTTTAATTTCAAATAATCGTTAGGTAATGTAAAGTATCACCAGTAATCTAACATTACCGATTCTTATAGAACAGAAACCTCTGTCGCCTGTAAGGTATTACAGTTATAGATTACAAATATGTGGCCAAACTGGAAATTGTGGACACTCGCACGTTCGCCTATCATCCACCCCGGGAAACCTATAGTATCCATTGGACAGACTGCTTGGTGAAATGTAGACCCATTCAGAGGAGTAATTATGAAATTCTGCTCTAAATAAGGTAAATAAAAGCTGTGATCGAATCTCGCACCTTCAGATCATAAACAAGCTCCCATAACATTTGAATATCATTTAAAGGATATAGTTACAAATAAGTAATGTAAAGAAATGTTACTATTTAAAAACACTAATGACGGGTTTCTCCAAATTTTCGTAAGCTATTATCTGGATTAAGTTCAATTG
>JAFIDM010012231.1:138602147-138612838 GCA_023159025.1 Thereuonema tuberculata
TTCTCCTCCAGACGGTCCTAAGGTTCACCCAGCCCTCTGTCAAATGGGTACCGAGTTCTTAGTCCGAGGTTAATTTTCAGAGACATAACTTGGTTTATTCGAAAGTTTTTATTTGTGTGGAAGCAATATATACCCAGACTTACATATAGGCATTTAATTTTATTTGCCTAATTTTTCTTAGGAAATTAGTTAAACAAAGTATTTTGTATATTGAAAATTTTATTCTTAATACAGTGTACACATCATAATGTTTCATTCGATTTTTATGTAGGCCTATAGCATTAAAAAAACCAATAAGAACTGAGGAAGTAAAGGTTAAGTTAAGAAAAATTATGTGAAGAAATAGATGTTGAATTATCAAAAATGGAGACAATGGAAACAGTTAAAAAAATCCTTGAGCATTGTATATTAAAAATGATTTCTGGGAAACATTTAATTGAAAGGAAACTGAGATATGAATCTAAATTATATAAAAGTATATTAAATAAATGAATCAATATAAAAAGAAATTACAAATGAAGTTTAATTAATACATAAATAAAACGCTTTAAATAAAATAATATTCTCATTTGCAAAATTAAAGGGACAAAACAAAAACTGTAATCGAAATTCGCACTCAAAATTATTACACCAAATTTTATACAGTAAATGAACACATTGATAAAGAAAGGAAACAAACACTTCAAAAGCTCTAAGGAAATAACAGAATTTATTGCACGGTCACATGTTCAGAAAAATAGGAAAACAGCATTTAATAGGAAATGGGGTTGCTACTAACATTTCTTCAGATCTCAGAAAATAGGAAATGTTTAAGGCTCTGGATACAAGCTTGCGTTTTCCTGCTTCTATCCTAACAGTTTGACGCACCTCAAAGATAGGTCAAAATGTTCTCTCAATGACATTATAAAGCAAATGGTACAACAAATTTACTGGTTGTCTGTGATGCGTCCACGCCACCACACTGATCTATGAGGAGGAAGAGTGATCACATTATGTGAATATTGTGGTGAGTGTTTGCGGCTGTGTTTACTGGTTCGTAAAATAAGATATTAGACTGAACAAGATCTGGCAAGAACTCTCGAACTAAATGCTAAGGCCGCGCGGTTGGCGTTGTCGCTATGACATCGGCCTCTCACCTCTGAGTACCGGGTTCGGTTCTCATGTGGGTTTCGTGATGGTGGACGATCCGCGCTGGGCAGGTTTTCTCGAGGTTCTCCCGTTTCCCCTTCACTTCTCCCACCATACGTCCTTCTTTCTCTCCATCTGTCCTTATTTCCGTGGGTTAGTACAATAGACCTCTGGTCGCAGTGCTTGGCTTCTCTGCCACCCACATTCACTGCATAACATAACATAAATGTTTATTCGTATGCTGCAGGGGTTTAAATAGACTATTTACAAGGGCGGTGATTGGTTGGCGTGCTTTTACAATTGATTGGGGGATTTTATACACGTGGGCTTTAACTGATTATTAACTGTATTTTTAAATAACAGCGAATCAGGGAGGAGAAGCCGGCCAACGGAAAATTTGAATTGAATAATAGAATTAAAAAGATAAACAGCAAAAATTTAGAATGTACAATTGATAATAGAATAAATGTTGATACAATTTCAACTAAGAATATATAAGAATAAATAGAACTATAAAAATATAAATGTGAATATAAAAATCATTACAGTATTACATATAATGCGTTGAAGTCCCCCACTCCCACTTCGCTCTCTCTTTTGATTACATATATAATTGTTATTTTACATGCCAAGTTATACTTTCAAATTCATTATACTTAAAAAAAAAAAAATGTAAAAAAAAAGGGTTATCCCTTTAATTTTACACGAGTGCAAAAGCAAAAATTATGAAGAAACTTTTTCTTTATTCAGCAACCTTAGAATAGCAAGTGGATGGAAAATCAACCACAATAATATTACTAAAGTAAATTTAATATTTGGGCAATGTGTAAAAAATTAACTGTATTGTTTAAGTAATAACTTTATGCCGTGCTGGCGTGGTCGTGCGGTCTCGGCGGCGGCCAGCCGTGGCGTCCAATGCGCCAGTTCCTGGGTTCGAATCCCGGCAGTAGCATGGGTGTTTCACTTTCCTTTCTTCTGTGTTGTCCGTTTCTTCCCTTGGGGTTGGCGCCCCCTTGCGGTATCTAGCCTAAACTCCTCTGGTAGGAGAGCGTCCATACCCAGTATTGGGTGTTACGGGCGATATAGATAGATAGATATGCGAATGGAAGAGCTTTTTCCTTGCTTTGAATATTAGAGGAGAAAAAAAAAAATCAAGCTACCGAATATTAGTTGCAAAAATTCACAAGTTCTTATATAAGCAACAGCTATTGCAATGGCAACTAAAAAAAAAAAAAGTAATACTAAAATAATAGAAAATAAAAATTACCAAAATAAAATACAAAATTGTAACAATGTTTAATTCGATTCTTTTTTATATATTAAAAAGAAAATAGAAAAGTTGTTCTTAAAAGAATTAAAAGTCAATTTTCATTAAATATATATATTTTTTTTAAAGTCGTGAAAAACCACAAAAAAAAAGACATTTGTTTTGAAATTATATCTGATGAATAGTAAAATATTTCCGTTTTATGCAAAACATTAATTTATCTCTTATCATTACTGCTTAATCGTTTAACTTTAATCATATCAAAACATTCGGAATCATTGAATACGATTAAGACATCCTATTCTTAAGACTATTTGTTTCGGTTTTCATGGGAATTTTGTTACCTTCACGCTCTGATTTCTCAACTTAAAGTAAAACAAATTTCTAATAATAAAAAGTTAGATCGCATCTTGTCCTTAAATGTGCATGCCAACTTTCAAGGAGATCAAAGAAGCGGTTCAAAATTATGATGGAAAGCACAAACACAAACAATGATGGCTTTGAGGAGCCTCACTTTCCTAGGAAAATAGGCTAGAAAGGAGGAAGCAATTCAAATTCTATGTCACAATATTAAATAGTAAATATATAAGGAAATCATAGCTAACTGATATATAATTCACTTCAAATAATAAGCAAACTAGCTAAAAGAAACATTATGATATACTTATTATGTCCTTACGATTATGCGCTTATAACTGTAGTGTATTTCTTCTAATTATAACTCAGCAAAAAAATGCAATTTTAATTACCTTCACACATTTTTTTTTCCATCTTTAATCCTTCCGTACTTTAAGAAAATTCAAATATGTTTTTGAAAATCATTTTCTATCTAATCCAGCTTCATCAGATACTTAACTGGTTATTAAACTGATTTTTCACTTAATTTTTAAATCAATGCCTACAATTTTCTAACGATTAAGCAAGACTGATTCCTTCCTGCTACCTTTAACACTAATTTATTTCAATCCTTTGAATTAAGAACATTAATATCTCACCATAAGCTTCATGAAGAACAGCGACGAAAGTCAGAAGGACGACTACACAAATGCTCAGTATTCCATTCATTTTGGCTTCTTCAGCTGTTGTAGACAAGTACTTCAAAAGTTTCACCGCTTTATACCATCTGTGATTTGCTTCAGCATTGGGCAACTTGGCTGTGTTTACGATGACGTAAAAATTCCAGGTTGTTTGATTCGATTATTTCTGCACGAATATCAATCTAACATAAAACAAAAATAAATTTTATAGGCCCAGCAGTCTGGTATCAAACAAAAGTTTATGAATGCAGTTTCTGGTTCTAAGCAAAAATAGCTTTATAGCTATGTTAATAGTTTGGAAACGGATTCATCTTTAATGGATCAACAAGTAAACTGAAGGTTTTAAAATTAATTTATTTTGAAGTATCTGAAACCAACCCTTGATCTGCTTTTTGCATTTCGCTATTTCCTCTCAAAGGCTGGAGGAAGCAAATCTTAAATTAAAAAAGCAGTCATTCCTTTAGATTGAGGGTTGAGGTTATCTACTCTTTGCAAAACAACTTATTCTATATTATTAAAATCTTTTATTGCTCTGTCTGTCTGTCCGGCGCAATTATTAATTTCCTGTGAAAAACTTATTACAATGAAACGTTCGCGTCGGGAATCGAGCCTTCAACCTTTTGATCCGAAGTCAAACGTCTTATCCATTAGGTCACGGGGACTACATTCGAATTATTGTTTCTTATCACTCCCTGTGTGTGTGTGTGTGTTTTTTTTTTTTTGTTTTTTTTTTTTAAGGACGGGGGAAATGCATTTATGCATTTACATATTTACGCATACCAAGGAATGGTAATCTGAGACTCAGTCATAAAAGACTACTACTCACTAAAACCCTACGTCCGACTTAGGGTGTTCCAAAACACCCTACACGGAACCAACTCCCTGTGTGTGTGTGTGTGTGTGTGTGTGTGTGTGTGGCGCAATGAGAGAAGAGCCAGAGAAAAAAGAAAATAACTCATTAATTTCAGCCTAGTAGATTAAAATTTAAATTTCAATGTTCATTTTTTTTAGCTTCTCTCCATCAACAATGGCGCGCGCTATCAAATAATGAGTTAATTCAAAAAGGAATAAAATATCACTTTTTGCCATAACCGCTTGGAATCGATTCTTCTTGGAGTATCTCATACTTACCAGGGGAGACAGAGGAATGGCCTAGTTACATAAAAAAAAATGATGGTACGGATCTCGGATATTCAGTAAATGAATTTCAAAGCTCTATGTGGATGGTTTTCGTAAAAACTAACGATTGAGAGTATACCGTAATGAAGAATAGGAAAAAAAAAACTTAAAACTTACAGAAAAAACAGACAAACAAAACAACTCGTTTAGCCTCGACTAGTAATTAGAATGAATAATAAAAAACTAACTAAGAAACCCACGCTACGAATTTGTAGAAAGGAAAAATAATCAAATCAAATCAAACGTAGAGATAGTCTCTTGTACAGAAATAATAATTTCAAATTAAAAGAAGAATTGTTCCAGGACTTTTTGGAGGTAAACAAGCATAGATATTTATAAACCTTCCTTTCAAATGTGAATTAGAATTTAATAAAATTATTTTAGAATAAAAAATAAAAATAATTTTAGCAAATGACCGGTAGATTAAGCTATCTTTTAATTGGAAATCGGCAAATTGTAATTCATTTTAAAAGGATCATTCATGCCTTGATATTGAAAGGGGATTTCGTGATAAATAGAAATAATTCAAAACATGCGACGCCGAAAAAATAGAATCACAGACAACACGAAAGGATGCAAAGCTGCAAAACTACAATCAGTTCTTCTAAATTACATCTGCCGAAGCGTAGATATTACACGCAAAAACATCTTTCTGTCCGCCAACATCTGGTTTAATTTCTCTGTTCAAAGGTGACATAAAAAAAGGTTAAAATTAGAAATTTTAGAAATCTAGTTGAATTAAAATTAGAAATTTTAATCAGAAATTTTGAAATTAAAGATCAAGATTCTAGTAGTTGCACAGAATGTAGACGGGAATCCCCCCTGCAATCTACGACAACAGATATGGAAAGATATACATAATCAATATAGATGAATAAACAGGGTGAGGCCTTTAACCTGAAAAAATTGGAATATCTCCGAAAGGAAGCGTTGTATAGAAATATGTTCCAAATACAATGTGCGTTCGAAAGGGGGAAAGAAAGTAGCGCTATTAAATTTTCATTTGATGAACGTTTTTAAGGTCATTTCATATTCAGCTTAGTTTTTTAAATGAAAACTTTTTTTAGCGGCATCTGAATCTATGGAAAAAAATGAGTAAGTTTTGTCTCAAACATTTTTCTCTTAACCGTCTTTTGACGATACCAATTTCAATGGTATGAAAGGTAGGTTAAGAACATTTTGCGTTTCAAAATAGAAAGCAATAATTTTATTAGCAATACAAACCAAACAATTTTAATGAGTAACTTATTCCAATAAAGAATTAACAATCTCTTTCGTTAATGGAGATAAGTTTTTATTATAAAAATATACAATATTTTGATTACTTTGGAGTAGGTATCGTTTCAGATGTTGTTCATTTGCAAATTGTACAGTAGTCATCCTATATTTCATTGTAGGTTTACGATTTGATGTCTCTGCTAAGAATGACATACTTATCTGCAGATGAGAAATTTTCAGCTACGATGAATCTGGACAAAATATGGAACAGGCAATTGTGGTGTATAGTGAACGGTTTTCCAAAAGACGTACTCCATCGTCTAGTTCTTTTCGTCTTGTTATGCAACAAAGTGCAACAAAGTGGAAGGAAATACAACAAACAAAGGAACCGCAAAAACACTGAACCAGCGAAAATAATCAAATTGAAATAATATCTATAGTTGCTCATGATCCGCATGTAAGCTCTTGGGCATTAACTGCTGATTCTGGAATATCTTAGAAAAACATTCTAAGAATCTACATATTACTAAAATCTTTTATTTCTCTGTCTGTCTGTCCGGCACAGTGCAACAATAGAAAACAATGGAAAACGGGTGTTCAGTTTTCATTGTTGCGAGGAAGTCAACAAATGCAAAATGAGCATTGTTGAACTTCAAAATGTTGCGTTCTCTCCGTCAACAATGGCGCGCGCTATCAAATAATGAGTTCATTCAAAAAGGAATAATATATCACTATTTGCTCACCTATTCAACAAATCATAACCGTTTTCATTGGAAGCGATTCTTCTTGGATTATCCGTGCTCTTAAATAACCAATAAAAATTCCTAATCTTATTTTACTGTTAACTCAATTTACTGTAAATTCAAAGAATCACCAAGTCAAATTGTTAACAGCAAATAAGGTTAGGAATGTATATTGGTTGTTATTTAAGAGCACTGGCTGATTGTATATTTTCATACATCATATATTTTAAACGATATTGTTTAAGATATTGAGAGGAAACGATTGAAAAGAGCACAACAGACAGATTTGGATCGAAAGAATGAAGCCGAACGTAAAAGACGGTCAAGAGCTAAGGAGACAACGGAAGAGACACAAGATAGACAGAGGTTAGATGCCGAACGTCATCAGGCAGAGAGAGAGAGAGAGAGACAGAGACTTTAGGTCCCCGAACTCTACTTCATCTAACATCCATCTCAACATATCTCTTCTTCAAACATCTACATGGATCAATCTGTACACGGGGGCCTAGTATTAATACAAAATAACTTTCCTCAGTATCATATGTCGTTACATCAAGATCTTCATGCTGGGAAATGATTTCCACAATCGAGTGGTGTTTTGTCAATGGGCACGAGAAAAAAATACAAATTGATAACCATTTTTTTCTTTCGGTGCTATTGTCTGATGAATTGACGTTCACTTACCATGGGCAAATTAACCTACACAATATGCATTATTGGTCCGTTGAAAATCTTCGATGATTAAAAAAAAATATGCAGGAGCGAATTGATTGTGCAAACATTGATCAAGAAATGTTTTTAGCTACTTGATCATAAGAAACTAAAATAATCATGCTTATGTTTTAAATTGGATCATAAATAAGTATTGTACCAACTTTTTAAGAAGATCCGTCCAGCCGTTTTAATCGGATGCTCATTAAAACAGAGAAGAAAATTTTAAAGGGAATTGGATAGATTTGATGTTTCAAATGCTCGGTCAATCAAGTATTTCGAGAGTATTTACTAAAAATTTCAATTCTGTATATTTTACTGTTTTTGATTAATTAATGTAGTCAATAGTATTAAAGTTTTCAATAGTGTGAGTTTAATTACTTAGTTCGTTGTAGCTAACCTACTAGCGTTTGTAAATTTGTATTGCAAAGTATTAATATTCTGTACAATCATGTTGCAATTACTGAAATAAATTCGCCAAAATGAACTAAAAGTAGTTCATAATTTTAATCCATAATGTTTATTAATTGATTAGAAATAAAGTGGTTCTTAATCTTCTTATAATTCTAGACAAAACCTTACTTACAACGTCGAATACTAACTTCATTCATTATTCTTTCAATTCAAACATAGGCTAGATGCAATGAATCATTATATCTGGTTTTAAACCACTGGAAATACATTATATATAATATATATATTTTTTTATATTCCACATCATATATCGAACATTAATTGTTTCCTTTAATATCCAGTGCAGAAATAACTTAAATTTCTCCATAAAAAACTGTAGAACCTAAAAATTCCACCTTCTTTTTTAATACACCCCAAATTACGAACACTCAAACGCATGTCAACAATACCAACAACGTTATTCTTTCATGGCTGCTCCCATTTACAATGCTATGCTTCTTAACACTTACATGATTAAACAATATATAATATTCACTACTACATTATTACTACATTATTACTTCAACACTTCTTACATCAATATTTCCCCTAATTGTTTACTTTGTTTAATCTCATTTAACTCAAGCTCTTATTTAACTTTAACTTTCCTAGTGATTTCGTGAACATATCACTCAGATTTATTTCTGTATTTATATATTTAAAGTCTACCCTTTCCGACATAGTCTTTACAAACATGATATCTGATATTAATACACCTACTTCGCTTTTGCAAAAAATCATCTTTAGCTAATTTAACAGCTGCAACGTTATCACAATGCGCAACGATTGGCTTTTCTATAAATCATCTATGTCTATCAAAATGTTTTTCAAACTTTAACCCGATTACGAGCAGATGCTAATGCAATACATTCTGATTCCAAAGTGGATTGGGCTGCAATTTGCTGTCGTTGGATTTTCCAACATACACAATTTCTCTTTAGTACTGCTACAAACCCACTAGTGGATTTTTCATCATAACTACTATCTGCCCACGTAGCATCACTAAACGCCATTAACTGCTTATCTGTTCTGAAAAACATAACATCATGTCATTTGTTCCATTTAAATGCCAAAGAACTCACTTCATTTTGTTATCATCATCTTGATTTAGGTTGCTGGCTTTACTTACCAAAATAATTGTGCTAAAATTTATATCGGATCTAGTGGTATTTGCTAAATAACTTAAACTATCTAACACATTTCTGTATTTATGTGCTTGTTCTTGATCTAATAACTTTTGCTTATCATTTTCACACAGATTATTTCTTACAATTTCATTGGAGTAGATATTATCTTACTGTTTTCCATACCTGTATCTACCAATAACTCCTTAATAAAATGTGTTTGGTTTATCTCTTGATAATTTTCAGCTCTGGTCATATTTAATATTCATGTCTACGAACTCTGCAATCTTCTCTAAATCTTTGATACTAAACAGATCATCTAACAATTTCTTAACTTTGCTAATTATCTTAATACTATTACAAAATATTAAAACGTCATCAGTATATATTACAAGTATACAAACTTCATAAAATCTTCTTATATGATATACATCTGGATCCGATTTAGCACATTCAAATCCACATTTAATGAGATTTTCCTTTAAAATTATGTACCAAGTTCTCCTGTCTGTTTGAGGCCATATATGCTTTATTTAGATTTACTCCATTTATGCTTTTATTTTTTACAGTCACTCCTTCTGGGATTTTAAGATAGATGTCTTCGAGATTTCCATTTAGATAGGCTGACTTAACGTCGTATCGGTGTATCGCCCATCCTTTTTCTACTGCTAAAGCCATTATTAACTGCATATTACTCATTGATGATATTGGTGCATATGTACGCTGATAATCGCTGTATTTTCTTTGAACATAGCCGTTCACAACTAAAGGAGCTTTGTATTTTATTATTTGTCCTTTAGTATTTCTTTTTCGCTTAAATATCCATTTGGTTCGTAGCACATAAGGGTCATTCCATGTTAAGTGGTCTAATTTCGAAATCAATCCCCGCGCGACCATCTCCGATTTTCATGAAATTTTTACAGTTTGTACTATAAGGCCTTGGATGAACATCTGCAAAATTTCAGTTCGAAATATGCATTTTTGGCTGAGCCAGGGTCATTTTCGTAGAGGTCACTCCTTCCACATAGTCGTCGTAGTGAAAAATTTTGCACTTTTGAGCTATAATATCACGGTAAGTATTAGAGCATTGAGCCTGTAAATTCATTTCTAAGGTAAACCTCATGCGTACACTGTAAAAAATTACCGTATATTTAACTTGGAATCACTGTTTTTTACATCGTTTTTTAACAGGATTACACCGTTTTTTGAAATAACAGTAATTCCCAGTAAAATGAGCGTCTCGCCGTAGTCTCGCTGTGAAACGTGAAAGTTTCAGAATTACAAAGAAAAAAGAATTAAAAGAAAAGGTAAACTAAGCATAATTGTAAGTTTTATTGTAATCAAAATATGTTATTGTAATTACAGGAAAATTTGAAAAAGTGACAGAGAAAATGCGTTTCAAATTGTTTTACATTTCTTGGAAGGTCCAGGTTCAAGATGCTTTTCTTAACTTGTTATTATCACTAGATAAAAACTTTTCTTGGGAAATCCGAGGCATGGTTACCTCCTCAAATATTACCTCAGGAGAAGAATGTGCCCGAGCTCGGCGAATACGTTCAGCGTTTTTTATATTTTTTTGTTTCAGCCTCTGTTGGATACCCATCAAACACTACTGCTATGAGCTGATCATACTATGTAAGGAGATATTGAATATATCTGGCAGCTATCAATTCAAATGAGGAGCTTTTCGGCCACAACACTTTGTGAAGGAGATGATCACCATCTACAACCACAAATTTAGTTTTGCCTTGTGTTTCAATAAGTCAACAGGTCGGAATGCTGTTTATAAAGAGGATTTTGTGCCCTTCCTCATTCCATCTTGAGTGAATAT
>JAFIDM010012231.1:138618785-138634691 GCA_023159025.1 Thereuonema tuberculata
AGAAAGTTTTAGATTTTTAATTACAATAGTATTCAAGATATTATAAGTTATCGAAGACTCCAATTTCCAAAAGACCACTTTATCGGAACCTTAACTCCCCCAATTCTGCCAGAGGCTAATAGTTGGGGACAAAGCCTGTGTTTTCTTGTGTTGTTAGGGGATTTCTGTTTTTCTCAAAGAATTTCTTTTTTCTAAAAACAATGCAGGTTATGCCATTAAAGATTGACACGTAAATACAAATCTTTTTTTATATATATATATATATATATATATATATATATCTATATATATATATATATATATATATATATATATATATATATATATATATATATATGTAAGAATGACGTAGTGGAGAGAAAATTGAAGTTAATAAAAAGTAATATCTGAATTATTTCTAAGAAAAAATATAAATTAAGTAAAATTATAGTGGGCTTTTCTTTGTCATTTTAAAATTTTACGTTACTTGAAAGTTATATTGTAAAATACAAAAACAATAAAAAATTGTACATCACCTCATTCTCTTAATAATGAATATTGTGTGTTAAAAAAAATGTGAAAATATTTCATTTTTGGGTTTTCATTTCAAAATGTAATCATAAGTTCAGTCCATTGTATATTTGAAAAACACGGAATGGATGAAATTTAAAAATCAGAAAAGGAGGTTTTTTATTATTATTAATATTATTATGATTATTAACTAGGCAATTAAAAAAATAGGAGCTCAAATTACCAAATATAAAATTATAAATGATAAATAAAATTTAAATCTAAAATTAAATTATTTCATCACATCAATAAGTTAAAAATGACAATATTCTATGGATTTTTTTTATGAAATGAACATTTACTAACAAATAAAGTTAGAAAGTAAATAAAATCCCAAAATTTCATTGGCGTCTAGCGAAGAGTACAAGATAGTTTCAAAATTAAAATGTTACTAATAATTTAAAAAAAAAAAACGCATCACGCATTAGTTCGTGGTCTTTAAATTGGAACTGAAAGTGTTTACTGAACCTTAGTCACAGATCTAGGCTGCTATATGCAATATTCATTGTATGGTCAATTAACAAATAAACAAAATAAAAATCTGAATAAATCGTTGCTTTAAAAAATATACATAAGTAATTGAAATAAGCCACCGCACATAATTATATATGAAAAAAAAAAATTATTTCATTTTGTTATTAACCACCTGATGAAACGGAGTACCTTGAACCATAGTATTTTTTTTTCTTATACGTAACACTGTAATAATGTGCGGTGACTGATTTCAACTCGTGGATTGACACATGAACTTCTTCAACTACAATATAAAATCACACAAAACTTTAGACTTTAATACAATTTGAGATTCGAAAGAGGTTGAATACATTATTGATGGGGGGGGGGAGGAGAAATGAAACATGAGTCAGACGGATATAGTATGATATATAGAATTTAATATAATAAATGTGAATATTGAAAAAAAAAAAAAGATCAGAACATACTTAATTAATAATAAAAATTGATTTTAAAAAAGGAATTAACAATTAATTTATTTTTCCTTTATTTAATTAATTTATTTACTTTTTCATTAAAATAAATAGAAGGAATCACCAAGTCTTTCTATTACTTGTTAATTTAAAATTCAACGATATGTTGAAATACAAAATACTGTCACCTTATCAAAAGCCTTACATATTTTAATAGTAAAGAATTTTTATAACTTGATTTATGAATGGAGAAACATCAGGAAAGTAATTATGATCTAAGAGATCACAATATAATAAAATTGGAAAATCCAAAAGTTAACAATAACTATGGAAATTTTTTATTTCAAAAACATTATTGTTTTCAAAAAAAAATCATAAATAGAATTGGTATAAACAAGATTAGATCATTTCAAAAAGCTTGAAGCTAAAAAAATTAATAAATGGTTAATTAATAATACAGATATAAACTTAAAAAATAGATATAAAAAATTAGTTACAATTGTAGACGGATTGACTGCATTACATGTAGTGGAAATTTAACGATAAATCTCAACAGAAGAAACAGTAATTTTAATTTAGCTAATTAAAATTTAAGTACATTTATTTTACATATATTTGTATATCTTTATAAAGGATAATTCATTTTATGATGATATATTTTATATATTGCTGTCATTATCGTTTAATAATTTTGTTTTATATTCATCTAAACGAATATGAATATAAATTATTTTATTCATATAAATAACAAACATATCTACATAGCTATTTTAATAGCTTACAAAAAAAAGTAGAATTTATGTACAATTAACTTATATGCATAAAGATGGTGTACCTTTACAGCTTTTCAATATAGATTTATGGATATTTACAAATTATTATTTACAATTAATGAAATTAAATTTTAGATCTCCTGATAAGGAGAAGATACCCCTTAATGAATTTAGAAGCACATAATATTTACAATTGTATAATACATATAGATAATAAAAATATTTACAAATGAATTATAATGACATTTTGTTCGTTGCTTTTTTTGCAGCTGCTTGATTAATTGCTTGAACAATGTATTCTGGATCACAAATTTCCATACTTCGATATTTCCTTGAATCCACTATTTCAGGCAACAAACAGTGCCATTAAAATCGCTCCAATTTACGGATCATCTTTTTTTCCCAAAAATAAAGGATCAGGGTCATAATTATTATCTTGGCAGTGATCTGGCCAGTCAAATATACCATGATTATTGATCTTAAAACAATATTATAAAACTCTTTGTTTTAATGTCCCCTCCCCCCCCCCACACACACACCTCCTCTTAATCCCTAACTAATCGCTACAATTTGCAGATTTTCAAAATCTGAAATACAGGCAAACCAATTTTCCCACAAAGTATCAAATTTGCAAAATTATCAGATTTTAAACCCAACCAATTTTTCCCTTAATTTTCAGATTTGCAAAATCTTACAGACAACAATTTTCAGATTATGTAGAATGCCGACCTTTGAACATCGTCCGAAAATCCATAAAGATAATATACAGCTACGTCGTATCATAAACTTTTATGGATCTCCGACTCAAAATCTTAGTAGATTCATCAATACTATTTTAAAACAATAGCCTCTTTTCAAATGATGTTATTAATCACATCAAAGAAGTAAATTTAAACAAAAGGAAATTAAGCCTTTTCTCTTTAGATATAGTATCTATGTCTACTAACATACCTATCAATGGTATCTTGGATATTATTGACAAATTATGAGATGATAATAAAAATATATTAGATGTTCATAATATAGATAAGTGTACCTTGATGAAAATATTAAAATTTTTATGTAGTAATTGTGTTTATAACATTTAAAGATCAATTCTACCAAAAGCCAAGGCTTCGCAATGGCAAGCCCTATTTTAGGAACACTTTGTAATATTTTCATAAAATGGCTGAAACACAATAACATTTTGAAATGGAATAAAAGGCCATATAAGTATCTTATATATGCAGACGACATTCTAAGCATATGACATGGTACAGTAAGACAATTTACTAAGTTCCTTCAATTCATAAATTCAGTTAATAATAACTTAAAATTTACCTTGGAAGAGAAAAAGGGAAAATTATCTTAAATAAAAATAACAGCTTATCATAATAACATTTTGAAAAAGAATTGAAAAGCAACCAGGGGCGTATGTAAGGGGGAGGCCGAGACCCCCCCCCCCCCCCCCGAAAATATATTCTATATATGCCACTGAAAGCAACCATATGCTCAATTTCTATTCCGAACAAAGCATCCTTACTAAAAAAAAATAATTCAAAATTATTTGAAAAGGATATTAGGTAACACTGAAGATAAAAGTTTACGGAATGCTAAAATTAATAAAATGAAACACATCTTTTAAATTAATGAGTACCAGAAACTTTTATTAACAAAACTGTTAATTTTTTTTTTTTTAAGTTCAGATTGAAATGTAAACATAAAGCCATAACAAAGAAAAGCACTGTATACAGAAACTTATTAAAATATTAAAATTACCTTTAGGTATAAAGTTAAACAAATCAATAAAAGAATTATTTAAGAAGAATGACGTTGAAATTATATTTTACAAAGAAAACCAGTTGATAAAGAAAAAGAAAAATGAATTCCCTTCTGTTATTATGAATACAATGGATGTCATTTACAAATTGAAATGCAGAGAATGTAATAAGGTTTATTTTGGGAACATTAAAACAAAGAGTTTTATAATATCGTTTTTAAGAACAATAAACATGGTATATTTGATTGGCCAGATTACTGCCAAAATTATAATTATGACCCTGATCCTTTAGTTAATATATTGTTTCATATTCCTGATGAAAATGATAGATTTTATGATAGAATCTTGTGTGATTAATTCTTTTCCTTGTATGAATAAGGATAGATTCTTAAAAGTCAGTAGGTTTATCATTAGTAAATGAAATGCTTAAAAAACACAAAAATGTTTGTGTAAAATTAAAAAATATTGAACAACTTCTTCAAAACATCAAAATATACTCTTCAAATATAAATGTGTTGATATCTGATGTTTATATTTTAAAAAATATTGATTATTATAATTATTTATTGTCACGAAATTTAAAAGAAAATATTATTGTTTTTCTAATCAATTATTGTACAAACAAGAATATTATTTTATTGTATTTTTATTGTATTTCACGAATTTCAAAACTAAAGCATTGTTTTTGCAATCACTTATTATATATCACGAAACAAAGATATTGTTTTATGATTCCTTTTGTAATGAATTATACTGATAGAGTATATGTTTATATCCCTATCATAAGTCATCAGAAGAAGTTTCTTCGATTAGAAGAAACGAAATATCAGGAATGATTAAAAAGTTTTGGTTGAGACTTATCCAGATGTTGGAATTATGTAAAATAGTGAAGCGCTGTTCTTTCTTTTCTAGAATTGGTTAACAAATTAAATATACTCCAAGATAGAACACAAAAATTAATAAAAATTCATTTAAATTAATAATTACAGATGTTTCGATTTGCTACATATTACAAATCGAAATATTGTACTTAAAAGTTGGCAAGATTCCTCAATAGTTTTTTTTTTTTTTTTGTAATGTAATAAATGATGCCTTTTTAACTGAAGACAATTATAATTTTATCAAGTTTCTATCTACTTTTTAACTTTATTTGTAATCGCCATTAGTTACGCTATGATTCACTATCTGTTTTGTATGTGCATTTGTTTTCGTTTATATAATCACTGAATAGGTTACTTGACCAGGCATTGTATCTGTGCGAAAAGGAAGTATTTATTCCCTAATATTCAAACCTAATTAGTTGTCATTAAGATTTTAAATTTTTATTTTTGTTTTTGTTTGTTTACTTTAATGCTTCGGCTTATTGTGATGCAATATCAAGAAATAAAGGAAGTGAAATAGTAAATAACGTATTTATTGTAATAGGAAATGATTGGAAATTAATAAAGTAGATAAATTTTAAATTGCTTACTTTCTCGATAATCGTCAAATTGTTTATTATTGATTAAATAAATTACTAAAAAAAAGTATTTGATCTAAAATAGTCAAAATATCAATTCTGTAGCACTTTTTACAGATACACCTAAGTTACATCAATCGTAGTCATTATTCTTCTAAACAATTCACACAAATTAACAAGGACTTTTCGTTTAAAAAAAATATTGTCTTTATGTTGCTGCAAAACTCGAATATTTCGATTTCTTTTTGGTAGAATTAAGAATTTTCTTGACATATGGAGAAGAAATGATAAAAAATCTTTAAGTTTGGAATAAATTGTTAATGACTAAAATCAAAAACAAAAAAAAAAAGAAAAACAAAAATAATAGTCTTTAGATAAGTTTACGGTTTTGAAAACTAATATTTTCTTCGAAAACACAACATTATCTGTATTTGATTTATAAGATTAAAGGAAGAGAAATTTAAAATATCTTTAAAATAATTTTAAATCACATAATCCATTTTTTTTAACTCATAATGTAAGATAACAATATATCTCTGAATTTCTTTCAAGATTTGTAATTTTAGGTTCAGTTCAAAATAGTTGTAAAAATAAAGAGTAAAGTCTTCCCAGAAATTTAAATTTTAGTTAAAAATTTTTAGTCATGCCTTCTTTCTGAAATGTGCGCCTTTTCGTTTTCGTTTTCCGTTTTCTTTTATGTGATGGAAATCGTATTCTGCCGTATTTGTTTGAAAAAATTTTGCTGCTCATTTTGAGAGGAGACTAGTCAAAACGGCTTCCGTAAATGACTAGGGAAGGACTGAAAGTAGGGGAACTGTCATAAAAATTCCTGAACCATCCACTGTCCTCAAAAAACCTTAAGGCGACAAGTTGAAAGTTAAGGCCCTCTACAGGGAATTTCGGGAACTCAATTAACAATAGAAATGTAATATATATTAAATTTCTTAATGATATCTTTAGCCATTTTGATATCAGCTAACAGAAATGGAATTGCAAATGAATCTTGAGGATGCCGAGTGCAAAAATCTAGGGAAATACACGGCTTTTTGGCTGTAAAAAAATCCGAAAGTAATTTGCTTCAGATCAAATTTGGGGTTTTAATTTTTTTTAAATTCGACTAATGAGAATATATTGGAAATGTTGCATTCGGTAAATGGATTTTCACTGTATTTCTTCAGATGAACCGAAATGGGAGTGTTTTTCGCTAAAATAAAATAGTAAATGACTAAATCTTTCCAAAAAATTAGTTGGTTTTGAAATTAAATATAATTAATTCAGTTATCATTTATATATAAAAAATAGGAGAATATGAATCATTCATATTTAAACTATCATATTTTAAATTTGTAGATTTTATATTGCATTTATATCATTTACAGAACGATTTGAAATCATTCAGATCGACCTTGATGTGACTTAACCCTCACCTTAAAAATAGCTACATTTAATATTTTTTTTTTAATAGGCTGTCCTAGAAAGTAAGTGGCCTTCTGCAAATACAAATAGTTATTTGCTGTGGAAAAAACTTCGAAATGTTATAATCGGTGTTGCCCTATTTAAAAGTGGAGTTGTCCGACGTCCTTTATCTACCTACTCCGAAAGTGATCTTGATAAAGTTAGCAGAGGAAGCACTGAAAGCGGGCAGATTGACACAAATGTCAGCAAAACAATCGGTCAAGAAGTGAAGGCAGATGATGTTGGTAGTACAGGTATGTCTAATGATCTGAAATATTTCTTAATATTTACACGGTATTGCACATTTGTTTAAATTATTGCCTACTTGCTGATTTGCCAATGGCCTAGGTTTGCTGTCTCCTTTTGCTTTAATAGTATGAACCAATAACAAAGAATGCTATGATTTTTTTTCTTGGCATCTAGCAGCTGCCTCCTTTGTTCTCAGCAAACCATTTTATTTTTTTATTATTTTTAAAGTTAAGAACTAGGCTTATTATAATTCATTCTGTAAGAGCTACTTATCATTGGATAGACATTATCACTATATCCCTTCTTTATTAAAGTAGTATATTGATTTATTATATCTCAAAATAGCATCTGTTAGTGATTTGGGACATTTAAATAATAATTAATGATCAGTTTATGTTGGTTGCTTTCTTTTAGATTTCACAATTGCAGTTGTGACAATTCTGTGTAAAAAGAGCTTATCTATGTTTTGATTTAAATTCATTTATGGATTTTATGTTTTTATTAGTGTCATTTTTAGTCACAAAGGAGAAAGTTACTGTAGGTTTCAGATTTTCCTAAAAATAAATAAATTCTCTTTGCAAAAAAAGTCGAAACATTCATAGATTGATAACTATCGAAACCATGATAAAATAAGATAACAGAATTACACTGTAATTCTTTATTGTGATTATGACATTTAAGGACTTTTAAAAAAAATTGAAGAACTTGAGCAAATCCAAGATTTTTTGGATTCTACTTAAAATCTCACTTAAAAGTTTGATTACTTCAAGGAGAAAGAAATTCGTCAATTTTGGAAAAAAGTTCTTCAATTTTGAAAGGACATTGGATTTAGTTTGATTCTTCAAAGATAAAATAATTTTTATTTACGATTTGGACATTTTAATTTGAAAAAACATTGGATTGAAGTTTTGATTTTGTTTCGATTCTTCAAAGATAAAGATTTTATTCAAAGTTTGAACAATTGGGACGTAATAATTTATAATAAAGCTTCGTGCTTCATATGGCACGGAGCATGTGACGTTTTTGTTATTGTTTAGTTTAGAATTCATGGATGTTATTTAAAATATTTTTAATTTGGGAAGAAGGAAGATGGTTTCTTTTCCCTTTGTAAAAAGCTTGAAAAAGAATTTCCGATCAGAAATTCGAAATATTGCAGTTTGGATTTGAGGAGTTAAGTAATAAAATGGAATTTATGTAAGTTTAATGTGTTATTTTTGATGATTTATTGAAAACTATCACTAACTTCCTTAAACTAAATATAAATATAGCTTGTCATTTACATTATGAAAAATATAATGTAAGGCCTCCTTGGTTAGAAAAATATAGTCAGATTACTTGATATTCTATATATTCAGAATAAAAAGTTATGTTGAAGGATTCTTATTTTTTTAATGAACTCATCGAGACGTGGTTAAAAAAAAATTCAGAAACTTAAATAGATGAAAACAGTACTATTTGTTTTTCTTAATTTTTTATTTAACACACGGGTTGTGTGTGTTTTTATTTTTTATTTTTTTCTGTTTTCTGTTATTTCATATTTTGTTATGAAATAATGATGAAAATTTAAGAGCCGATATTTCTTTGTCACAAGTTTTATCATTTTTAAAGTAAAATTTCTTTTCTAGTAAGCTTGCTAGTGAATCCTATCAATGAAAATGAATAGTTCAAAGCATGCAGGGCTCTTTACTTATCTAAATGTTTCTCACCAATATTTTATATTTGTGTGAAGATGTCATCTTCAAATTGGGAATTCATTATCTATTTAGTCTGACCTCATGAATCTGTTTTGTTCTCCTGGAGGTATCTGAACAATTTATAGATACAATAAAACCTGGTTAAGTCGTCACCCGGATAAGTCTTCGTTTTCCTTTGGTCCCGACAAGGTCTCATTCACAATAATGTAAAATAACCCTCTTTTACCCGTCACCAAATTTAATTCTACTCCGGATAACTCGTCACCCTCAAATATGGCCAAAAGCATCTTTCTTCTCCATTTTGCGTGCCATCGTGTTGTCTTTTCAGCCCCGCCCCTTCACTTTGAAAAAGCCAAGCCTTTACGGGGAATTTTCTACCACGCCTGTCACTTCATTCCTTTCCTACCCCTTCGGAGGATTTGGGTTCTTGGAATCTCGCTGCTAATTATTCAAAGCACACTTCTCGCTGCGACTCTGTCGAGTGCAGACGTTTTTCTTGACCGCTCCTAAGTGTGACTTCATTTTATAGCGAGTAAGCCTCGCTATAATGGCTATTTTTTCTCTTGCAATTTTGTGGTTCGATTACGTTTTTAATATGCCAGGGAAACAAAAACTTACCTCGTTATCTTTTACAGAAAAAAAAAATGACTTAATTGCACTTTTTGAAAAATCAAATGTTGTGAAAACAACTTTTGTCAAAGAACACCATATTCCCAGGACTACATTAGACAAAACAAGTAATAAAGAAGCTGACTGCAAAGACAAACAAAAGAGAATGAGGAAATCGAAGTTTGACGAGATCGAGCAGGTTTTAGTTCGATGACTAAAACATGCCAGATCGCAAAATGTGAAAATTTCCGCCGTGACTCTCAAAGAAAAAGCTATGGAAATTGCTAAGGAGTTGAACATTGAAGATTTCGGTGGCAGCAATGGTTGGCTGGAACGTTTCAAACACAGACATTGCCTTTCTTTTAAACAATTAAAATGTGGTAACTATAAAAAGTGTTTGTTTTTTTGTTGGTTTTTTTTTTTTCCACTCATTCATTTGCATGTATTTGGAAAGTGAAGCTACCAGGGTATATTTTTTTTTTATTAAAATACTTGTAGTAGCTTACTTTCAGTAACAATAATTATAACAGTTCGAGCAGATATGAATTCCAAATGGCTATCACTTGTGTGATTCTAAAGTTCACTGCAATAATCTAATGGCTTTCACCTGTATGCTAACTTTAAAGTTCACTTAATCCGTCAATGGCTTTCACCCGTGTGAATACTAAAGTTCACTTAAATAGTTAATGGCTTTCACCTGTATGAATATTTAATAATGTCTTGCTAAATGAAATTAGCTCAGTTCCTAAACTGCTAATAATTCCTTGAAAATCATTCTTGCTTAATGCGTATGATGATGTTTCCTTTCCAT
The DNA here is from genome assembly GCA_023159025.1 of Thereuonema tuberculata. Taxonomy (NCBI): domain Eukaryota; kingdom Metazoa; phylum Arthropoda; class Chilopoda; order Scutigeromorpha; family Scutigeridae; genus Thereuonema; species Thereuonema tuberculata. Next base: position 138,629,070 of record JAFIDM010012231.1, read on the forward strand.
TTACTAGAATGCTTAAACTCAAAGTTCACTTTGCACTTAGACTTAAAGCTTTGCTACTGTCCTCCAAATGAGAGATGGCCGCCCTGTTTTTGTGAGATCTGCGCATGTATAATCGATTAGACTGGTCAGGCACTTCCGTCTGATTTTATGACAGGACGCCGCCATTGTGCTAATCGCTTGTTACTTTGCAAAAGAGCATTGTATTTATAAATAATATATATTTATTTATATACTTATTGTTAGCAACTGGTATTGAATTAACGCTAAATAGTCGAGAGAAGTTTTAATTTGGCGTTATCAACAAGTCTTTCTCAGTGAAAACCGACTACATCGTCCATTGTGACAGAAAAACATAATTGATCAGCTACCGAAAGGGCTGCGCAGTTCAAACTTCCGCCGGCCAGCTTTCATTTTGAGGACAGTAATCATAAACTAGATTTAGGCTGGCTTCGACTAATTCTCAGATTAATTACTTTACTATTCACTGTTAAATTATTCAGGCTTCGAATAATTTTTACTGTTCACTCACTATAATAAATTTCTAGTAAATTTCCTTAACAATATAACATTAATACACTCGTTGTAACTATTTCCTTTCATTCACTAAGTCCATTTCTTCTTTTAGTCTTCCCAATCCAAAATAAGGAAATAAATAATTTTCGTCACTTACAGTTTGCACTTTCTAATTAAGATTCCTTCCTTAATTTGTCCACTCTCCAGTGTTGCCTTCGCTGATGGTGACTTCCGAATTCTGTTATCGAATCCTTAATCCAAATTCTGTAGTTATAATTTAAATGAGCAACTTGTCTCGTTTGAACTAACCGCCACGCTTGTGTCTTGTTCAAGCGGCAATTCTCAATTCTCGACTCAACTGTTCTCGGTTGACGTCACAAGGTTAACCTAGCGGCTCTTTCTATTTTAACTTAAGGGTTCAGGTTAATAATGGGACTAACCCATAATTATATTTCTTAATTGAATGGAGCAAAACGTTGTGACTTATTTAACTTCAAATTAATTAATCATTTAATTAATACTTAATATTAATTTTCGTTTGAAGCCAAATTAAACAATACTTTTAATAATCCAATAATATTTCGGGGGCGAAATATTTACTTCATTATTACATCTTCAGTATTGATTTCTGAAAATCTTGTTTTTCTCATCAATTCATGAAAATACTGTATTTCAGTGTTTTGTTTTTTTTTTCAAAATGCCCACTCCACCTAAGTCATCACTCCGCTTAAGTCGTCAAAAATGTTTGGTCTCTTGAGTGACGACTTAACGAGGTTTTACTGTAATATCAAATTGCTTACAATTGTTACAAACTGTTTCCTTTTGATACAACTAATATTTCCTAATATTCTGATTCTACTTTTCTAGTCACTGAAGCAACTGTTTTGCCTGGTGGTAGAAAGTAAAGTTCAAATAATTAGCTACTTGGCCATTTAAAAGAAAATAATATAACTAGAAAAGATAAAGGATATCAAAAGAACTAGGAAACATCAACATTGGAAGCCAAATAATCGAACAGGTTAATAGCTATCGATATCTAGGACAGAAGATAACAGAAAATGCTAGATGCGAGAAAGAGATAACAGAAAGATTAGCAAGGGGAAAAAGAGCCTTCAGAGAGAGACAGAGAATTTTGATGGCAAAGAATTTCGATCTGAAATTATGAAAAAGATTACTAAAGACTTATGTATGGACTATAGCCCTATATGGTGCAGAGACTTGGACATTGAGGAAAAATGATGAAAGAAGATTAGAAGCATTCGAAATGTGGGGTTATAGAAGGATGGTGGGAGTGAGTTGGAGAGAAATGTCAAATGAAAAAATGTTGGAGAAAGTGAGTGAAGAAAGGAATTGATGGAGTTGATAAAGAGAAGAAGACTGTCATGGCTGGGCCATAACTAGAGGAATGGAGGACTTGTTACTATAGTGCTTGAAGAAAAATACTGGGGAAAATCCAAAGGGGACGACCAAGAATCACCTTCACTTCTAGAGCATATGACGACACAAACTTGAAAAACCTACAAAGACCTGAAGAGAGCAGTAGGAGATCGAGCTAGATGGTGTGACATGTTGTGAATGACTTGATGATGATCACAAGCAGATGACACATTCAGATAAAGACAAAGAGTGATCCTCCTGTGCAAACGAAGTATATGAAAATGGCTTCTCTCAGTAAACATTTCTGTTCACTAGTGCAGAATTCCTATAGAGATATATACTATACTTATTATCTTTGTCATCCATTGAATCCATTCAAATATAGACCAATCTATTCACCTTTTTGCCAAAACTCATCCTTAATAAAATCCTTCTATCCCATCTAAGCTTTATGTAAAATCCACAAACTTAACCAAGAATATTATTATACCTAATAATAACGATTGCTGTCATTTCTAGAAACTCCTTTATATTAAACATCCCCAACACAAATTCTACACACTTAAACCACAATAACGAGTACATCATAAACAAAACAATTATTTAATAATCCATTAACATTGAAGATAACATCTATTCACTTAATGCTTCATCTCTTTTCACGTTGCTCTTTTCAATACAATAAAGCAAGCTATAGATGATTCCTACTATTCTGCCAGTTTGATTTTACTGCAAAACAATTTTGACTTTCAATTCAATAGACAATATTACACTCACAATATACCTCATTATAACGGACCCTATTATAATGGACGGCACTTATAACGGACAGTTTTAAAAAAAAATGGCAGCCTACAATTAAGGTGAGCGAAGTGAAAGACCATTTAAATTTCGTTATTCAATATGTAGGTAAATGAAAATGTGTTTTCATATTATGAACACTTCCGGCACCTCCGTCAGTTATTAACTGAAGAAATAAGCAGCAAACAAACCCAGCAGAAAACAAATTATTTTTTTAAATCAATGAATGTAAGCACTCAACATGAACCAGGATCTTCTTGTTCTAAAGATTAATGCAGTGTAAATGTACACATCTTTTTCAATTCAACCTACTGTGTTGAAGGCTGTTTTTTATTTTATATATAATAAACACTTTTTATAGCTAACTATTGTACTTTCATTGATGTACACCCTGCTATAATTACACCCCTATAAGAATTATTTGTTATAAACCGGACTTTCATTAAAACGGACAACCTTCAGCCCCTATTAGTCCGTTATAATGAGGTTCTACTGTACCTATAAATATGTGGCCTTGTGGCTTTGCATTTTCTGGTCCATTTGCGACATAATCCTACAATTCATTGAAAAATTAAAGCTTTCCAGCCACTGTCCTAACATTACTCATGATGGCAGACATGTTAGTGGTTTCATAATTGTTACAAAAGAGCCATACTTTATAATCAAAATTTATATAATTTATATAATCAAAATGTCAACTCTACTGATCTTCATCTTAAGTTCAAACTTGAAGAACAAACTGAAAAAAAATGAAACTACTTGGTTGTATCTGTTACCTATAATTTATTGTAATGATGATTTTAAGGATCTGAAGATACTAAATATTCACGATTTGAATAAGAAAATTAAGCCTATAAAGGGTCATTTTTTTACTGTAATAATCTTATAATAACTTACAGAATATTGTTCTTACAAGTGTCCATCAGGCAAAAGTCAGTGAAAACTTTTTGACTAATTATTGAGAATAACTAAAATATGCTATTACTAATGTCATAACTTTTTTTCTTAAATGAAAAGAGGAAAATTTATAACAAAGTTTACTGAAATGGTTTTCAAAAACTAAAATTTACTGAACAATGAATTTTAATTCATGTATTGCTTAAATCAGTCAGTCAGTAACACCTATAATTACTGAAAATAATAATAAAAAAAAGAAAATGTTCAGTAAAATTTCTACAGAACTTAATAATATTGTTTTTATTCTTGCCAAATTGTTGAAAGCAATCTTTAAACAAATAAATTTTTAATAAAATAGGTTTCAGATAATTTATCAATCTTATTTTAATTTTCATTAATTACAATGAAAACTTCTTTCAATTTTCCTTCTAAGTAATTAACAGAATTTTTAATCAGATAAAAAAAAACAACAACAACAGGATGTTTTACTACCTTGGATACCATTTTGACTTCCAAAAATAAACTGAGTTTATATTTGCTTGTAGATTAATTCTGGAAATAAAATTAGAAACGCAATATATATTCTTTAGGGGTGGGTGAGTACTCGAGTTTTCGAGTATCTGTCGAGTATTTTTTAATACTCGGAGCTCGAGCGAGTAGTGGAGACTACTCGAAAACGCGAGTCGAGTAATTAAAAAGTGTTGAAAATGCCGATCGCTATTATTTGACAAAAAATGTGTTTGACAAATTAAAAACATACTTGAGTGTGGGTTGTTTTATTTAATTCCCATTCCCTTACATGAATACTGATTTAAGTCGTATAATCATACAATAAGTAGAATAATTAATTCAACAGTCATCTATTTTGTTCCCAAACACCGTAGTCGGTGCAGACGGGACCGAGACAGCATCGCAGACGACGCATAGTAATCTTTATCGTATCAGTATCAGTAAAAAAAAGTTCCTCTTAACGTTGCCAAAAAAAAAGTCCCGATTCTTAACATTACAAAAATTCCAGCATATTCAACAACGAGTTTGTTATCCTTCGCGTATCGCTAAAAGATTACGATATTACCGAAGTGGGTGTGAATCGATACTAAATAAGATACTCTTTGTTTCGACGACTCATTCACATTGCCACAGCCAAAGTCCAAACTTTAATCCATTCCAGTTAGTTTTCCCCAGAAATACGAAATCGATCAACACAACAGTGCTCCAAGTGGTCATAGTATCAGCTGATTCCTTTTGAATACATCGCGCTGTACTTGCCAGACTGAGTTAGTGTAACAGCCAGCCACCAGTAACAGCCAGCGTCTCTTATGAAGGAAAACTTCAAAGTTCAATTCCATTTTTATTGTGTTATAATTTACATGTTGCAATTGTAGTTTATTAGGGTACTTTACTTACTTCATTAATTCTAAATGTAATATTAGAATTATATTAGGCCTGCTTAATACTTACCTGACACTATTTTATTTATACTTGACCCTTTTTTTACTATATTTGTATCTTGAAGTATGGTCATTTCAGGTAAATTCATCAATTAATTACACATTTTAACATTAAAAGTAAAGGAAAAGATTAAGTCAAAATTTTAAAATTTTTAGTTTATACATTTGTAGGCCTATATAATTGTAAACCAATATCTTAGAGATAAGGAACATTGTTTGTTTTAAATTTTATAATAAAAACTATTGGAAACTAAGTCTTTTATTTATAACCCGTGCTACTCGACTCGACTCGAATCAAAACACCACTACTCGCCCACCCCTAATATTCTTTGTAACTAAACTTTGGTACCAGCCTTTTTTAAGAAATAGTTAAAAGTAATTGTTTTAATCATTCTTCTTTTTCAAACTTAACAAGAAGAGAAACTACAAGTATCTTCTCTTAATCCAGAACATCAGCGGAGTCACCTTGTGACAAGTTAGTAACCATCAAAAATTCACCTGTCCTCAAATAATCACTTGCTGAAGATTTTTTTTTCCCCCATCTACTATGAAGTAGATCACCACTGATAAAACAATAGCTGAA
>JAFIDM010012231.1:138660073-138680120 GCA_023159025.1 Thereuonema tuberculata
TTGACTTATTTCCTGTCGCTCCTAGTGGAGCATAGGGCAGCAGTAAAGACCTTCCATCTAGTTCTGTTGACAGCCAAACATTTCACCTCACTCCAGATTTTACCAGCCTCCAAAGCCTCCTCTTCCACTGTCCTTTTCCATGTTTTCCTCGGGCGACCTCGCCTCCGTGTTCCTTGCGGATTCCAATCTAGTGCTGTCCTTTCAACAGCTCCGTGTTGTTTACGCAATGTGTGGCCAATCCACCTCCACTTTCTCTCTTTGATTTGTTCTTCAATCTGCCGTTAATCTGTTGCCTCCCACAAGTCATTATTTGAGATCGTATCCGGCCACCTCACATTTAAAATTTGCCGTAGACATCTATTTACAAAAACCTGCAGCTGATTTACAATTGTTTTTGTTGTCTTCCATGTTTCACAGCTATAGAGGAGGACCGACTTCACATTGCTGTTGAATAATCGAAGCTTGGTTTTCCTTGATAAATTTTTATTTCGCCAGACAGGATATAACTGGACAAAGGCTCCATTTGCCTTCCGAATCCGACACTTAACATCTTCATCCGCTCCTCCATCTTTCCGGACTATGCTACCCAGGTACACAAAGGAATCAACTTGCTCCAACTCCTCTCCATACACTGCTAGTCGCATGTCTGATATTATTGTTTAGTTTAGAAGAAAGAGAGGAATAGTTCTCTTTTCTTCAAATTTTTGTAAAAAATGGCTCGTTAAAGTCCTCTGAAAAGGACGAAATATTGCCGTTAAATATTGTGTTTGTAGTTCGTTATTAGTTATTAAATGTTATTTGCAAAGCTTTTGAAATTAAGTAATAATAAAATTTGTTGAAATATTATGAAATGACAACGAGGACTTAAATTGACAAGTTTGTGAGAATTGATCCTATATTAAGTAGGATTGGAAAACAGTATTTATAACAAAATATGAAGCTGCTTCTCTCCAACTATTATTATTTCATTTATAGCTCTGGAAGGCTTGTCTCTTTTTCTTCATTATTGAATCATGATAAAAGAGTCAGTAGTGTTGGTGCAAACTTTTATGTAATCTTATATATCTTCACTGTACACGTGATGCTCATTAATTTCCATCCAGTATCTTAATTGACTTGGATCATGCTTTGCCCAGGTGATCTTGGTGTCACTTTAAATTTCCTGTTTCTAAATGACCATCATTATCATATCTCAATCATGGAGATAGTGATTATTTATCTATTCAGCCAATTTCTATGCATCTTGTTTGCTCATTTTTCTTAATTCGTCACAAGGAAATTCGACTTTCTTGAAATGATAAAGTCTTTTTAAGTTCATCTCCACACTGTGAAATATTCACACCTATCTATTATTTTAGCATCAAAGTTACCATTAGGAAATTTCATCCTACAGCATTTTAAATATTTGTCTTTATTTACATATATTCAGGACTTCTTGGTATAATGGACAGTGGAATGAATCTACGAACTTTCTTGAGAAACAGTGATAACATTTGCACATTTAATTGCCAAATAAAATAGAAGTCGGCCACCAACACCATAGAGTTTCCAATTGTGGGGAGTTTCTGTTTTCTCAATTTTGATCTTGGGGTTTTTTTTTTCCCCCTCTGAAATGTATTCGAAAAAAAATATTATGCTGTATTGGTATTACAAAAGGACAATGAAGGATGATTTTACAGCTTTGTCATTAGAAGTTTAATGGCCTCTGTCTTTAGAAATGCATTTTCTTTTCCACAGCATTGCACTGATTATCTGAATGCCATGTTCAGATTTTTTTTTTGTTTTTTTTTTGGTTGTTTTGTTTTTATCATATGCTTGTTTTAATATGTATTTTTCCAAGAAGCTCTATAAAAATTATTCTGTAGATATAGTATGCATTATAACTTCCTTAAGCCATTATTTTGAAGATATCTTCTCCTTTTCATTGATATAAACTAAGAGATACTCAATCACTATATTTTCTTCTCTTGCTGACATAATGGCTTAATATTCACTATTGAGCTAAACATTTATTGCTACTCTTTATCTACAATTGGATACCATTAAAAATAAAGAGAGGTGATATTTCATTTAAGAAAAATAACTTTCCCTGGTATACAGTTGCATGTATTGAAATTTGAATGATTAGAAATAACTTTGAAATAAAAATTTGGCTGATTTTATTTAGCATTCGCATATATTCTGCAGGACACAACATATGAATTTAATAAGCAATTTTTATGGTTTTTTAACCTGTATCTGACCAATGGGCAGTTTGTTTCTTATGCCCTGACAATTTGTGAAATTTCAGACCTGATCTACTTTTAAGTCCTGAACCGTTTTTTTAAGATAAAAGTTTTTACAAAATTTTATTTAATTTTTAGGTTTTCTATCAACCCATAGTTTCAAAGAGATTCTCATCAAAACAACAGCTTTCCTTCTTTTCTGATAATATATCATGTGGATATTGATATAAGAAAAAATACAGCATTAAAAAAATTCAACTGATGGCTGATTATATTGATGCAGAATAATCTAATAAGTTGCCCTTTTTCCTTAAATTTCGCCAACAACAAACCATCTTAAGAAATGCAGTGAAGGAAAAGAAAGATAGGGCTACCTTAGTCTGTGAAAATCCTTCATGTCAACATTGATTAATAATGTTATTAATTCATTGTTTTCTCCAATTTCGTTATCATTCCTATTTTAGGCTTCTGAAAGACGCCTTACATCCGCGGTTTGTCTGTCTGTGGACACATATCCCACAATGCTTCACAACGGCTTCTGTTAGCTCAGTTGTAGGTGGCCTGAATGTTGAATGTTGTCGGTGGCCTGTTAGCTCAGTTGGTTAGAGTGTTGTACTAATAATGCGAAGATCATGGGTTCGATCTCCTCATGGGCAATTCTTATTCTTTATTTTTTTCTTCCCATTTTAAATCTTTTCACAGTTTCTCAACTTTTTTTTTTTTTTAAATCATTATTAGGAAATTTAGTGACATTCCCGACACAGTCTATTCTAAAGTAAAAATGACACAGAAGCCGTTGCAAAGCACTGTGATTGGTTTACTAATCACTATCCCTATCTTGTTTAATTTTTGACTGTATTTCCATTATTGTCATATAGGCACTTGGAAGAAGAGTCTTGTTTCTTCTTCTTTTATATTTACAAATGTTTAAGACAGTTTATATTTTTACTACATTTTAGATAAAGTTTATAATTTTTTTAACCATTAAAAAATATTGTGGTCAATGGTTTCAATAGAATAATATTTTGATGAATTGACTCAAAACTCTTCAGCCCTAACATATATAATAAATTTAGTTAATTTATTTCTCCGTGTGGTGGCCGGAGTAAGAATAGCCCCAACGTAGTTCATGCGTGTCGTAAAAGGCGACTTAAATGATCACCCAGTACCTGGGGGTATAGCCGGGCCACCCTGACTCCGGGGTTTTAAATAGGAGTCCTGGTCCTCCAGGTTGGGGGTTGGACGTAGGACTAGCTATTCTACTCTGTAAAACCTTCTTGCTATGAGACCTGACAATATTAATAGCCGGATTGATTTTTGTGGAACTAGACCTAGGAACGCTAAACGAAGAAAGGATTTTTGGATCGCTACATGGATGGCTTGTGATGTGGAACGCGATTTGAAAAAGCTCCAGGTACGAGGATGGAGGAGAAAGGCGCAAGATAGAAAAGAGTGGGCTCATATTGTTAAGGAGGCCAAGGCCCTACATGGGCTGTAGTGCCATGGAGTTAGTTAGTTAGGTTAATTTATTGTTAAGTCATTATTGAGAACATCTGGCTACTTTGATGTAAAATTGCTATTGAGGTTTATCTCATCAAACATTTGTTCTCACGTGATAATACAGATTTGTAATTTATGGTGTTTTTTGATGTATTTTGGGAGAAATAATTATATAGCTACTTCAGTTGTCCGCATTCTAATATTTTCTCCCCATCCCTACTCTTTGCTTGATCATTTCTTAAAATATGTCTCATGAACTGATGAGAAGAAAAGCAGCAGGTTTATCTAAAATTGAATTTGTATAAATATGGTGTTTCTCTTTAATAAATTATACTATTTTTCATTTTTATTTTCTTATAAAAAATATAAAAATGATTTAAGTTTTAAACAGAAAGTTGATGTAGATGTCAGTAGTTTAATTGACTTTATAGTTTTTTAATTGTTAGAAACACAGTTCAAATCTTTCACTTTTGCTTTTCGATAATTGATAGATAACTATTTATCTTATTTGCTTTTGTAAATTGAAATTACTGCTTTATCTATTCTTATTTAGTACTCCTACCAAAGCTACTAGTTTTTTGAGGCCGTATGAAATGGAGCGCTGTTTGCTGATGTATGAAGAAGAACCTGATTCTGTTATTGAAGTCCCTCATAGAAACAGTGTTGATTATCTAAGTCATAGTCTGAGTGATGACATATCTCAGGATGAATTTGAGAATAATATAAAGGAGAACTCTAAGGGAACCATTCATCATGCGGGTAAGTTAATTGTTTCTTGTTTTTCAAAATAAATGATAATAAAAGGCTTTTCCGACTTCAGCTTGGCCCCTATTTTTGACGATGTTTACCTGCATAAACTACATAAAATACCAAAAGAACCTTTATTTTATATTAGTATCTACAATGGTATCTTGTTTATGGTTATTTACAACCAATAAGCATGCTTTCTTTTTGCTGTTAGTAAATGGTATGCCCATATAGATTTTATTATATCTATCTGTAATGTGAGGAGAAGTGTATCTCTGAGAATATTACTGAATAAATACTATCTTCCAGTTAGATTTTTAGTGAATTTTCAAAGAGCTTGCTACAATTTGGAAAAAAACTCAAGTTTGAGCCCTTTTTTCAGTTGGTCATAGAATCAGAAGCAATCAGTTAGTAGGAACAGTTACTTTTTACTTGGAAATAAGTTCAGTTTGATCAGTTTTACTTTAAAAAAAAATATGGCATTACTTAAAAATTAAAAAGGAACTGTAATGCCATTACTTTAGTGAGAAATGGAGTAATATAAAAAGCTTTACTTTGACAGAATCTTTCAAAAAATGATTTCACAAACAATGGCATTAATTTTCGTCATTGTATAGTGACCATTCATAAAAGTTTCCGTGAGTTATTACTGCATTGACAATGTTGGTGTCATTGAATATAGAATAGGAAGGAATGTAAGAGGAAAAAATGGATCATTTATGGAATAAAACTGCAAAAACAAATATAATAATTACAATGCTAATTTATTTGAAAGATTTATGTGTGACCTAAAATAAGTTAAAGAGCTGTATTAAAAAAGAAATAAATTTATTGATAAAATGTGCAAGTAAGAATAAATGTAATGTTCTCTTTAAAGCAGCAATGTATTTACTTTACATTGATAATAATTAAATACAAATATTCAAATTAAATCTATTGCAAAAAAACAAGATCATAACAATAAAATGCAACATATTGCCAGCATTATAGATTGGTTTTCGTTATTATCTTCAAATGCCTTGTGGATAGAGATTACAAAGTAGTTTGTTTACTTTTTGGTTTGCTTACAAAGTCCTTATGCCACTTTGTAAGGACTGCTAAAAGCAGGGTGAGTTTCATTAATATTAATATTTAAGCCATAAATTAAAAATGTCATCTAAACAAACTTAAAGCCGATTTGGTGCCTTCACCACCAAAAAAAAAAAAAGATTTTCTACTTTTACCATTGAAGAAAAATTAGAAGTTTTTCGTCGAAATGTTATGAGGTGAGCGTCGTTTTGATTTGTATCAAGCATTAAAGGGTTGGTACCTTCTAGAGCTTTCTTTTCACTTGTCAAATATGATTTATTATTTAAGCCTTATTTAAGTAAAATAATCAAAACTTAACTATAATTCTTTATAAAGATTGTAAAAATAGTGGGCTGGGAACGTAATCCCTTCCTGTATATGTTGCTGAAATTATTACAGTGCCATTTAAAAAGAAACGGAAAATAATAATAGTAATTTTTTGAGCAATGGTACTAGTCACTTTTCAAAAAAAAAATAATAATAATAATAACAGTAACTGTGGTATTACTTTTAAAAAGTAACTTTCCAAAGAATGTTATTAACATTTTTTGGTCCCTTAAAATCATTAACACTTCTTATCTTCTCTCCACAAAATTTCAGTCAGTCCTTTTAAGAACTAAAGTTAATCATGGATTTTAATCTTCCTTTTTTTTATTTTTCCTGTTTTATGTGTAACATTTATTGATGTAAACCATCATCAAAACTTTAATTTTATTAACAAATTCAAGTATTTTAATAAAGGAAACTTATATTTCTATCAGTCTTAAGTAATAGTTATTAGGTCATTACATAACTGTGCATTTCTTTCTTCTTCTTCTTCTTCACGTGCCATCTCCATCCAAGAGGTCGGCGACCATGATTCTACAATTTTCTCTGTCTCTTGCTATTCTGGAGCATTCCTGGTAATTCTTGCCAGTCCATTCTCTGATGTTGTCAAACCAATTCTTTCTCAGTCTTCCTCTGGGTCTTTTCCCATCCAACTTTCCCTCCAGCATCAACCTCTGTAGATCATCTTGTCTCATCAGGTGACCGAAGTATTTCATTTTTCTTTCCCTTATGGTCTTAATCAAGGATCTCTCGTATTCAGCCAATCTCAGTACCTCCTCATTACTCATTCTTCTTGTCCAAGGAATTTTAAATATTCTTCTCAAAATCCACATCTCAAAACTCTCCAATTTTCTTTACTGAAAGTCCAGGTCTCAGTCTTTCTACTGAAAGTCCAGGTCTCAGATCCATAAAAAGGGGTTGTCCATATATAACATTTCATCATTCTTTTCCTTAATGGAGATATCTCTTGATGTCAGAGTGGCTCTCATATCCATAAAAGTCTTTCTAGCTATTTCAATTCTCCTTTTAATTTCTCTAATGCATTTCATTACTTCATTTAAATGACTGGTTTCATAGAGCCTGCAGAATCAAATAATTTTTCTGTAAACAGTAATTAAATATCAAGCTCATAATAAAACATAATAAATTTTTTTTTTATTATTTTTTTTTTTTTTTAACGAATAGGAAAGTGAATCTGTTCGCTTGCAGGAAAACAATGAAATTTGAATTGAAAGACGATCTTTTCATATAATCACAGCAATCTCATTCTTTATATTGAATATTTTGTTTTGCTTAATATTACATAATTTGTATTTATTTATATAGGAAGTGCGCCAGTAATCCAAGATGTCTTGCAGTTGCCAATGTTGGAAAATCAAACTATGATGAAATCAGCATCATCTCAAAATTTAAATCCTGCAAACTTGGCTCTGGAAATTAGTATCACATCTTGTTCTAAATGCTATACCTGTTCATCATTACTGTATGATGAAGAGATTATGCTGGGTTGGACAGCTGAAGATTCAAATCTTAATACACAGTAAGTGGGATTTTACTTAATTTAAGAATTTTTGAAGTACTTTTTTTCAAACAAGTTTTAGTTATCTTAATGAAAACTTCAAAATAATTAATAGAAAATAGCTAATCGGAGTGATAGCTATTTAAGTTCATGTTATTGTGAAAGAACATTGCTGAATAATGAAAATATTAAAATAAATATCCTTCACTTCAGTATAGTAACTTGTAATGCCAGTTAATCGATGATGTGCTCCATTTTCTCTTCCTTTGAATGTGTTTGGTTTCAAGTGATTAGCATTTATTGTCCCTCTCCATTTCTTCATTTGTAGCATGTATCAACATTGCTCTATTACTTTGTAACTTACTTTTTTTTTTGCTTTGTGCTGAACTTGCTGGTTTCCCAATTTGCTTTTTAAGGCTCCTCAAGTTCATCAGTTAGTCAAGCTTAGTCATTTTCCTGTGGGCACCAGTAATTTGAATGATTGATGATTTTTATTTGAACCCTTATATAATTTGTTATACAAAGAAGATTTTTCGGTGATGAAATCCTTCTCTTACATTGTACCTTAACCTTTAACAAATTCACTGTATTTGCAAGAATTTTAAAATTTAAGATGGGTTCATGATTCCTTCTGATCCCTGTTAAAGGCCAGTGCTGTCAACTATCACAGCCAGCATAGATAAAGCATCATGAAGCAGATCTAAAAAAAATTTCATTTCTCATTAGTAGAAAAAATAAAAATATTCAAGAAAATTTCAGAGTTTTCATTTTATCATTTTCAAATGATACATTTGTCAGAAAATTCTAGCAATAGTACAATAAATCATCTTTTTTATTTTGTTTTGATTCTTTGATCATTTGCTCCTTGCATTTCCCATATTCTTTATGGCCTTCTGAAAATCCATAGAACTTTTGATCAAACTCCTTGTCTTTGTTCTCAATCCTGATGTTTAGATAAGTTAAAATTCTCTGCAGCTGAATCGTAACTTTCTTCATCTATCATTCTTCAGCACTATTTCTATTTCAGAGTTCCTGTGACTTCCCATTTTTGACAATTGATCAACATCCTTCACTCACAGTCTTTTAATCTGCCTTTATAATCTCTGTTTATTTGCTTCACATATTTCAAGTTTAGCCATAACTGCCTCAATGTCATTACATAGTTCATCTATTATATAAGATACAATAAGATTATATATATGTTCATAGTCTTTCATATGCTTATTATTTTGTCTCAGTGTCTTATCCCTTTATCTTACTAAATTCTTCTGTATTGGATATAAAGTATGTTTTTTCTCAGTCCAGGGAATATTGTTTTTCTTAATTATAATTTAGGAGTTTTAGTTCATTATTTTGGCTTCAGCATCTTCGGAATCATCCTGATTATTGATAGATCTACAAAGACCTCCCAAGCCAAATTTCAGTTCCTCCAAATTACCTAAAAGTAGCACTAAATAATTAGCTCTTTCTTATCATACTAGATATTTGGGTTATTCAGAAAAACTAAACAAACATTTAGCCAGATTGCAAGTAAACTAACTTCAGTAATTTTTTTTTGCATTTCTTTTTTTTTTTTTTTTCAATTTCCTTTCTGTGTAGCACGTTTTCAGTTACAGTGATTATTTAAACATTATTCATAAGAAAACATTAAATGAAATTAGTAAAAGTATGTTTCAGTCCTCCCCTTTCTTATAAACTAAAACTGAACCTGCTTCCTTTATATTTTTCCTGTGATCATAACAGAATTCTAGTAATTATAATTAGTTTGTAATTTATTTCAAAGAGAGAATAAAAAATCTGAATTAAATTTTGAAATTTGTATAAATCGACAATTTACATTATAAATTATGCAGTATGTTGAACAAACCTCATAGAAACATATACTAAAATTACTACTTAAACTAAAAATACTCTTTTTTTTTTTCTTTTTTTTTCTATCAGATTTTATCAAATATCTCTAGTTTATTTAGTTTAATTTAGTTCTGAATAATGTTTTGTAACTTTTTTGTTTTATTTTATTGCAGATGTCAGTTCTGTAAAAGCAAGTTGGTTCCATTTCTGTCTATTTTAATAAAGGTAAACTGAACTTTTTCTAATAAGAATTATTACAAATTTAGATTAATTTGATTCTCTGTAAAAGGTAATTGCCAGTTCCTCTTTAAACTTTCTAAATGTATCACAGAGAATGTACAGTGCAAATGAAACACAGTAAAAAGGGAAATTTTATATTTATATTTTTGATAATTATTTGTTTATTATTTTCAACAATAGTTTTTTGTTCTTAATATTTCTGTATGTTTCCCACAATATTTTTGATAACTGGACACTTTAAAATTTACATTATGTAAACCATCTGTAATTAAGGTTATTTCTAATAATGCAAGAATAATCACAAACTTCAAACATTAGTATAGATTTTTATCTCTCTATCTGTGAGCGAGTGAAAGAGAGAGAGAGAGATTAAAGCACTACTTGAATTAAAATAACAACATTATTTGCACAACTTTCTCAAGTTTTAAAAAAAAAAAAAAGTTAACTCTGCACTATACATCTGCTGCAACTTATCAGGATCGATCATCACCTTCTTACATGTAAAAATCTAAATCAAAATCCAAGAATCTCAATGATCAGAATGGGAGTCTCATTCAAATATAAAGTCAATAAATATCAAATTGTATAATATATATCTTCCAAATGTAGACTTCGGACGACTCATTTAATATTTCATCCTTACAAATGTTCAACTTTTGGTCAGTCTATTAGATACTTATTTATAAATTCCTGTCCCTTCACCAACTTGGATTGCTTTGCTCAACTCTACTGTCAAGTACTGAAGGTGAATTTGCTTGGTTTTTGAGATATTTATGGAATGGTTTAGGGAGCAAAAGCAGACTAGACAGTTCACTACATTGTCAATTTCTGATCATCTTCTATATATATTTATACAGTAGACGCCGCTTAAAGTGATCACATCGGGCCGATCCGATTTTGATAACTGTAACCGATTGGTTATAATAAACGAAAAATATAAATTAAAAAAGGGCAGCATAAACTGTAGTAATGGTGAGGAGAGGACGATTTCAGCAGAAAACATTTATTTAACATAATGAAATTACATGCATGAAATAAAAAAGTGAAATTGATAAGACAAAAAATAGTACATTGATAGGAATATTAAATTTTAATATTCACCAATAGTAAAATTTAAAATAGTTGGATTGATAAGTGAATTAATATTAAATGTTTTTGCTTGAAAAGAAATTTATTTATAATTTATTCTTTTACTATTAATAATTTAAATAATAGTTTATTACGCACTAATGTAAATTAAGTGATGACGTTGTGTGACGACACAAGTTAGTCAGGTGTGAGACGTGTCAGATGTTAACGAAAAGTCAACCGGGAAAGTTGAACTGGTCAAGCCGTTGTGAACGGGTTAAGTAATAAGGTTAGCCGATGGAGCTAATCCAACCCGGGGAGTAAAATGGAACGGCACCCACAGATAGAACTATGAGTAAGTTTCTTTGCTCAAAGAATAATTATATTATATCCCTGCGATAATAATTAAAGCTAAAATTATTATACGTGGAATGAATCAAGGCGATTCATGAACATTAAAGCTTGTTGCATTTAAATTAACGTAATTAGAAGTAAAGAAGAATACATTACGAAGACGGGGAACGTTGGAGTTAAGACCGTAAGAAGAACTGAGAGAATTTATTCCTGTTAGTTCAAAAGGCTGTGGACAATAGTAATTAGTAACTGACAATTAATTTAATTAAATTGAATCGAGAATTCAAGTAATAGAGATATCTAAAGAAGAGATAAAATTCCAGTTACCGTGTCGGACTAATCCATTGAGAAAAGGAAGGAAGAATAATTCAAGACTTGAAGTTGCCTATTCCAAGACGGAATGAAGTCGCTAAAATTATATTGAACATTAAATAATAATATTAAGCAATATAATAAGAAGATATTAGTCCGAGTCAAAATAAGGAAAATTAAGAAGAAGAAATTCTGAAAACCTGAAAAAGAATTCAAGAGGATATTCGAAGAAAGAAGATCGACTATCAAATAGATTTATAAAGAAACGGAAAGTAAAACCTACAAGCGGATACCGTTTTACAAGAAGAGTTGGTAGTCTACTATATGGATACTGCTGAACGGATAGAAGAAGGATAAAAGGATAAAAGAATAGAAGACAGCTATAACTAAAGTGTTAGTGCTTCGAGTAATAATAGTTGGAAAATTACATAAAAGTGAAACGTGCAAATTTAGTGAAAACTTCATTAAATTGAAGTTATGTGCCAGTGCTTTAGTGATAAAAGAATTCACCGAATCGATAATGAAGTGAGAGGATAAGAAGACGACATTCTGTGAGTACTATTATTTATTATAATGTAATAAGGAATTAGAAGATAACTACACAAAGGAATAGAGTTATTTAATGAGTTGTAATAATCACAGAGTATAGTTCTTTTGAATTAGTAAAAATAATAATTAAACAATTATTAGTAAAATTGTATTGTTAAAGATGAACAATACAAATTATTGTGAAACATTCACATAGGTATTATTAGTCGGTTATATATAGTAACATTGAGAATATTTGCATACTAAGTGAATATACACTATAATCTCATACAAGTGATATCGAGATATTGGTTAGTGTAAATAATTTATTTTGTAAAATTCACATCGGTGAAAAGACAATTATTAATATAATGACCTCTAGATTATAATAAGTAAATATTCATATTTGTAGTAAGTTTGTATTGAAGTTTCAAATTAATGCATTGAATTATAATAGCATTTATTTAGTTTAAACTGGAAATAAATCCGGATTAAGTATATTTTTCTTGTAAATGCAAATGGGCCTTATTTGCTAATTATTGCATTTGATAGACAAGCAAGAATTATTAATGAATATGTACATGTGTATTTTGTTTTGTTAAGAGTGAAATCAAACTCTTAGAATTTTGTATGGCAATTTTGAATTTGTTTCAAAATTAAAATTTTGTTTTAAGATTTTTCATGAGCGTAGGGCATTATTAATATTACACACCTCTGCTAAACCCAGTACGAATTCTGATAGCAGTACCAATTGATTTTTCATCATATTCCTATCATACATGCGTGTCAAAAAAAAAAGAAATCATCAATTGTTGATTGCCTGGTCTGCTTACGGAGTAAGTCATTAATAAAAGTTCGTACTCGTAATGTTTACGAAACCCATCAGCCTCAGCTTTTCTATGCACTCCAGTCGCAAAATTCGAAGCGCATTCCTCATCTCAGCACTCTTCTTTGTTGGAGTCTTCTCTTCCTCGATAACATTTTCGGGTTCATCTTCATCAGAAACAGACGTCGATATTTCGTTCGTGTTCGATACAGCTTCACAAATGTCGTAGTCTGTTAATAGAGCCGAAGTTTCTAGGTTCTCGTCGATGTCCATCCAAGCTTCGAAATCTTGAGCAGTCATGTCGGGTGAAGCACTGATAATTTTCTCCAATTCTTCCACAACTGCATAGACGTTTTCTTCTGGTTGTAAGAATCCTTCATGACCAAGACGTTCCACGAACTTCGCCGGGGATTGCTCATCGAAATGAACCAATTGGCCTAAAATTTGATAACATTAAGCGATCATTTTTGCATTAATTCGAATACGTCTGTTCGGGACCGGAGGTTATTGATAATATTAATCGAATGATAACATTAACCGTGGTTACATCAAGTGGCGTCTACTGTATTAGCCAATGAGGAACTATATCTTAAAGTTACTACAGTTTATCAAAATCTCTATATGATGTTATTCATTATCCTACAAGAACAGCAACTCATTCTTACTATATTACTGAATTGAGGTCTGTAGAAAATTTGTAAGAAATTCCTAATTAAAAAGAATTTGGGCCCAGAAATTAAACTAATTCATTCTTTAATTATTTTTTTTTTTCAAATAATATTACAAAACAAACATTTTTAGATCACAGACTGTGATAAGGAATTTCACACTTTTAAAACCATTACAGTGATAGTGATAATATAACTAGGATTACAAATTAAGGAGAAATCCAAATATATTGTTTAATTTTAACACCTGATTGCAATTCTCTATGTTAAGGTGGGCAACAGACTGCTCTCCACTAGAGAAAATTTGATAATAAAATGTACTGATTCTGCTTAAAATAGAAGTAGATTTAGATAACTTCTGCCGTTACCAATATTGGCTTGGAATGAAAGATTTTATTTTTAATAATCACCTTGTACCAAGATACAGTGATAACATTACTAGGATTATAAATTAAGGAGAGATCCAAAAATATTGTTTAATTTTAACAAACTTACCTGTCCCAGGCTGGCTGAAATATGTTTTTTAAAATATTACTACATATTCATCTGGACAGCCTTTTTTCTTAACGAAACTTACCCCGTCATGCTTTAAGAAGTAAATGAAAGGTGATATTCTCACTATAGTGGTGAATCCTATTTGAAGAATGAGGATTACAGCAATTTCATCCTTCAAAATTTTTTTTCATCACTGCCATCGTTTATATATACCAACTGTAATTTTATCAGTTGGTTGAGACTGTTAATGAATGCGTGATGATGATGATTTGTAAATTTCATTTTGCCTCCACTGTATCAACTGGGAATTATTGTTAACACTAATGCAGAAAAATTTTCATTCTAGAAGTAAGGTATTTATTTGATAGTAGATAAAATTCTATCTATGCCTATAATAAGCTTCATCATATTTAATCTGCATATTTCTGACTACTCAGCAGTAGAGAAATGTATTAACTGAAAATAATAGCTTTGTAGTATAATATATTTACAATGTTAGGCAGGTGATAACAGAATCTTCAACTTTCTGTGCTGCCCAAACTCATTTTGAGGATGCAGATGTGATACTTTAGTTGAATTTACATTTTTTTTTCCCCCTTTTGCAAAACAATGTACTCACATAATTTATAAGAGAATCCCTTCATTAATAGCAATTATAATTTACAAGTACATAAGTAAAAGTGATTACAACAATGTACTCTCATGAAATACAAAACCATGACTTAAAAATTTTACTTATTTTTTTAATGCTCAGTTCATCATCATTTGTATAGCTGTATCCAACATTTTAATCTCTAGATTTTTGTTAAAATTTAGTATATACTGAATCATTGTAGCTTCCATTATTTTTTTTTAGTATACGAGCCGTTTTCTTTGAAAGTGGTATAAGTCCATTTTTTGACAAAAAGTTAGTTACTGATAACAATGAATCTGCTATGACGTTTTATCTGTAAACAGTTCAAAAAAAAAATCCTTCATCATCATTTTGTCAATATACATTTTCATAGTTAATGAAATTACAAATATAATTACTTTGAAAGTGGTGCAAGTCCACTTTCCACAAAGACATAATATTTAGTTAAAAAATTATAGGAGTACCTACTGCATAATTTTTTGTCTTCATTTTTTTTCCAATTCCGTGTGTGTACGGCGTTACGGCGCAGGTACGTTTATGTTTACACATCCGTCATGAGTACAGTGGCACTCACACAGGTTTTTATATATATATATATATTAAAAATTTCATAAAAAAATTGGTTTGATTCAATTGAAATCCTATATTTAATATTTCATAAATGTATGATTTTTACATTTTGTTGACATTGAAAGTGGTGTAAGTCCATTTGAGGTCATCAAAAGTATAAATTTCTTTAAACTAAAATTTTAAAAACGATCACATTATAAACTTGGATCAATTTAATATTAAAAAAACCTAAACTGAACATGTTAACATATACCAATATTTTTCAAACGATTCAAATGCAAACCCTTAAATATCTCCATATATTATAAAATGGACTTACACCACTTTCAAAGAAAACGGCTCATATATTCTTGTTTTCAATTCTTAGAATTTTTATTCTTCTTTTCAGTTGAACATTTTTATAAAAAAAATAAAAATCTAAGATGATGTTACCCAAATGTAAAAGAATATTATAACAAAAGATAGTATACATGTGTTTCCCCTTAAAGCCGTTGCTGGCTCATGGGTGCCCTGAGGTTGAGAATGGGTGATCAGACCAAAGCTCACTCGCCTTTAATTCCTGGGAAAGAATTAAAGGTTCCCATTTTGCAGAGGGTTGAGTGAACCCTATGACCCATCTAGAGGAGAAATAATGTGGGAAGAACTTCATCAGGATTAAACTTGGTCCTTCCAGCCTACAATCCAATGCTATGCCATTAAGCTATCAGATCAAATATAACTAGGTAGCATTAATAACACTTTTAAGCTTTTTTTGTCTTTAACCTAAAAAACTAAAAGCTTAACAGCATTTACTGCTGTAAACAATTATTGATACCTATTTTACCTTAAAGGTTTGTCAGTTTTGACCAGTGTATATGTACTTCACAAAGTGAGTGTTTAAGTTCATTGGATATATAATCTCATAAATCTCTCATAAAGAAGTTTTTAAACTACTTATTTAAATTCTGTTGATTAAAACAGAACACATGAAAAATTTCCAATTTTAAGCATTTTTGTTTTGTTATTTTTGATATTACTTTATTATTATTATTAAAATTTTATATTTGATTTTCATAAATGATTGATTAATTATAATTTATTTTACAGGATCATAGGATTGCATCAGATGGTAAATCCTTATCATCAGCTCAGTCAATTGATAGTATGCATAGCGTCCAATCATTTTCTTCGATTCCTATGATGAAAGATGTAAATATAAATGATTCGCAGACAGATATAGGTAGAAGTATAGATTCTGATAACTTCTTGTTGTTAAAAGGTAGCCCAGAATCCCTAAGCCTGTCTAGTGCTATTAGTAGTCCATTGGATAGTCCGCTTAAAAAACTCTCCTCTACTGATAACTCTGAGGGTGTAGATTACATTACACCTCCAGCAGACATGTATAGTGACACACCTATTTATATTAAACAGCATTCACCATTGCCAATTGTAGAGAACTGTCAAGAAGGACAAGAACATACCAAACCCAACCCTCAACCAATTGTAATTTCCAGTGAAGAACAAGAAACTGTAGAAAGTCTGCCTTCGAGTAAAACGTCCAGCATGGCCAATGGAATCAATCAAACCAAAAATGATAGTCAGCCGGAAAAAACGTATCTTCCGGTGATTTTAGATCCTATATCAGTTCCTTACTTAAGTCCTATCGTTCTTAGAAAGGAAATGGAAAATGTGCTGGAGCATGAAGGAGATAACTGTCTAATTTCCCCAGAATTTGTGGATGAGCACCCCATCATATATTGGAATATTGTAAGTTTGCTCGTCTATGCATTTATTTATTTATCGAAAAGAAAATTGAGGCCAACTTTCTGTATTTTTATTAGCTTAGAAAATTAATCTTACTGAAAATTCATTTTTTTTTTAAATATTATTTTGCAAGATTGGATCATTAATTTTATACTGTATTGATATTATAGTACAAACACTCCACCAATTTTCAGGTAATTCAATCTGCAATGTACATAAAGAATTACCTCTTAAGAGTTACCGTAAAATTAAAATGTAGTTAATGTAGTTTTACCATTATCATTTTCAGATGAGATCATAATGGATCATAAGATTACTAGCAGCCTCTTCTACAGGTTTCAAGAAATGTAGTACTGTTTGCTTCTTCTTTCCTTTTAAGAAATTGCCATTCAATTGCTTCAATTTATAGTGAAACACTATAGTTATTGAAATCAATGTTTTTCTTCTTATTGATACTTTAAAGTAAACTATGAGTCTTGTAATTTGATGAGCTATCTGTCAGATTTCTTTAAATATAATAGTGTGTTAGCCTTCAAGATAGATTTGGTTGCAGTAATGAATTGAAAAATCGAAGTTGCCAACATTAATAAACCAGGGTAGATTTTCTTTTAATCTTTGATATTGATAATCCTTTTCTCTCTATGTTTATATTAGGTGTTCAGATTCTTGTGATTATGATTTTATGAAACTTTTGTGAATGTAATTATTCAGTGCTAATTTGATATAAAGATATCTATTAGATATTTCTCTTTGAAAAAAATTCTTCTATTTCTAAAAGAATTCTTTTGAGTGTTATCGCATATTTATATTTCAACAATCATTCAGTTGCAAGATCTTTGTTTAAGTTCTGTTTGATAGTAATAATCATCAGAACTCTATTTGGTTTATGTTAGTTCTATAATTTGAAAAAGGTAAAAAAAGTAAAAAAAAAAAAAGAGTTTTGGAGAAAATTAGAGAAATTATCAGAAATTATATGAAGATGTTTGAATTATTTCTCTTGGGCAACATTTTTGACAATTTCTTAAAACCTTTCACTGTATTATGATTTAAGAGGATTGAATCAAATAAGATATTTGAAGAATTCACATTAAATGGATATCAAATGTAGATGGGTCCTGACTTACAGCCATCCGATCTATTCACATTTACAATGAAGAGCCCTCTTAAGCACTGTCGAGGTGCATCTGACAGCAGTCGTAGTCGTAAGCCAGGCAATAGTCACGAGACTTCCTCAGTAACATAACAAACCTCCTGTGCAATACTTTACAGCGAGAATAAATAATCATGTTATTGATATATGTTATTGTTTGCTGATTCTCTTTACTGCAAAATATATCTTTCAATATGATAGTTTGTTACCAGGGTAGGACTAATTTCATCTCCAATTAAAGATTGTTTCCTTTGCCTCCACTATCTCTTTTGAGCAGTCACACTAGATAAACATTAGTGTTCAGAACTGTACTTCAAGGTTCGCACGCGTCCTTACAAGTCCTTATTTTTATGCCCCATTTTTAAAAAGTCCTTACTTTTTACTCTGCCAATATTAAAAAATTTACTGATTATCGTTTTTCTAATTCCTCCTCGGCGGCTGTAATCTCGATCGACATAGCTCTCATGGAATTTGGGGGGGGGGGGGGGGGGAAGACACGTCTCGCGTTCTACGAATCTGGGTTGACTGCATTTTTTTTGGTTGTTGAACTCCCGCTCCGGGCCCCCAAAGGCGTTTAGAGGTCCTTATTTTTTGGTTTTTTTTAGTCCTTAAAAGTCCTTGATAGTCCTTGATTTTCTTCTAAGGAAATGTGTATGAACCCTGTACTTGTATTGTAATAACTGCAATACAGTACTGCTGTACTGTGGGTATTTAAGTATGTATTTTGAGTATTGCATATAATTAAGTTTAAAAGTGTTTGAATATGTCACTTAGTGATATGTATTGTATGTGACTTTTGACTTAAGACCACGTCGACTTATGACTTAGTCATCAGAATGTATCTGCTCTATGTCAAGGACAATCTAAACAGATTAATAAATACCTGAATGTTTGGTATCTGTTGTTTGTAATTCTACTAAATACGTAGCTGATATCTTGCATTTAAAGAAGGCTTCATGTTTTTAGTCAAGATAAGAATGATCCCTGAATTTTTTCTTTTTAGCAGTTTTGATAACAAATATAATGTTCATAAAATTTAAGTTTTATCTTAAAATCTTACACTTTCAGAATTTCTTTTATTTTTACATGCAGTTTTTATAAAGGTTGAAACGTACATTTTTATTTTACAGATATGGTTTTTTCAAAGAATAGATGTTCCTAGTCATTTACCAGGTTTATGCCTGCAAGCTAAATCAATCAATAGAGAGAGAGAGGTATGCTCTATTATTATTATTATTATTATGTTTGTAAGTTTCAAACCTTGGGTTTCCCCAGCAAAAACAATATGGCGGGTCAAGGACCAAAGCACATACTGCCAAGTGTAAAGATGTGTGCAAGAATGATTAGGGATGTGTGCTTGTATCCATAAATTTCCTAACTATGCGTGTAGTGTTGAGTACCACAGCCTTCTGCAGTTGTGCATAAGTGTTTTTGTGAAGTCCTAGTGTGCTGAGACTGGTGCAATGTGTGAGGCACCAGACCAGTGGCAGACAGAACGATGGGTACAACACGTACTCGATCCTGCCTCCACTGCTTCTGGAGCTCATGTGCTAGATCAGTGTATTTACTGATCTTGTCTGCGTGAGTTTTCTGCATGTTCTTGCTGATAGGCACTGCAATATCAATTAGATAGGTCTGTTTGTTGACCTTATCAACAAGTGTGATGTCTGGTCTGTTGTGATGTATGGTTTTGTCTGTGTGAATGGGGCGGTCCCAGTATAGTTTATATGAGGGTGACTCTAATATGCTTTGTGGTATGTACTTGTAGTACGGGACCGTGCTCTTAATAAGTGAATGTTTGTGTGCTAGTTGTTGATGAACGATCGACGCTACCTGATTGTGTCGGTGGAGGTAGTCTGTTTGAGAGAGAAGGGGACAGCCTGATATTACATGGTCGATCGTCTCATGCGTAGTGTGGCATTTCCTGCATTTGTCGTCATGTGTGTTTGCATCGTGTAGAATGTGTTTCTTGTAGTTGCGTGTGGAGATGACTTGGTCCTGTATTGCGATCATGAACCCTTCGGTCTCCCCAAACAGCTCACCACTCGTCAGCCATCTGTTCGACGCTTCCATGTCGACATGAGGCTGGCTGAGTTCATGATGATGTCTGCCTTGGAGTTCCTTACGAACCCATGATTCACGCAGCTGCTGAGTGTGGGAGTCAGGGGTGGTGACTGTTGGAGAAGAGTTTTCGAGGTTCAGGGGTGTGAGGTGTGTGTCAG
>JAFIDM010012231.1:138695120-138707315 GCA_023159025.1 Thereuonema tuberculata
AATAATAATAAGATGATTGCAGTTCTCTTAGAACAGCTTTCCTTCACAAGTTCTTTGTTCACTGCTGCTCAGAAAAATGATATGTCAATGGATGGTAACCTTTAATCTACGTTTCAAATCAATATTTGTAAATTTTAAATCTAATAATTCCATACTACAACTTTAGTATATTTATAGTAAATACCAAACTAACAGTCGCTAGTGGATCAGGCAATATTGCTTGAAAAAAAAAAAAAGGTGGAGATATCTTTAGCTCTGGTTGTACAGGAGCTTTAAATTACTCCATAATTTCTCGGAAGAGAAGAAAAGAAAACCTCAAATTGTTGATCTGTAGATATTTTTATTATATGTATACAGATAGGATGTTTATAATTGTTGAGATTTACCTTTTTCCCAATTTATTTGACATTGTAAATACTTAACAGGTGGTTATGGAATATTTCAAATCTTCACTATAGTTTCTAGGATGTTTAACGTGCTGATGATAATGTTAACTGTTCTAGTTCTGCTGCTGAGAAGTGGAAAGTTTCAGTTTGCCCCTTTTTTCTGTATAAATATTTATTAGTAATTGAATTAACTTTTCCAAGGTTGTTGTTTAGTAATGAAAAAATTTTTAAATGTTAATATTTTAATAAATTTTTCATCTATAATTGAATCTAGATAAAAAAAAAATAAAAAAAAAAAGAATGATGTGTAAAACTTAATCCTCTTACATTACTACTACCTGTTGAATTTAAGTTTTCAATAATTTCAGTGATGCAGGACTGAAGTATTAATTTTTTTAAAAGTGTACATACAGTTTATTTTCTGTTCAGTCGTATAACACTGAATAAAGTTTTTCTCTTATAAAAAATATTTCAAAATTGAATCCCATTTTTTTTAGTAGGATAATAGTGCTTTGGGAGAAAATGTGGAAAGCTTCTCTGTGTGAAATCTGTAAATTAAAGTAACTTTCATACCATAGGTTTTTTTTTTTTAAATATAAGATAGAATTCCATAGCCAGTAACATTCAAATAAATCTTTATTTATCGAACAGAAATCTGAAAATGTTCAACAGAAAAAGATGCATAATATTTTATGTTTTGATGAGCCAGTAAAGCAAGTGATATAATAATAAATAAATACTTCCTTGAAATATTAGAAAATCATTAAGCTCATAGCTTGTATGCATGTCAAATTAAAATCTGCATATTAAATATCAGCACTTCACAGATTTATTTTAATGCTTTAAGTTAAAACATATTTCTGTTTTATGATTATTTATTGTACTTCACATATTCTAAAGACACTATATATTTTGATGATCTTCCTCTTTAAGAATAACAAAAATTTTCAGCAACTCTGAAATTTTTATTTGTAATTTATAAGTAATATTTAAAAGGCAAAATATTTACATGTAAAGATTAAACCACATAACTGCTGCAATTCTATCTTACACATTATTCAAAACTTTTGCACTCCTGAGAGATGAAAATTGTTTAAAAGCTGAAAATGCTTCACTACAGGCTTATTTTCCTTTATTTTTATGCTTCTGTAGTTTTTGTTGTTGATTGAATGTTGTACTTAGCATGCTTTATAATATGATGTCAAATGGAATATTTACGTTAATAGAGTATCTGTAGTGTATGTATATGTTTAGATATATATATTTTAATTATAATAAATACATTTTAAATTTAAATTTCACAGAGAGAAGTGCGTCTACAAAAGCACAAAGTATTCAAATTTATTTTAATACTATAATATAATGATTGTTCTTATTTTAATAATTTCTACAATAAATGGTCTGTTTAATATATTTGTTTCATTTTAAAATCATGATAAAATATTTCTTGGCACTTAATGTTAATTTAAATTACAGCTATTAAAAATTATACCTGACATCAAATCAAAATCACTTCAGTATTTTTATTAGATATTATAAACAGAGTTATAATTCTCTCAGGACCTAGTGCACCAACCAACAATCGAAGCAGTCATTAGTTATGGAAGCAATAGTGAAAAACCTGCCGTCAAGTAAAAGTTGCTGTGCACCAACAATGTTTCGCCAGTCATTTATTGATGTTCGCGAAACATATAATATGTTTATAAAAGTGGCTGCGATAGGTTAACAACAATGAACATCACTTCCGGCGCAGTATGTTACAAAATGGCAGCCTCCGTGGAGTAGAAAAAATAAACGCGGACAGAATTTTTTTTATTGTCGATATGGAAGAATCTTCACAGGAAGTAAACTTATTCAACATTATTTTCGGAATATTTAATAGGAATAAATACAGCTACTTCATCACAAGAGTCGGTTTCAATTGAGGCTGACGCCAGCCATCTTTAAACATTGGAACCCGGGGGGGGGGGGGGGGCCGAGGGGGGGTTTTTATTGAATGCCGTAAATTTAACTAGCCAGTTTCCAAGCTGCTAAAATTTGGCATCTGATCAGCGAGTTAGCCGTTGGTGCACAGAAAATATCAGTTGATCGTTGCTTTAGCAGTGATCAAAGTTAACGGAGGTTTGGTGCACTCGGCCATCAGGCTTTTAAGATAAACAGTTACATAAAATACACATTGAAATTTTATAAAGGATTAAAATGTGGAAAAAAAAAAAATCAATCAGAAACTACTTTCTTTAGTAAGTGAGGCACATCAGATCAGTGTGATCCCCCCCTCCACCAACAAATTGTGAACTTCTGAAATAGATTTCCTCAAATCTTGGTATAAATATTTTAGAATTATAGTGGACTTTACGTTATTATTTGAAATCTTTTCTGAGTAGGTGCTTATTGTGAAATTTACGTGAGAAGTTAATACTAATTCCCATAGAAAAGTATTAGAAATGAAACAGTGATATCTAATATTGAATATTAATCCATTTATTCAGTAAACAGATTTGTGAGCTATCTAAACTAATTAAAATTCATTTAGCTTTAACTCATTTAAGTAAGTAATGCAAGTTTAATTACTTTTTTTTTTCAGTTACAGAAAGTTTTTTGTTAGAATTTTAAAATAAAGGTTTTTCATTCGTGTTGTTTAAATCACCTAATAAAAAAAAAAATATTAAAAGAATAATATTTTAAGGAAAATAGGCTTTTAAGTTCTTGCAGGAACTGTTTGTTTCTTAAAAAAAAAATAATAATCTTTATATCAATCAACTTGTTCAGTGGCCAAATAACTATTTTCTTTAGATCTAAAGTACAACCATAACATCAAGATATATAAATAGGTTATAATTTCCATAAATTACTTAAAATTAAACTCATCCAATGAAATAATCCTTCACTTTCTTTTACGTGAACTAATCTTTAGTTATAAGAAACTTCATACAAATAATGATGTTCTAAACAAATTTAAAAAATATTACAAGAGCATTATTTAATACATAAAAAACTATGGATCTCAAAAACATTAAATATTTAACCTATAATAATGTAGCCAATAATATTGTAAGTAGACTAATAATATAGTATAACATTGAACTAATAATGTAAAAGAAATATCTAAAAAACAATAATTTTTATCTCCCTTAAATTAAATAAATTGGAACAACTGAAAATTAATTTAATTTGTTAGACAAATATTCATAATGTTCTAGTAATTTTAGAAAGCATATACAAGTTTTATGATAATTTAGGTCCTAAAATAATGAAAATTATACATATTTTCTTTATAACTTTTGCACATTAAAATTTTTAATTATGTATCATTGATACCATGTTGATCCTGCTCTGTACATATTACTCAAATACAACTATCTCATTATCAATCAATTTATCAAATTACTCAACAAACATATTATATTAGTAGCCAACAGCCGATTTCTGCTGCCTGTAGAATATATCAAATTATTCTCAAATCATTAAAATAAAACTCCCCATTACAACACCTAACACAAATAATATTAAAATAAAATTAGGGTCATTCCACATCAAATCAGCAAAAAATTTTGAAATTTCTCAGGTGACCCTCTCCGATTTTAATGAAATTTACCATAAAGGTACCTTCACTCCTTATATGAAAGCCTGCCAAATATTATTGTCCTAATCTTAAACATTTCTGAGAAATAGCAATCGGAAGTAAGGTCTGCAACTCGTAACTTAGTTTTCCGTAAACTTTTCGGGCATTTTTAAAGCTGTATAAATAAAGAACTACTTGAGCCAGAAAAACAAGCTTTCATAAACTGAGAGTATGTATATATATATCATAATAAATAATGCATTAAAATTAGTTTGAGTCTTTTAGTTTACCTGAGATAGGCTGGCAAAGTTTCTTTCCCTTTGAAATTTAAAAGAAATGGAGTTACGCTTTTGAGCAAAAAAACAAGTTGAAATGGTTTTAAGTAGCAACAATCTACTTTATTTATGAAGTCAACTTTAATAACATCTCTGTATGGAAAATCTATTTTAATGCAATATTAAATATAATATTTATGAATTTTCATTTCGATAGAAGCGTTATTTTTTTTTTATAACAGTTCTTATCCAATTCAAACATCTGTCCACTTTGACTTTGTCGAGTGGGAGCTTTCACTACGCATGACCCACACCCTCTAGTGGCAAATTCTAAAAATGAGTAAAAATAATGCAAGAATTGCAATAGCTAACAGAGTGCGGACTCTCGATTCGCACTATTTTTTAAAATAGAAAGGATTTCGACAGGGTTTTGAATTTTATACCATATTTTCATTGTACGAATATGAAACTGAACATTTCAACTTTAAACTCAATTGTCTACGTTATTAAATAATCGTTCGAAAACAAGCCAAATTTGCTACTTTTCACTTTACTGCAATTTCAGAACCTCATATTTTTTTTTAAAAACTAACGGAATTATTTAATATTTATTTTATACATCAGAAAGTACCTAAAGAGTTTCTGCGTAAAATTTCATATGTATCCAGCGTTATTTTCAAAATCTATGAAGGATTAAAAATGCAGTTTTGTTTTCGATAACATTACAAATGCCTGCTTTGCTAGCCTATCTCAGGAAAACTAAAAGCCTCAAACTAATTTTAATGCATTATTTATTATGATATATATATACATACTCTTGAGTTTATGAAAGCTTGTTTTTCTGGCTCAAATAGTTCTTTATTTATACAGCTTTAAAAATGCCCGAAAAGTTTACGAAAAACTAGTTACGAGTTGCAGACCTTACTTCCGAATGCTATTTCTCAGAAATGTTTAAGGTTAGGACAATAATATTTGGCAGGCTTTCATATAAGGAGTGAAGGTACCTTTACGCCAAATTTCATTAAAATCGGAGAGGGTCACCTGAGAGGCATTTGCTGATTTGACCTAAAATGACCGATTAGTCAAAATTCTTATTTCTGAAACCATAAAATAATCATAGACAAATGAACCAAATTTAAAATTTATCTGATTAATTAAGTAGATTTTTACAACAACACTATTACAATGTCCTTATTTCTGTTTACAATAAACAAAAGGTAACTGCTAATTAAATGAATGACCAGCAAGCTAAAATATCTGTTCACTTATGAATAAAAAATATTCAATTCCATCAATAAAAAAACAGTTATAAGTTGTAGTTCTACTATTATAAACCCAATTCAATATTTTGCCCCCTTCAACTGCTCAACAAATTTGCATTTCCTCCTTTCAAATATCCTTTGATAGAAATCATCACAGGAACTGAAAAAATCATTAATGAAAATAAAAATATCCTTCTCAATATCAACATTACACGTCACAAAATGAAAAATGTCATCCATAACAGAAATTATAAATACAAAACCACCAACCATAACTAATATAATCAAACAATTTAAAGATAATGATAACCTACATTTAACTATAGTATTCATGGATAAAAAAGATTATAATATGGCCAATTTCCATTTAACAATCTACTTTACAAAGAAGCAAAAATTACAATCGAACAATATTAAATCATTATAAACAAATAAATAAAAGAAGAATGAAGATGACTTACTGTTCCCGATTACTATCAAAAAATATGTTCAGTTAAAAATTACAACTTTTCTACCCTAAGACTGCTTCCTGAAATACATAAACCTTTAGTCATTGATTATGTCTAAAAAGCCATTTCAAATATAGTAAAGTCTCCTGTTTCTAAAATATCAAAAAAAGTACTTAAAATTCTACAATTTTAAGTAGAAAAAGATCCCTCATCTACACTATACAAATTATTCAACAGGTAAATTGAATCATAAATCAAACCTTTATTCTATAGACACAAATTCTACATGTGTACAACTTTTGATCTTCAGATTCAAAGCCATAACCCAACATATCAGCGACAAACAACTCTTCTGTAATTTTGATATTACAATAGAATAAAACTTATAAAATCTGTTCTTCATATTCAGTAATAAAATATACCAACAAACAGTTCATAAGCATAGCAATGTCAGATCCATTGGCAGATGTGTGTGTACGCAATTGAATAGCCTATCATCAGTAAATATTGCCCCCATATCAACCTCTATGGTAGATATGTTGGCGACAGTATAATAATTTTTTGATCAAGGTTTTATGCAACTCACTTACAATGGTTTTAATAATGGAGATGTTAGACTTCAATTTAAAATTGAATAACCAACTAATAACACTATTCCTTATCTGGACGTTTCGATTAATTATAGCCATAACTGTATTACAACTACATATATGGAAAAAATACTATTCTAATAGACTCATACATTATCATTCTGCACATCCTTACTCACAAAAAAAGAAACTCAGTCGACCATATGATCAGAAGAGCACTCACATATTGCAATAATCACCAATCTCTCCATGAAGAAATAAATAAAATAAAGCACTTCATATGAATACGGAGGGTTGGATACATTTATAAAAACGAATTTTCTGATATGAAAAGTCTAAGAAAAGTTGCGATTCCACCATATGTTGTGGTCTACTTGTCTGCCCTGCATTTGATGAATAGCCATACATCATAGTTTCCATTGGAGGATGCTGCACTGCAGTGTGGCAAGCGTAATCTTGTTCCACTCCTCCTGACTGGCTTTTCATAAACCAGCCCCAGTTCGAGGTCGTCAGTTTCCTAATGCCTGTTTCAACAGACCAAAGCTAGAGTAGTCCATAGGGGAAGCATCAGATGATTTTACTGGGATCGAACTGAACAGAATTAACCGAATTCCTGTTTCGTTGGCCATTTGTTACATGTAGGACATTATTGTTCGGGCAGTATGATTCAACACTTTGACCTGATGGATCTATACTTCAGACGACTCAGTAGCGTGCAGTGCCGGAATGTCGCTGAGATACAATGGTTGTTCGATGTTTTCCTGATAATACGTAGCAGTAACTTACTACTGACTTTCCATCAAGTTTTTGCAAAAGCAACTTCTCCCGATAGCTGTAACCAGTCACGATCATGAAGCCCTTTGAAAAATTTCCTTGCATTGGCGGAACCATTCTGAACGACCTTTAGCATCACAATGACAATATAAATTGCATGTGGTCTGTTACAGTCGTTGAGATAAAACCATCCTTCATCCACCATCACAACATACTTCCATTTTTCGCGCGACAGATGGAACTTCATATAACTTTCGGCTGTTTGTCTTACGTTCGGCGATGTGTCAAGGCTATGAACATTTGCTTTGTAGTGCTTCTTTAGATGCATCTCCCTATGAATTATGTTTGTTATAGTTGTTTTGGAAACTCCCATTCGTTGTGCAAGACTTCTATGGGTGCTTGGGTTTTCTTTCATAATGTTTTGTTTAACCTTACAGACAACGTCTGGAGTGGCAGTACTGCGTGGATGTGTTTGGAGCTCTCGGGTTTCTTCCTCACTTCACTAACAGCCGTCAAACGTGTCTCAGCAATAATTCGACTAATAATGGACTTGGAGGTTTGAAAATTTCGTTGCTTACACATATCTATTATTCTGGAATAAGAATATTTCGCATCGGAAAGGGCTACAACATAATCTTCCCACCAAATCGATACTTGAGGAGACATTCGAACACACGACACTAATGTACATATTTTAACTCTGAATGCATTCATTCAGCAACAAAAATAAACAAGATTTTCGCGTTCTGAAAAACATGGTCCAACCCTCCATAAATGCTTAATGTCTAACTGATGGATGTTGACGAATCCGTATTTTCGTGATTTCACGTAATTTACGCGAGAATAGTTTCTATTCATGTCTTCTCATAAAATATTGAAATATTTAAATTAATTATAATACGGCGAAATGCATGAGACTTTTACTACATTTTAATTTAGTTTTAATAAATTGAAAACAGTCAATAAACAAACAATAAATTCATTATGTAGCATTTTCCTAGTGACAGACATTAAAAATATTAAATTCCTTGAGAC
The DNA here is from genome assembly GCA_023159025.1 of Thereuonema tuberculata. Classification (NCBI taxonomy): domain Eukaryota; kingdom Metazoa; phylum Arthropoda; class Chilopoda; order Scutigeromorpha; family Scutigeridae; genus Thereuonema; species Thereuonema tuberculata. The sequence continues at coordinate 138,703,454 of JAFIDM010012231.1, forward strand.
CTGCTGAAGAGGCTAATGGAGAGATCTCGTGTTTTTCGTAATTCTCGCGCAAACGTGATCGTCAACATCCATCTGTTAGACATTATCTTACAAGACTTTTCTACATTAGATTAAAATTTCCCACCCATTAAAAACTCCTACCATTACAAAGGATACTATAAATAAAAGTTATCAGTTCTCACATATATCTACAAAAGTCAGTTATATAAATAGAATTTTCAAATCGTTCAAAATCAACTTATCATATTCAGTGAATAACAAACTTAATAATTAATAACAAACAATATAAATCAGATCCCAATAATATTGTTTATCAGATTCCAGGCCGAAATTGCAATTCCAGTTAAGGGCAAACAAAGTGATTACTCTCTATGTTTGTTAAAGAGCCCTTTCAAGCCTTTAACACACAAAATATTAATAAATCAGCTACAATATCGCACTTTTTATATACAGGCCATCCACACGATTTATTAATGCAGTAGCTATTATCTCAAAACACTAAACTTAAGAATGTACAATAGCTGAAGCCTATTCCATTCCCATATACAAAGCATACAATCTAATCACTGCAGGGAACAAACTTATACAAACTTCTGCTTCACACATTATAATCTAAGATTGGCCAAGATATATTTGCATTTCAATCAGATGGACTTCCTGCACTTGAGAGTTAAGTGAAGATGCCCCACAGTTAATATTTACTTCAGAATTTTACTTACTGATTGTGTTTATATCTACTTAACAATGACTTCATTCCTACAAGTATGAATTATGACACCAAAATCTTCACAGACTTGTTCCCTCTACCAAAGATTCCTAATCCAAGAAGGTGGAGAGTAAAAGATCCAAACAGAACTTTCCTGGATAGTTATTAATACTTCATCAATCGAACTTAAGCCAGTGTAGGTGACAAGCCAAATTGCTGTTGTTGTAGTTAAAGAAAAACTAATGAGAATTTAATCCAGGTTTCCGTATTTGAAATAAAATTTGTTCAAAACAAATATAAGCAGTAGAAAGTATTTCTAAACATATTCACCCCCTTAGTACGTGTTATTAGATTACTTTCATAATATATATAATAATAATAATAATAATTTATTTTACTTGATCTGGGTGTTAGCCCTTTACAAGTTTAGAATCTTTCACCTTTTTTCATTTACGTTGTTAGTAATACAATTTCATTTTTGTTTATATTTATAACTACAAATAAGATTAGTAACAAAAATAATAATAATATATTATATATATAATATATATAACAGTATAATATTAACAACATAAGTAATAGTTACATATTACCCTATAAATTTATTTACATCTCTTATTTATTCTTTATTTTCTATTTTCTCTAAAAATACCTTAATATATTTACATAATTCCTTATTAATTCTGTTTTGATTCAGTTGTGTAATCCACCATCCACCTCTATTGGAGATTTTTCCAATTCCTAACACCTTTCTTTCTTCTTTCATTTTTTCACATTCAAAAATTATATGGTTCCAATCTTCTAGTCTATTACATCCTAATCTACAATTCCTTTCTTCTTTAGTTATCCAGTATTTACCCGATTTCCAAATACTACCACATCTAATTTTAATGTATATTTCTCTCCAATAGGAGTGGATCATGTTTTTACATAAGTAACTGGCCCCTTCAATTTGAACCTCTAAATTACCATAGTAGTTATTATATTTCGAATTTTGTATTTTATTGTAATTACATTGCATATTTATTTCTATCAGTTTTTTAATAATTATTGTTTTACATTCCATCCAATATTTATCATCCATTATCCTTCCCAATTCTATCCCTAATCCTACTTCATTAAATATTTTTTCAATCTCTTTTACATAATTACATTTATTCCCTTTTTTTGCATTTTCTACCATGTTCTCTAAAATTATCATCGGTAATCTATTTTCGTTAAGTTTCACAATTTTTGTTACATAGTCTATACTCCTTTTAATACAATCTATTCTTAATGGGTATAATCCTAATTCATTTTCCACAATATAATTTGGAGTATCTTTTTCCATATTAAAATATAACTTAATAAATAAATAAATAATGTATATTTTCTAGTTCCTTTTTAATTTTCCATCCATCTATTTCCATTCCATAACAATTTGATTTTTCATGGCATTGAAGATGAGAGAGGGGAAGCATGGAAAAAGTCAGAGCAATTAATTAAAAATATTTGCTCAGAAAGATTAGGGATGCAGATAGATAAAATAGAGAGGGCTCATAGGTTAGGTAAATTTAACCAAAGCAAAAATAGACCTATTATTATCAAATTTTATGACTGGAAAATTAAAGAAGAGATATTAAGTTTAAGAAATAAGCTCAGAGGTTCAAAGGTATACATTGATGAAGACTTCTCTTTTGAAACTAAACAAATCAGAAGAAAGTTAGTAGAAATAATGAATTAGGAAAAAAAAATAGGCAACAAAACAAGTTTACATTATAATAAGCTCAAAATAAAGGGTAAATTAAAATCTTATGAACAATTAATGAAAGAAGGTAGATATAAAGCAGAAGAAGACATAAATGTAGAAAAAAATAATAAATATACAGAGTATCAAAAAAACTAAAGGAAAAAAAAGGGAAGAATAATAATCAAGTGAAGACAGAAAGGGCATGGATAGACACGGAAGAAGAAAGAATGAGAAAATATGTTCCAAATGAAGTAAAGAAAAAGAACCAAAGGGAATTTGTAATAAAAGGAACAGAAATAGTAAAAATAATGAATCAAAGAAAGGAAAAGAAAAAAGAAATAGGAAGTAAGAGAAAAAATAATAATAGCAATAGTATGTTAGAAATAATATCATGGAATGTAAATGGTTTAAATGATAGAAAAAATATAGAAATTTGGGATATTATAAAAGAATACGAAGTTATTATATTAATAGAAACTTGATGTATTAACGATAAATTTGTACAAAAGTTAGATAAGAAAGAAAGTTTCAATTGGTATCATAAGTTCGCAGTGAAAGAAAAAAAAAAGGAAGACCTGTAGGCGGAATAAGTATAGGGTGGAAAAAGAAAAAAGAAATGGAGGATATAAATTTTACCAGTATAGAGGATGGAATTATAATGGGTTTAAGACATAAAAAAGAAAAGTATCAAATAGTGGCAATATATAACAAAAATATAGAAAGGTTATTAAGTAGAATAGAAAATAACATTTTCCAATCACAGGTAAATAACGATAATGTTATTTTAATTGGGGATTTTAATAGTAGAATAGGGAAACTAAATAGTGTATGTAATAACGATAATGAGTACGAAAGAAATTCAAAAGATAAGATTGTGAACAAGTGTGGAGAAATATTGATAAATTGGGCTAGAGAATATAATTTAGAAATTTTAAATGGAAATAAGGAAAATGATGTAGAGGGAAATTGGACATTTATAGGAGGCCAAGGGTGCTCAGTAATAAATCTAATATTTGTTAATGAAAAAATGTTAGAAAAATATTTTATTTTTGAAATATTAGAAACAGAAATTTCAGACCATATGCCGATAATAATAAAAAATACAAAATCACAAACTGAAAAAAGAAAAGAAATTAATAAAATAAATAAATTAGATATATATTTCAATAAAGAAAATGGGGAGTTATACAAATCTGTAATAACGAATTATATGGAAAGATTAGGACAAAATGAAGATGTAAACGAGATGTACAAGAATTTTAAAGACACATTAGAAAAAGGAATAACTAAAACTAAAGAAAAAGAAAACAAAACAAGACAGGGAAACAGAAACATAAGCTGGTTTGATAATGAATGTAAGGAAAAAAAAAGAAAGTAAAGAGTAGTCTTAGAAATTTTAGAAAATATAATGAAGATAGATTGAGATT
>JAFIDM010012231.1:138740331-138750889 GCA_023159025.1 Thereuonema tuberculata
TTCAAGGGCCTCTTCGCACTGTTCATTCCACCACCTGTGTTTTTTTTGTCTCGTGAGTGGGGCTATTTCCATGTCTTAACTATTTTCGTTTTGATTTCATCCCATTCATCCGATTTTATGTCTAATTTTTCTTGGAATTCTTGTTTCTTTAGCTTTAGTGTTTCTTTGTTGATCCTCTGTATTGTAAAATTTTTGTTTCGTGTCTTTTTTGGGGGGATAAATTTCAGTTTTAGCGTTGTAAGGTAATGGTCCGTTTCTATGTTTGCACCTTTTCGAACTTTTACATTCATAATTTCTTTCTGGTTATTGAAAGAGATGGCGACGTGATCAATCTGGAATTCTCCCAAGCTGTGGTTTGGTGATTTCCATGTTTTTTGTTTTCTGGGTAGGTGTCTAAAATTTGTTGACCTTAATTTAAGGTTGAAACCCCTGCACAATTCTATTAGTCTCTCTCCATTTTTGTTGGTTCTTTTGTGTGCGGGGTATTCTCCTACTGTCTTTTTGTATTTTTTTTCATTTCCAATCTGCGCGTTGAAGTCGCCTAGTAGGATCTTAATATTTTTTCTGGGGATCTTTGAGAGTTCATGTTCCAGGGACTCCAAGTACTTCTCAACCTTTTCTGGGTTTCTTTTGTTGTTTTCATTAATGGGAGCGTGACAGTTTATTAGGGTATATGTCTTATTTGCACATCGTAGTGTCATGATTGCGAGTCTTTCATTTGGTGAGTAGAAGTCCGTTATAGAATTGATTATCTTCCTGCTCACGACGAATCCGTTTCCTAGGTGTGGTATCCCCTTTCCCATTGGGTTTAGGCCTTTTTTACCCTTGAAGATCCTATATCCTTCGGATTCCATTATAATTTCGTCTGTGAATCTCGTTTCTTGGAGGGCTAGGATTCGGATCTCATATTCATCTAGTACTTTGATTAGTTGCTTTAGTTTTCCTGTTTTTAACAGTGAGTTTATATTCACTGTTCCAAAGAAGCATATTTTTTTTGTTTTGAGCTTCAAAGTTGGTGTTTCCTGTGGCTTTGGTTTGTTGCATGTTGTTTCGGGCTCTCCAGAATCCGATGGCCCGATTGCGCCGCCCTTTGCGACGAAGGATTCCCTGTTTAAGGTACCTCCTGGAGTAGTTCTATCTAGAGAAATTTTCATCATGCGTTATTTGAGAATTGTGTTGGGGGAAGGATTAGTATCCATTCCGAGGTTAAAACTGCGATTGTAAGTCCCAGAGTGATAGTTCATCCGCTCCTAACATGGAGACAGCCGATGTTTGCAGCCGTTCACTATGAATCAGACGCTGCTTTCAAGTTTTGGTCCGCCCCGGATATTTCATTTCCCCGGTACCACCCATATCTGGGAGGCTTTCCCCTATCCGCCACCTTATTATTATATTTTTTTCCCTGCAGTTTTCTCCTCCATATGCTCATGCATAATTTTATGATGTCTTGTGAGCACTTGCCGAGTCTTTTCTTAATTTTCAATGTATGATTTATCCCTTAATTTTACTCTGAGAATGCCAGTCTTTAGAAGAGTAAAAACATTCCAAGCCTTAAATGAAGCGCTAAAATTTTGTTTTGTAAAGTAATTTTAAATTTGTCAAAGAAAGCTAATTTTTGTGAACTCAATCATTAGAAATGGCAGAATTAAAATAACACAGCCAAAAAAAAAAAAAAAAAAGTAGTACCTTTCTATAGGCAAAGGATGTGGACCAGTATGAGACATATGATGTAAATACATTAGAAATTTCTGAAAAGTATCAAAAAAAGGCCAATGAGAAAGAATGCATATGCATTTATTAGTGCCAATTGTTGTAGGAAACTGGTTTGTTGCATCATCAAGATTTAATTTCTTCTGCTGTTCTTCTGTAAGATTATCTTTAGGAAAATATTCATAAAATGTCACAGCTGCTCCATACACCTGAAAAGATAATAATAAATATAAAAGGAACTTTGAAGACTCCTGTAAACCAAATAAAAGCTTCATTTGTTTGTTTAAATTTTAGCATCCTTCCTTTTTTATTAAAGGAAACTTAAAATGATTTTTTTTTTAATCATGAAATAATAATGAAAGCAAAATTTAATGAAACTTGCAATTCACAAGTAAGTGCTTAAAACTTTAACTTATTTACCTTTTCAACTGTATGGGACACTGTAAGAATAAAAGTGGAGAACACAGGCTGTGGACACTGAGCTTTCACTGGCCAACATTCCACAGTTGCTCCCATGGGAAGACAAAAAAGTGGTACAGATGGAGGTAATGGAAAATTACTATGATCAAATAAAGGGAAACGATCCAGAATTGCTGAAAAACAAGCAAAGAAAAATGAATAAATAAATCATATCGAAATTTTCTAAACCAGCAGTTCTTAAACTGGGATCTGATGATAGTTCGCAATTTGTCTTTAGATAAATAAAATACCCTAACTAATATATTAAAGTGAAAATCTGTAAGTTACATGTCGTTTAATCATACCTCAAGTGCCACTCGGTTATTTTATATTTTTATTATATATGGCAAAGTAAGACATCAGTATGTATCATATTTCAACCTGCCCCCCTCCCTCAACCCACTCAAAACAACTCTCCTGGCTCCATGTAGACACCTCTGGTTAAATTGTTGAGCTAAGTGTCATTTACATGGCTCCTCAATTTTGAGTAGTTTTTTTTTATGGTTACGTCAATGATATGGTAAGGAAATCAAAATAAAATATAAATAGGATAGAATAAAGGATGTATTTTTTATTTACTAATAAAAATGTATGTAAATTCTTAGAAAAAAATTTACACAAAATCAATTAGGTGTATAATCAATTTTAAAAGTTTTTTTTTTTTTTTTTCAAAGTCTGAAATCAGCATGAAATCAATAATCAACAAAGAATTTCCAGAAAACCCTGTAGAGGGTGGACCGGACATTAGTTACAGGTCAGAAACGGTGTTATTCTCTCTGCACACGCGCAGAAGTCTTGAGAGAAGGTTGGGTCTTAGTGCACACCTATAAAAGGAGTAACTGGAAGCCTGGTGACATTATTTCATCGGAACAAAGCTCCAAGGTATAGTTCATTCTAAGCATTCAAAAAGCAGAAAGTATTTATTCTTTCTTCTGCTTGATATTCCTAGGAAAAGGCTGATTCAATCAATTACTGCACTTGTTCCAAGGATGCTCGGACACATGAAGCATGTGTGAACGCATTAATACAATCATTTGGTTCTATGGATTTGAATGTCATCAAGAAAACTGAGCAAGAGAACCCTGTGATTTTCTCAATCTTCATTTACCTCTGAGCACTCACTTGATCAACATCCGATACAGAGGGTTCAGACGCAGAAGATTACTTTCATTCTCTATGCATTCACTTTCATCTTGTCATTACTTCATTGTATGTATTTCTTTGTATATACAGTGAAACCTCTCTGAGCGGCCACCCCACAGTACCGAGAATATTTGGCCGCTCAGAGGGGGTGGCCGCTCTGAAGGGTTTTATTATAATTGCTATAATGCGTATCTTATTATTATAAGATAATTATTATAATGCGTAATATAAACAAGTCTGACATATATTCCTTATTTAAAATGAAATTTAAAACTTATCTAAAGAGAAAATAGTACAGTATTTTATTTCATGCTTTCTTACATTTTTTTTAAAAAGGCTACAATTTGTGTCTGTTTTAAGTTTTTACTTTTCTCTATAACAACCATTTTTTCAAGTTCGTTTTCAAGTAGAATTTCCCGAAAAATGAAGTGGTGGGAAATCTCTAAATCCCACTCGGTGGCCGTTTAGAGGGGGACGGATGGCCGCTGATACAGGTTATTTTAACATTAGGTCTATGAGTCGAAAAATCCGTGCCATGAAAAATTGGCCGTTTAGAGGGGTGGCCGCTATACAGGGGTGGCCGCTCGGAGAAGTTTCACTGTATTCAATTACTGAAATCTGTAATAAATATCTTTTAAAACAATCTAAAATAAATCATGTGTCAATTTCTTCACAAAGTATTCAGAATATAAGCAGTAGTTTCATAAAATAAACAGCTTAAATGCTGAAGATATTGAATGGTATCAAATTGGTAACAAACAATGGTCTGAAATGATTTTAACAGTGTTTCCCAACGCTTTCAGTATCGATTCTTATATCATTTAAATAGATCTTTTTACGCAGTTTCATTTCTGCTATAGCCTTGCCATGTTCATTTCTGAAATGTTGAGATAATTACACAAAAATATGATTTTAAGTGCATTCCTACGGCAATGTTAAGTTGATTTTTACACGTTTCCCAATGATATTATATATAAACTATATATGAGCCAATTTCTCGTAATGATGCACTTTTGTCTTATTGCACGTTCCCAATTTTCAACAAATAATTAAAAATTGATGCAAACGTTTAATAATAAAAAGGACACAATTTCTAGAAAATAGCACTTCCTTCCTTCACATTATTGCCTAAATTTAATTGTTTTGTTTATTAATGACAACGAAATAGCATGTGACGGAGGTGAGACAGTTGTAATTTCAGCCCGTTCCCATTCAACTACCTCCACCTTTGATGTCTGTGAAAGACAAAATAAATTTTACTTGTTTAGAATTCTTATTGATATGGATTAGTTTGAAAGTAATAATACTGTCTTGGAAAGCAAGCAATTTTTAAACAATTCCATGTTAGTTAAAAAAAATGTGATATGCCTGTTTCCGAAATGCGTTCTCACCTCTGTCACACAAAGTAAATACTTATTTTCTGAACGCAGAAACCTTGTCTTGGTTTTTGAGATGTCCAATTGTCATGGCCACCTTCCTCAAACTACCCAGCACATCTTTTGCTTCCGCTAAGTACAGATTTCGTTAGGATTCCTAATTGAAAATCGAATTTATGCATTGTATACAAATAGGCTATCACCTCCGTTCTCATCCTAAATTGTTGAAATATTAAGATTTTCTTTTAAAAATTGAGGTAAATCCATTACAATTGAAACATTCTTGATAGCTGTATTGGATGGCAGCGGCTGTTGCTGCTAATAGATCAAAGAGATCCATAAAATAAACATTTTCTCACCTCCGTCACATTTAGCTTAGTGACCATGGTAAGACTACTTGTTCAGAGGCGAGACTTACTTTGGAGTGAACCAAAAACTCATGTGTTTATAAAGGAATCAACCTATATAAAGCATGATTACAAAATATATACTTTTAAGGAAAGTAAATTGAATGAATCGGAGCTCTGTCATTTTGATGAACTGTGCAAGATTTAGGACAGTAATTTCAAAATAAATGATCAAATCTTATTAAAATCATAATTTCTATTAACAAGTCCTTTTTTCAGCATAATAATCGTTTGGTTTGGGTTCGTTAATGTAGGTATTGCGAGGTTTTTTATTAAATTTATTGGTTTTGGCAGAAATACAGGTTTTTAGTAATTCAGTAAGTTACAATTTGTTAAATGGGACAATTACAGTAGCCATTACAACATTTTTTTTTTAATATTGAAATAAAACTTTGGTCATTACATCAAGTTGGCAATAATAGGTTTGTGAAGCCGAGTTTGAAAAGCCGATTTATAACAAAAATAAGATTATTGACTTAATACCTGAAGCAAAGCACCCAGGTAGAATTCGGCGCTGCTTTGATAGCTGGAAAAAGGCAGTAAGAGTATTTGTCAAACAGTAACATCTTATTCATGAGTTACATCAGTTATCTCAAGTCTGAAATTCTGCTTAAGTTAGTAATATTAAAGTTGATTTGGCTGATCGCCTGCGCTTCTGTAACTGCTATCTCACCTCCATCACAATTTCTCACCTCCGTTCATACTACTTTTTAGCTAAAAACTCATAAAAAAGTAAATTGTAATTTATATTTGTGCGTTGTAAGTATTAATGAAACCAATATCAGCATGCACAAATCAATTTAGAAGTTTTAGTACCGTTAAATTAATTTAATTATGCAGTGTTTATCAAGCAAAACAAATAAAAATTGAACACACACATCTATTTTGGTATAGAAATTCGTTAAATACAGGTTTAAAATTATTTAGTCACTGTCAGCGGGACAAAGAAGGTGTATTTTTCAGAAATGCCAAGAAATTTTTGTAAATTATTACATTATTATTATTATTAACACATTATTATTATTATTTACGATAATTCCCATGTAAAGAGAGCTTGAATGTTTGAACTTGAATTCCTCTATGATGACTGCTTGTGTTTTCTCTGTGCCCAAATTTTCTTCATATGTTCACTGTGTTGTTTCTTACGCTCTGCTGTCCATTTACATCCCCGCCTCTTCTGTGTTGTGGTGTCAAATGTATGTTTTTCGATAGTGTTCCTGAATTTCTTTCTATCTTCTGCATCATCTATTGTCATGTGTGTCTGTCTGAGATCCTCCTCGACTTCTTTTATCCATTTCGTTTTTCCCCTGCCTGAGTTGATGACCTCAAGAATCCGTTTTGAAATTCTGTCTCCGTTCATCCTGTGAATATGTCCGTAGAACTGCATTCTTCTTTTCCTGAATGTATCTGTAATCCTATTACTGTGTTTTTAAATTTCTGATGCTGGTCTCTTCATCCAGATTCCCTGTTCCTGTACCGGTCCCAAGATTTTCCTGAGAATTTTTCTTTCTTGTTTCTCTATTTCTTTGATTTTCGCTTGTTCACCAATTTGTGTCGTTTCAACAGCATATAGTGCCTCAGGAAGTACGACAGTGTTGTAGTGTCTTAATTTTGCGTTAATGGATATGGACTTTTTGTTGTAATAGTTCCACGTGAGTTTGTTGGCTCTTTGTAGTTTTCTTATTCTTTCTTCATTGGAAAGTTGGTTGGATAATTTCTCCTAGGTATTTAAAATGCGGTACTTGTATAATTTTCCCGTGGGTTGTTTCAATAGGTAATTTGTCTTGTGGCACTCTTTCTATATATTGCGTTAATTTTTTGCAGAATTTATTTTTGTGTGGCTGAGGTGAGATGATCGGTGAACATAAAAAAATACAAAAAGTGTTAAAAATAGATAAATCGTTGTTAAACTTAGTGCTTAGTTCCTTAACATGATCACACACACATATATCTAGCTTGCGAACTAATTTTCAATAAAAAAAATAAAAATTGATATTCGAAGATCTTCCACTCTCTATTTTGCATCATTTTCAAAAATTGGCTCATATCATTTTGTTCGTCTTCACTATAGTCCTGCCATGTTCAACAAAAGGATCATTTATTACATTGATTACTAGGTGCTCTTTAGGGAATTAGTGATTTTCAAAGCCATGGTACATCTTTATTTTGGGAAGAAAACAAAACAACAACAAAAAAATACAAAAGTTTGGTGCCAACAACTGTTTACGACAGTTCAAGGTGTTTACTGAGATGTCTCACACAATACAAGCTCCTTGGCAGCATACTAGTCAATAGAGTTGACTAGCCACACAACACTGCGCTGTGTAGTCAGCATGTCTACTACTAGCGTCATTTACTTGGAACATTGTCGTCAGCAATTAAGGTATTAAGATTAGTGTGATGGTTAATAATTCTAAAATGATTGGAACCACTTATAAATATCCTAAGCATATCATAATTGCACCAAAAAGTGCAGTATGTAGTCGTTAGATAGCTTAAGAGTAATGCAAATTCATATCTAGAGTTTGGGACAAATATTAGATAGAATATGCAAGTGGATTTCGGATACTTATAGATTGTGTAGCTGATACTGCAATTGGAGAAGAATTATAATTAAATCTTAAATCTTTAAAAGAGCTTTTTTTAAGCCTTAAGATATCTACTGAACTTCTTTATATATTATTCATGTTGCACAAGATAACCGATTACATTTGCAGAGCTATACAAAATTTTGTCACTTCAAAATTCAGTATCATGTGAAGCCATCTCAACAGCAATAACAAGATTCTATAAAGCGTGGCTTTGAATGAAAGGTTTTTGATATTATCCCGGGGAAAAGCCTGCTAGGCTGCTTCTATGCAAGCCTAAGACTTTATTTGTGGTGGCTGGCAGAGGGCTCAACATGCCAATTGCTTACCTACCATGTCCTAGACATGTTTGATCAGAGAAATATCGGGTGAAAGTGCAGGCCAGGGAAGAAGTGATATCTGTTGTACATGGAAGAAGTCTTGGACATTCCAGGCCAAATTGGACAAGCACTGTCCTACTGGAATATAGCCTCAAGGCAACTTTGAAGGAAGGATTTCACCTCTGCCTCTAAAATCCCTGATGTATCGCTGGCTATTCAGGTTTACCTGAATTCATATCAGTTGAGATTGCGAATTGAACCCAATCACACCCCAAACTATGACATTTATCAATGGGCTGGTATCTTGCTCCAAAATGCACAATGAGAGTTGGCGTTCACCATAATGTCTTCGAGCGTATACACGACAATTATGCTACATTAATTTGAATTGTGACTCATTAAAAAACATGACATGTTGCCAATCAGTAACCCAACATCTGTGTTGAAGACCTATTGCAGCCTGAAGCATCTGTGGTTGAGGTCAAAGGAATTCACGGCAGTGAGCTGGGATAGAGCTGTCCTCTGTTAAGCAGACGATGTCAATGTGAACTGTGCTCCACTACAGTGCTATCACAATGGATGTCGCTGTGAGATCGGTCATTGCATGAGATAGAGGTGTCTTGTCATCCTGTGCAATAGCGCAATTTGCAGTCCAGTTCCTGGATATCTGTGCATCCGAGTCTCCTCTGTCCACTGAAGTCACATTTCACATCACTGTACTGGTGTTTCTTCCTATACAAGTAAAAATTTTGCAGTATGAAAATCTAGCTTCTCTCATCCCAACAATCAGTTCCTATTCAAACTCTGTCAGGTGTTCATTGTGAAACTTCTTTGGTGACAGGGCATGGTGAGACACCAAGAAATAACCTTTCAACCCAATGATGACTCTTCACTGATTGTAACATCTCACTTGAGTTACAATATTTATACTCAAGATCGAAAAGTTCAGAGGACGTTGCTTCTAAAGAGCATGTGCATTTTCACTGACTTTATAATCATTTGCATTTCCCAACCTGATGTACATATCCTGTAAATTTCAAGCTAATACCAACAGTCTTTCATGATTTTACAATTTTTTTTCACAAATTTTCACAAATAGTATATACACATTCACAAACACTGTTGTACCCCAAAAAATGAGAAATCTGTCTAGTAATGTGTAGGCCCTCTTTTTGATCAGATGACTTCAGTAACACGATGGGGCAGGGATACACAAGCTCTCTGAAATACTATGGAGATAATGTACACCATGCTTCTTCAATAGTTGTGCACAACTTCTTAATATTCAACAGTTGTGGAACACTCGCAATGACACCAGTAAACTGCATTCCACATTTGTTCTATTGGATTCAAATCCAGTGAAATGCTTCTGCAGCCAAAATTTGGTGACTGCAGACCTGTGTGGAACATTATCCTGCTAAAAAAGCTTGCTTTCATCTAAGTTAATGCATGACAAGAATGGGTGCAAATGAACCACAAGGATGGTTATGTAGCATTCGCCAGTCAACAATGTCTACAGAGGCATCAGGGTCCTGATGCATGCAAGCTGAAAACATCCCACACCATAATAGAACCACCACTGTCCTGGACTGTCTTCTTCGTTGGCATGCAGGATCCACTGTCTCATGGGGTTTTCTACACATGCATAATAATCCTTCTATCCGAAACAGTTTGCACCACAACTCATCAGGCCAGGCTACAAGTTTGCAGTCATCTTGCATCTAGTGGCAAGATGTTCAAGCACCCCAGGCTAGATGCAGAGTTCTGTGCTGCCGAGTCAGCAATGGGACCATAATTGAGCAGTCTGCACACTGATGCTGTGTTTGATCTCAGCACTGAATTGTACTGTTATCTGCTGCAGTGCCATGTACGGTAGGATGTTATAATACACGCCAGATGACATTGTCTATGATTGTTCAGTTTTTTTTTTTTAATTGAGTGCAGTGTCGTTGCATGTTGGACGTCTTCTCTTTGTTGGATGACATCCATATGAAAATCCAAATTTCTTACTGATTTCAGAGATGGAGTGCCGGAATTCTGGCATCTACTGTCAGGCCTTGCTCAAAGCACTTAAATTGTGATAAGCTGCTGTCATTACTGCGAAACATACAAGAACGAATTCAGAGATAACCACCTTTATATGTAGTTCAATTGTGGAAGATAGCATTTAATGGGGGTATGGTAATTTGTATTGGAAATTTTCCAGCTTTTCTGGTACTTCAATGTGTGTGCGTGTGTGTGTGTGTGTGTTTCTAATTCCTAATAAATATCTTGAAGATTATTTTTAACTCTTAGTGATTTCAAGGATAAGGATTGACACTTCATCAAGAATAGTTTGATGGAAAGAACTGTGTTTATTAGTTTTAAAGAAAAGAAGAATATATTTTAGATTGTTTTATCACATTTTGTTAGTATTTTTGGAAAACCTTTAAAATGGGAAAAGGATGATGGGTTTCTTGTAATAATTGTAGACTATTTTCTCGCTTTCATTCAATACTCAATTCATTATTCAATTAAAATGTTTTTAGCTAAATGATCACTTACAGTATAGACGA
>JAFIDM010012231.1:138766669-138777917 GCA_023159025.1 Thereuonema tuberculata
CAAATCCTCCGAAGGGGTAGGAAAGGAATAAAGTGACAGGCGTGGTCTAAAATTCCCCGTAAAGGCTTGGCTTTCTTAAAGTGAAGGGGCGGGGCTGAAAAGACAACATGATGGCATGCAAAATGGAGAAGAAAGATGCTTTTGGCCATTTTTGAGGGTGACGAGTTATCCGGAGTAGAATTAAATTTGGTGAAGGGTAAAAGAGGGTTATTTTACACTATTGTGTATGAGACCTTGTCGGGACCAAAGGAAAACGACGACTTAAACGGAGTGACGACTTATCTGGGTGACGACTTAACGAGGTTTTACTGTATTTCTTTATCATTTATTAAAAAAAAAAAAAAAAATTGTGCACTTTTAAGATGTAGTTTATAGGGATTGTCAGAGGAATTTATTAAAATTTAATGTTATTTATTCTAGATTTAGTATTCACAAGTAAACTTGTAAATGACACTTCAGAATTTATTCTTTTAAAGTAGAAGTTAAAATCATTAATTCAAACAACAACAAAACAAAATTGGTTATTTTGACCCCAAATTCAACAATATATTTATTACCCGTATTTTGCTAATTAAGATTGTAATAAATAACAGCTTGTCTACAAGACTTACTAGAATGTTTTCAAATACTGAAATAGTTAGCAGAATTGCTGAAGTAAATGCATGATTCGATAGATCTATTCTGTTTTGTCAAAGATGCAAGAAAGAAATGGATCAAAGCATGGATCTAAAGTGTAAGTTAGTATATAGAAACCTGGAATCAAACTACTTAACCTATTAGTTAACATTGAAGTAATATTTTTTCCAACTAAGAAATTTTTATCCAATCACTTAGAATCTTCTGAGGTGATTCCAGTCAAGGCACAGAAGGGCGTCCTAATGTGTTCTTTGATATTTTTTTTCTTTATCTCTTGGTATCTACATTTAATATTTTGGTTCTTGCTTTTCTTTGAGTAGTAATGTTTCTTTGTTATTGCTGAATTTTCATGCCTTTAATTTTATACTTCTCTTAGCATCTTAGAACTACTACTAAAGTTTTCATCCTATTATTTTTAAGCATTTCTTTTAGTCGGTGTCATTTTGTTATTTAATGTTATCAGATATTTTTTTAAGTTTTGTTAATTATCTCTTTACCAGTTTTGATGGTAGTGTTAGTTTGGAAATGTATGTTTTGCTTTTGACTGTTTATGTGTATGTATTCAAAATTCCCTGTACAAACTTTAAAGGTATGTCAGGAACACAAAAACAAACCGTATTCGTAGTGGAACGTATGTCCACAAATGCCACCCAAAGTGCTAGAAGGTACACTAAGGTTCAGAAATAAAAGACAAGTAAGTAAGTAGTAGACAACATGCTTATCAGTCCTATTTTTTACAATATGACAGTAAGGTGTACACTTACAGGATCACTTACTGTTTCCGTCAAATGATCCAGTTTCACACAATCTCTGGTGTAAACTTTTGATGATTGGGCACACATCTGATGGGGAACCGTTCACGATACAATCGTACAGTGGCTCCTCTGTTTCCGTTCGCTGCCGCATAGGTAAGGTGCATATTTGCCCTTGCAATATTGTACAAAGTCAACATCTTAAAATAACGGTTGCTTACACTTCCCAATTATTGTGCTACCAAAAAGCACCCTCTAGTACATTCGGATGGCATTTGCGGACATACATTCCACTATGAATACAATTTGTTTTTGTATTCCTGATCTACCAGGGAATTTTGAATTGCCCTGTATTGAATTGAATCTCTGCCAGTTTTCATATTCAGGAATCTGGTTCTAGATATAAATTTAAAATCCACTCATTGATTAGTCTGCTATTTTGAATAGATGGCAAGTAATGTACTACTAGTAATGCTGTTACAAGTAACAGTTACTTTTGGCAGATAAAAAAAACGCTGAAATTTATTTCTTTTGTAATGGTTAAACTGCAACTCGGGTACTTTTATCTGTAATACAGTAATTTTTGTATCACTTTTTTGACATTTTAGAATGGTTTACTTTCATCTAAGGAAGTTGCCGATTGTCATTCCTAAATCGTCAGTCAAATACCTTCTTGATAACTTTGCTTTATATCAACCTTCAGTCAGCATTTAAAAAAATCTTTCATTTAGATCTTGTATACTTGTATTATCTGAGAATTTTATTTGTGATTGTTATTTTTTTTTTTCGTAATCAGTGTAACATTAATAGAAAAAGAGGGAGTAAGAAGTTTTAGAGATATAAACATTAAGTCAATTACTTTGGGGGGGGGGGGGGTAAATTGTTTACTGGTTTAAGATTAAATTTTCTGTCCTTGAGTTTTCATTGTTTATCATGTACATAGAATGCTTTTACAAATTACATGCTGGTCAGATATGACATATCTGCCTGAATTCAACCTTTTCACTGATATCCAATTTAAATTGTATTAGAGCTCTTTTTCTAGTGGACAGCTCAATCTCTATTTTTCTTTTTCTGGCAATTGATAACAATTTCTTTGCCCAAGCCCAGCGAGAATCACCTCCCACCATCATCAAATGATTATACATTATAAAGTAACATAATTGGCTTTCCCTGGATTATTTTGTGCTGATATTCTATTTGTTTTGAAGGCAAATACAGCAAAAATATAAATCGTATTTATTCTTCTCATCACCAAGTTTTATTTAAATGACAGTAAATATTGTGTGGGGCTTTATATATTCTGGTAGGCTGTACATTCCATTTTGCCTCTTATTAATATGGTGTATGTTAATAATATCATATCCCTTCTTCATCATCAATTGGGAGCTGTTTGGGCACAGCCAAGTGGTCAAGGCAGCGGCCTGCCATGTGTCTGATATGTCTGAACCTGGATTCGAAACCTGATTGAGTCTTAGATGTTTCCTTTTTTTTCTTCTGTATTTGATATTTTTTCCCTTTCAATGATTTGTTCTCAATTTCAAACTTAGTATCTGATTCAGCTGTCTCTTTCCCTTTTGTGTCATTAAAAATCTTGCACCAAAATCTATGTGCAATCAAAGAAACAAACAAAAAAGCCATCAATTAGGAGATAATTATGTATTGTTATAGCTTTAAAAATAAGATAAATTACGCCGACACACTTTTAAAAAGTTTAAAAACAGTCTAACAAGAATCAGGACCTCGGTTTCGCTCGTGCCACAGAGCTTTTTCAACTGGTGAACAAGAATAAGAAACCTGTCCTTAAATACATTCTGTGAAAAACAAAATGCAATGAAACCCCAATTGCAACCAATGAAATTACCAAAATTTGAAGCATTAAAACCAATGAAGGGATGTCTGGGATATTCAATGGATATTTTTTAAACTTTTTAAATGTGTGTCGGCATAATTTATTTCATGTATTTGCACACATTAAGTCTTACATAGTTTTAAAAATACTGTTTTATTTTTGTTTTTGGATTATTCCTCAAAATTAATTTTCTTTATATGACCTCAGGAATAATCTAATCAGATTATATTTTTATTTAAGTTTGTTTGTTTGTTTTTTTTTTGTAATTTTATTATTATAAAATCTTTGCAAATGATTTGAGCTAAAATTTGAAAGTTGACAGTATGTGTAGATTTAAAGAACAGGAAGCTTTTAACAAAAAGTTAATAATGCACTTAACTTAAATGTCTACGTCTACATACATTGAGGATTTTTAAATTCTGTTTTATTCAATTAAAATATTATAACAATTTAGTGAAAACATCATGAATAGTAAGGACAGATCTTTTGATGTCGTTGAAAAAATCTGAAATTCTAAAGTCAGTATCAAAAATGGCGAATTTAAAAAAATGCTTTTATCAAGACAAAAAAGTCAGGAGAAGCTAAAAAAAAGTGCTCTTCACAACAACAACAACAACAACAAAAAAAGAGTTAATTACTACTTTTTTTTTTTTTTTTTTGTCAGTATTCTTGATGCAGTTTGGCTAAGCAAATGCTCATTATAATAACAGTTGGGTTTTGTTGTTGTTGTTGTTTTTTCAGGTGTAATTGCTTTCACTGTTGTTCTTAGATAAACATTTAAAATGCATAACTGAACAAAAGATTTTTATTCAAATTTGTAGTTGGTTTTCCTTTAGAACAAAAAAAAGGACAAATTGATCAATTTCAACCCTAATCTCTATTTCTGTACAGTTCTTAAACATCATTGCTATTGCTAAGAAAGAAAAATTTTACCGAGTTCAAATTTTATTATTATTTTCTGTTACTATTCCTTAAGCTTTATATTCTTTCTTTAAAGTTTTTGGATAATACGAATATTTTTCGTATTTAAAAGTATTTTTGGATTGTTCCCCCCCCCCCCTTTTTTCCTAATGAGTTTTGAGCATTAGATTTTCATGTACTTTTTTTTTTTTACTTTAGATAATGATGGATGATCGACGAGTTGCTGATTATTTTGTCGTGGCTGGGTTACCAGAAAATCCTGAACCACTTGATGAGTTTTCCTGCGATGGAGCCAATCTTAAGCCCACGCACAATCAGGCTCCAATTACTGATGTTGCTGTTGTTTTCCGCAGTCTTGGTGAGACTGCACCTCCTGGTTTTATCATAATAGAAACAACTCCTTTAGGGTTTCCAGCTGATCTTAATCATGGCAGTCTGCGAAGTCCCAGTGTGTTTCTTGCATATCGTCGAGGCCGGGATAAATCTCCTCTCGTTGACATTGGGTAAATATTCAGGCAGTTCTGATTGCATTATGTACTATATAAACACTGATTTTTGAATTATTCTATAAAAAGTCTTTTACTTTTTTAAAAAACAAAAATCTATAATTATTTTAATTGAGTTTAAATTAATTCAGTAATGCAGTGCAATCCAATATATTGGAGAATAAATAAAATTAGTAAAGCTATTTCACATTCTTTTTTTTTTTTATGTGTTTATACTTTAAATTTTATGTATTTAGAAACAGCTTAGTAAAACTTTAGCTGAAGTAACTGTAGTAATCATGGATTAAAATAGATTGGTTGTGGTCTTACAGTTAATGTTAACCTATTTTATTTTAAATATTCTCAATTGCAGTGTCCTATATGAAGGGAAAGAAAGAGTTATGTCTGACAGCAAAGTAGTTCAAAAATCCCCCTATGGAAAACCTGCTAATGTAAACAATAGTGGGTCTTGTACATTTGTGACATATCGAAGAGCCCTGGAAACTGCTCCTTGTAATGAACTAGTTGTTACAGACATTTGTGTAATCCTTAGTAATAAGGTAATTTTTTTCCTTTAAATTTATTTGATTTTTATTTTGATTTTTTTAAAGAATATATTAAAGACTCATTCACTTACAACAGAATAAAATAAACTAACATTTGGACATCTTGGAAAAGAAAGCGATGTTTAACACTCTGAAACTGAGAACTTATTAGTTATTAACAAAATTCATGAGAAGTTTTCTTTTGTCATTCACTGAAGTCATTCACTGTCATTCACTGGAGGTGTTGTCTGCAACTTGAATTTTCAGCATTTGTACAAAAATAAATAGTAAATCTCTAAACAACTGAAATTCTTATTGAATGCTTGATAAAAAATTTCTTATACTCTTTAATATTTTCTTGTGCATTGTTGATTAGTCATTTCCGTTCACTATGTTAATTTAATTTCCCATTGGTCACAATATTTAAGTGTGTGATAATAAAATCATTGAAATACCATTACTGAGCTTTGTGTTAGTGCATTCTTGTCATTCAGTTGTCTTTTGTAAGCTTTTCTTCTACTAATGATAAATTCTCTCTTTTTTAGACTTCTGATACAAGTATCAGAAGCCTTAAAACCCCACTTTGTTCGTCCGTCTGTGGACAAGTATCATTAAAATGTCATTAGCAACACAATCAATTTACAAATTTACTTGATAATAATATAAATAATATTGTGAGAAATCAAGCTGGAAACAGTTTTGAAGAAAAAAAAATCTTGAAAATAGATTGCTGCTCTGTCACTAATTAAGTGCCACATATAATGAATATTACTTTATAAAAGAAAGAAAATATTTGCAATCTTTCTTAATGTTAAAAGAAGAAAAAAAAATCAAAAAGTATAATTGATGCTGTGGTTCTTCGTAGAATAGAAATAGGATTTCAGGATTAATTTGTGATTCAATATTTAAATCCTTTGATGGGTTTGATTAACAAATGATAGTGCAGATTTGATAGGATTTTTCTGTTGGGAGTTGCTAAATTAGTTCTAAATAATTGCCAGTATTTTAATAATACACTAATTGACAAAAAATCTTGTGCATCACAAAGGAAGCATTGGATTCAGATGAAATTTTATTAATGTGATGATAAAGACAAATGGCAGGAGTGATTACAATATCACAGCAGAAGCATGATGTCCGCAGAGCTGCAATGCAGAATAAGGTCACCTTTAGTACCTCGTTGGACCACCTCTTGCCGTATACATGCAGTGATACGGTCGGGCATAGAGTCAAACAGACGCCGTATGTTGTCTTGCAGCAGATTTGCCCACAGTTCTTGCAAATAATGCTCCAAATCACAAACACTGCTACATGGCGACATTGGCGTCCCATCTAGTCCACATGCTTGATTGGCGACAAATCAGGCAAGTGGGCAGGCCAAGTAATTGTCAAAACATTATGTAGACAGTCCTGTAAAACCCTAGCTGTGTCTAGACAAGGGTTATCTTGTTGAAAAATTGCTCCAGGTCATACAGCCAAGAAAGACAGCACATGAGGCTGCAGGATCTCCTGAATGTATCTCTGTGCTTTCAGTGTCCCTTATAGCACTATTAGCGACAAATGACTATCATATGCAATGGCACCCCAGACCGTCATGCCTGCAATAGGGCTGTATGCAGCTGTAAAGTGAGGTTGGTATTGTAGCACTCACCTGTGGTCCTCTAAACCCTGACACAGTGGTCATCTGTTCCCAAACAAAAGCAGGATTCATCGCTAAAGCCAATATGTCACCAATCCATAGCATTCCTCATTGCTTTCTGCTGACACCTCAAACGCAGCTGACGATGTTGAGATGTTAAAGGCACAAAATGGAAGAGGCGTCCAGAATGCAGATTCACCTCTGCTAGGCATCTGGAAATGGTTGTGGCAGACACAGGGTTCCCTTGTGACCTTGCCACGTGTCGCTGGGTAGTGGACAAGGAAGACATTGGATCTCTTCCTGCCTCTCTGACCAAATGATCTCCTCTCCTGATGGTCTGTCTGGGTCATCCAGAGCCAGTCCGCATGTAGAGGTGCCTTCTCGTGTTCATTGCTCCCAACACTATCTGACTGTAAAGTCAAAACTGCCTAAATGGAGGGCAAAACGGCTCTGATCCAGCCTGCCTCTCCCAGACCAATGATACGGCCTCTCTCAAATTCCGTGAGTTGTTCTTACTGACATCTAAAGCCCCGCGAACACCACGCAACATTCCTGCAACTTAGTTGCGCAATTTTGACGTCACGAGTGATTTTGACGTCACGAGTTGCAATTTCTTTGCAACTTTTGAAGTCCGAGTCGAGTTGCATTGACACCTCCAACTCAGAAAGTTGCATCGAATTCCCCAATCACAGGGCAGCATTGGAACACGTCAGTTGTGAAACCACGCCCATGAAAAAAATGGCGTCGAAAATTTTATCGCTCGATTCGTTTTGAAGACAGACTCATACTCAATTAATATCAGAGTATTGCGAGTTTCTTTCACGCATAAATAAAGTTTATACTGAAATGCAGTAATTGTATGCGGCAGAATTTATCAGAGAGGTTTCAAAACCTCGATTTTTTTGGATTTTCCACATCGCGTTTGGCAAACGCGAAGGCTGCTGACGCAGTATGCAAAAGTTATGACGTCATTGTTTCCAGGGGAGCATGGTTTCTTATTGGCTGTTGGTCATTCGTTACTTTTGATTCGAAATAATAACATGAAATTAAATTCCATAGCGGCTAATAATTTAAAAAAAATATTTATCATATGTTGCAAATCATTCACTATGTTATGTTTGAAACGACATAACCGAATTTTGTTTGACGTCACACGTGACGTATTTAAAATCTGCGTTGTCATGGGTCGGTTGCATTTTTCGAGTTGCATATCCGTGTTGCATCGTGTTCGCGCTTGACAAACGTTTATATCAACTCGTGACGTCAAAATCGCGCGATTTAGTTGCAGGAATGTTGCGTGGTGTTCGCACGGCTTAAGGTGTTTTCGCAGCATGCTGAGACCCTGCACTCCACAACCACTATGATTATAAGGCACACAGAGGTCTTATGACAGCCGGTCATATTACCATAGGCATACTACATTAATACCCATGATGGCAGTTCTAAGCGGGAAATCACAGCCCATCTGCAGTCAGAGGCACAACGACATGTAATTGTGGGCAAATTAAAAGAATTTGATTACCAATTACTAATTTTTTTTAATTATTATTTTAGACAATGAGAAATCTCTTTTACTCTTCATAAAGAGTTGAATAATCATAGGTAGTAAAAGTGAATAATTTTGTATTCTGCTAGATTTATACAGATGATTATATATTTTGTAGTAAAATGATCCAGTGACTGTGGCATTCCTTAATAATTTACACAATACAATAATAAATTGGAGTTTTAGTATTGGTTGTGGCAGCCCACTCTTCTACATGCAGCAGAGGAGTTCGCTTTTTTATTGCTTAAATAAAACCTTCTGTTTTGCTTAAAAATAGAATATTATTTTGAAATAAGAAGCTGAAATATTTTATTTTTTTTTAAATGCGGTCTTTGCGGTCTTATGTCGACATATAATCGACATTGAGAAAATGCCAGTCTGGTCGTTTGTCGATATATAATCGACAATGTCATTTTTGGATGCTGGCGTTGTCTTTTGTCGACAATAAACCGCTGTGGAAGTCATAAGCTATTTCTAGTGTCTTTTGTTGACGTTTTGTGCCATCTATTGAGCGTCTACTAAAATATTTTATGGAAAAATCAGCCGAAATGCCTGTTGGAAAACCAAAATGGCAGGTCCTTCGTTGAGTGTTCCGAACAAGTGTAAACGAAAGCGGTGTAGTGTTTTAGATGACGTTTTTGAAAATAAAAAGCACAAAGACTGTATAGTGTACAGTAATAGAAAAGTAAAAGGAGGAAGGAAAGAAACATATTATTATTGTAAAACCTGCACATCTCTTCCTGCAATGTGTCCATGAGAATGCTTTGAAAGATTTCACATAATGATAAATTTCAAAAATTATTAATTTTTTTCTTATAATTTAACTATTATATATCTGAATTCTATTGTAATTTTCTATATTTTAGCATTAAATCTTAAAAAAATCTAAAGTTTTGAAAAAAATGTGTTCGTCATTTCGCTCAACGCCCTTAAAAACGCGTTGTCCTGGCTGTGGACATTTTTGGATTTGACCAAGACTGCAAAGGGTTAAATTAAAGTTCGGTAGCTGCAGATTTTCTGCATTTTCTCCAGTGTTTTTGTATCAGTTAGGTTCAACTATTGAGTGTCTCAAAAAAAAAAAGTAAATAAATAAAATAAAAGTATCTAGACTGCATTGTTTCTAATAAAACTTTTCTTCTTTTTCTTTTTCTTTTTTTTTTTCTTTTTTAAATTTATATTGAAATTATATTGATTTAATTTTTGTATGTTTATTTTAGGGTGAATCGCCACCACACGCTTTCTGTATGATACCAAAAAATCTCAATAAAGGCATGGTAAGATTAGTTATATTATAAATTTTCCTTAGTTTTCTTTACTTGAGATTAATGATTTCAAAAATAATGGAAAAATTAAAAATATTGCAATTTGTTATTAAATGTTTTAAGGATTCAAAATTGAATTTTCTAGTAGTAATTATTAGTTATTTATTGAATTGCGACTGTTGTTAGTTTTACATACGAATGTCCAAAAGAAGTATCCATTCTTGGTATTTAAAAACTTCATTCTGAATACTTAATTGTGCATAATAGTGCCTTTGGTATGCATTACAGTCTCAAAATCTCTTGGTAGGAGATTGTAAGGCTTAAGTAAATCTGAAATTTTGTCCACAGGTTGCTAATGGATAACATGATTTGTAAGAATAAATCTTTATGAGAATTATTTTGATTTTCCTAACTTCAAATCCGGAGTGTAAAAATCAGACCATTAACAAAGAAATGATGTGTTCTCTACATTGCCCATTGTTTGCCTTTCTGCAAAAATGAAATAATGGATGAAATGCTTTAAGGAAATATGTGGGCTTAAAAGCCAACAATTCTCCAATTTCCAGATTATTAAAATAGTTTTATTCTGATTAACTTAAATATGTACAATATGATAGTTGTTGGCTTATCAAATGAATGATTTATTAATGAATTTATATTTTTTCTTATAATTGATATTTAAATTAGTTGATCAGTATTCAGAATATGTTTTCTTAATAATTAAAAAGTACAAGAGATATGCTATGCAATGTGGAAGAATTTTATTTTCCTATGGAATTACAAAAGCTCATATGAGATTTAGCAAATTATTGTCACTTGGTGTTCAAAATTTACTAGTCATTGTTAATGTATCCAGGGGAAGCATATTCTTAAAACTACGCATTATATAATGCAATAATCATCATTGCCAAAAAACCTTTTAGAACTCTCATCCATTTATTCCAAAAGGCTGACTGAATTACTAAAATACAAACCGAAATTTCAAGTTTGTTTACCATTCATGAAAGAGATTGCTTCTTGTCAGTTACAAAAACTGGACTTCAAATTTCAGAATCAGATATTTTCTATCGTATGCTTCTGAAAGCATCATGCTTTATAAAACTTTAAGGAAACCAAATTAAAAACAATTTCGAAAATTTCAAAATACTTGGAATGCTGATCTCCAGATGTGTATAGATATTTTAAATCAATTACTTTCCTTACCAAAAGGCAATTCAGTCAGCTTCCTGTTTTTCAGTTATTCTGTGAAATAATGTTTCAAATGAGATGCAGCAGCCTCTGTAAGCATTCCTAGTTTATAAGTAGTCATCGAAAGTAGATATATCAGGGTAATACAAAAAAACCATGCAAAGAAATTGTTTAATGTCTATCTATATTCCTTTTCTTATCTTTAAAATCTTCATGCTAAAACGATAAATGCTACTAACAATAATAATAATGCATCATGTATAGTACTATGTAATTGAAGTTTCAGTTTTCAGCAGTCAAATTGATTATTAATAATATTAATGTTATAAATTTCAGGTGGGATCTGATGTTTATTTATGTTACAAGAAGTCAATGAACCGAGCTACTTCTATATGTTATAAGCCAGGTAAAGATTTTTTTTT
>JAFIDM010012231.1:138783104-138808951 GCA_023159025.1 Thereuonema tuberculata
TATAGAAAAAGAATGAAAGAGTAAAAACTGCCTACAAAATAGCATTCTTTAGGTTATTAATTTTAAAACAAAAGAAGCTAAAGTATGGGGGGGGGGGGGTAATAGTTATTTAGACTAACTGATTAACATAAATAAAGGAGTAAATAACAAATGTATTCGGTGATAAAGGCATAACACGTTGTTTATGAATGATATTTTGGTGAAATAGTTTGAATCAGTTTTAAAATGACCGTTACATTCAGGTTACTTTCATTTCCAGTTCTGTTCAGATATTTACAAGTCAATTGAGATAAATTTATTCAGCATTTTGCTTTTTATATTCATTCTATATAACCATGTGTTGCCTTACAAGATCCTGGGTTGTTGTTGTTTTTTGTTTTTTTTAACATTCATAGCATGGAGAATGAGAAAATTAATAAAAAGAAACAAGTTTTCAGAATGTAATGAAAAATCAATGAGCGATGGGATAGAAAAAAAAATGATCCTGATGAAAAAAGAAAAAAAAGCTACCCAATAGAACATACACAAAGTAACTGTTTTGTTGAGAAGCTAGGTTTATTGCTTAATGCATGTTGCATATGGCAAATCTGTTGGTCTTGCACATGAAATCCTTTGCTATAAAAGATGCATTTAAGAACTTTTAGTATCAATACTTTCCAGATGTAAATGAAAATAAAAAATTTTTAAATTTTCTTGGAATCTTTATCATCTAGTCCAACACTTTTTTTTGTTCCATAAAATTAGAAAATTGGTTTAAGTGGAAATTCTTCATTATTAATGAGATGTTTTATATCTTATAAACTAAACTTCTGCTATTATATATGTAATTAACATAGTTACAAAGTCGTTTATTTTTTATAAAACATATCCTACTATGAATTTATTGAAAATAAATGGTCAAAATGCTCTAAGATTTACAACAGTGCATTTCTAATTCAAGAAACCACTTGAAAACCTCATTCATTGACAATTTTAACTTGGTTTCCTATTCATCATGCACTTCAGTGATTCAAAAACTAAATTATGAAACCCTCTTTAAACTACCATTTCAACAGTAATGGAACATGGCACACTTGATACAAAGGCGCACTCATAAAAATACTAACTGTAAAAGTAAAAATAACTTTATTTTTATTTATTTTTTTCTGCAATCACTTCAACTGACATAGATTCCCTTATACATTTTTAAGGCTTCTGTAAAGTCATTTGGAATTTGGAAGGTTCATGTAAATCAGTGTTATTTCTGTTGAGGTTTTCCAACTTATTGGATTTAACTGAATTTGCATTCTTTGCTTCTAAAAATGTATTATCTCCATGATTACATAGCTATTTAATGTCAATCTGTACTACTACATTCTTTTCTGATGACATGCCTAGCAGTGGTGGTTGCTTTACAGTCTTTTCTTCATTCATGTATACTAAGACATTTACTGTCTTGTCTGCTTGGAACTTAGTAAAGTCCTTGATATTCCTTTTTACATCCTATTTTATGAAATCTAGTCATTTATCTTGAGGCAATCCTCTGGCAATTGAGTCCAGAAAATATCAGTTGAGTGCTTTAATATTAGTAGTAGTTATTTATTTATTTATTTTATAAAACATTCACCAAATTTTCTTGGTTGAGTTGATGTCTACTTGTGATTGTTGAGTACTCTCTTTCTCTCTAAGATACTTTAGATATTTTCTGGAGTAACTAAAAACAGTGGTAATTTATAAATCTACCTACTTCTGTTGTCCAACATTACGTGAGCTGAAAATGATTTGCTAATTCTTTGACTTTTGAAGCTCAGTCTATCATATATTTATAAATCTTTAATATGTGCAAATCTTCAATAGATTCACCTGAGATAACAAAGATCTGCTTTGTTTGCCATGCAATTACTACTTAAAGCTTCTGTTCAAGTTCAGTTTGATTTTGGATAATTCTGTAATTCAGCAGTTCTTTAGCACAGGCTTACAGATCTGCCAAGAGTTGAAATAGAAGAATGAGAACTATATTACGTAATAATGCGTAGGAAATGCTACTTGATTATTTATTTATTTATTTATTTAATTTTGTGGAAATATAAAAGGTTTTACAGTTTATCTTAAAGAACTCTGATAAGTCTTGCTGCTGTTTGTTTGTTTGTTTGTTTGTTTGTTTTTCCCTAGAAACTGACTGAGAGGTTTTAGAAATGACTTATTGTTTTAAACTTCAGTGACTCCTTATCTGATATATTTTTTTTTTACTGAAGATATTATCATTTTTTGACAAATAACTAATATTCGCAATTCTTTTGTTATAGGTACATATCTCATTTTATGACAGAAGTACCATTCCCTTCTCCACAAAGACCACGAATTTTAATTCAGGTATTGTTCCCTTCAGCTGTGAAAAAAAATTAAATGTTATGTTGATAACTAAATTCACAATAAGCAATTCATGTTATTTTTAACTGTCACAAAACTTTACAAAAATCAAGGTTGATAGTTTATAAGACATCCTGTAAAGGAGTTTAGTGTACAGTGCATTACTTTAGGACTAGATTTATAATTTGCAGTCCTATAAACTGACATATCAATCAATATTCACTTGATAAATCAATTCTCTATATTTACACCTTTGGTGACATCTACATATTATTATCACCAAATCAGCTAGAATTCTCCTCATTGAAATACAGTAAACTCCCGATTATCCGTGGGATTGGATGGCGCGGCAACCACAGATAAGCGAATTTCGCGGATAATCCGAAATAGGATGAAAATCAACACAAAAATGCTTTTAACATGTTTTGTTTACATTAAAATGACAATACATAAGTTACAGTAGATACATTATAAACAATTATTTTTTGAATTATTTATTTATTTTTAACTTTTATTATTATGGGAAGGCTCTCCCGTAATTTAGTGTAACCTGCCGGCCTAACCTCTGCCCACAAGGTCGTTCATTAAATTGTTGTCTGTAATTGTCTTCACTTTGTTAGCCTCTTTTATTACTTACTTTATTCTAGATTATTTTTTTTTTAATTCCGTAATTTAATGTACAGTAAAAAGAAAAATGGAAACTGGAGAGGTCTGCGGATAATCGAGAGTTTACTGTATGTTGGAATACAAATGTTTTTAACTAATTTTTTCCTTTAAATGGAAAGATGATTATTATAGTAAGTTTTATTAGAGATCAGTTTGGAAATAAAATACTTTACTTTGTAGTTCTTTTTCTGATCACAATTGGATTGGAAAATCAGTCCATGAT
Organism: Thereuonema tuberculata; assembly: GCA_023159025.1. Lineage (NCBI taxonomy): Eukaryota > Metazoa > Arthropoda > Chilopoda > Scutigeromorpha > Scutigeridae > Thereuonema > Thereuonema tuberculata. Next base: position 138,786,343 of record JAFIDM010012231.1, read on the forward strand.
TACAAATCCCAACCATTGCAAGAGCCAAAATCTTCTTTTAAACAGAAGCACAAATTTTAAGAAATATCGTCTTCCTGGTTTAACACTCCTGACATAAAACAGAGTAAGAATAGCATTATACTTGGAGATCGTAAAGTTCCTTTAACTTCAAATCCACTGCTGAATTATTAAAAGACTCATTGAAGTGATGTAGAATAAATGCACAATCTGTTTATCCTCCCTTTAGTGACATAATATTTAAGCAGTTAAATTAATCCAGGAAACTTTCATGATTGAGGTTTAGTGGATGACTGTAATCCTTTTTAATGGATTCGAAAGCATGTTGCTCTTAGTTCAAAGTTTTATCACAGTAAAGGAAATTGACGATGTAATGTAGTCTTGAGATCAGGATAAACAAATCAGTGTTTAGTATGGTGGGACAGGAGCTGTTGTTTAGAATCTTGGAGATTATGATAGAAATTTGAACAAAGGGAGACAACCCAATGACTTTCAGAAACTAGATCTGTTTTAAAACTTATTTTAATGTCTGGGGTGAGAAGTACGAAAGGGATTGTCAAGATTATTTTTAATAGATAAATCTTCATTATGGATACACCAAATTCAAAAGCAAGCTTACATATTCCAAAGCAGGTAGTTTAATGTTGATGCAATAAATTTATCTGGAGTTCCTGATCTCCAAAACATGTAGTTAAATAGTTTAGTTTGTATAACTAACTGACCATCAACATACTGAAAGATAGAGAACATTCTTAATCTTAAGATTTATTTTGATTCATTTGATGTGGTGGTCACTGAATTGAATAGCTTGATGAACAGTTTTAATACACTTAGAAATGTGATAAATAAGCTTAGAAATTGTTGAGGGTTATCAGAATTCTTTCCAGGAAGAGTGATATTTTTTCTAGGAATCATCTGCAGTGCCGTTACACTTGTGAATGGAGAATAAAGAATAGTTTTGAAATTTCTGTTTCTCTAAAATTGTTAATTGAAACATTTTTTACTGCATTTTAATGATTACAGTAAGAATTCGTGTCATTCCAAGAGGCATTGTGGGGACATTGAAAAAGAAAGAAGAAAATGTAATCTATTATTCTGATTTATTGGCATATAAGTCCACAGTAGTGAACTTATTAGACTAGTTTTTAGAAATAGAAAGTTAAGTTTTGTCCAAATTTCCACATTGAATGATTTTCTTCTTATTGTTATTTCTAAAAAAAAAAAAACATATTAAATAGATTTTTCTAATTGTTTATTTGATCAATCAGCAGTTCTTAGAAGACCCACAATTTACAGTTAAATTAATTCAATTTTATATTCTGTAAAAGATTTTAAAGATTTTAATTAATTTCTAGATTAAGGGAAAAAGAATAGCTTGGCTTCCATAGAAATCTAAAGATTTAGAACACTGGCATAAATGATGATGTCAGTAACTCAGATTATGTTTATAAAGGGAATAAGATCATGCAACCCATCAAGTTACAAATAAACTCATTTATTGTTTTAAAATAATAAGTTCTTTTTCCTTGCAGCTACATGCTAATGATCGCATAGCATTAGCTCAACCAGAAGACTCACCACTTCCTTTAAGGTATATTTCAAATATAATAATAAGATATTTAATAAAAACTTCTAATTTAGAAGCTTTAAAATCATTTAAAGAAACTTTGTTAGTTTTATTTAAACTAAGAAAAAAAGTTAATTCATAATTTATTTCTCTCTTAGCGGTGCTTCTTTTAAACAACTCCTCATGACATTGGGACCTGAAAACTGTATGATGGCATTACTTTTTGCTTTAACTGAGCAAAAGATTTTAATTCATTCATTGAGACCCGATGTACTAACCAGTATTGCTGAAGCTGTGTCAATGGTAAGTGATTTCATTGAGGATTGTTTTAATTTACATGTTGTGCCAAATTACTCTTGACAAAAAGTAATCAAAGCTTTCATTCAGTTAAAAATGAATGTAAATCAGTGGTAAATTGCATTTAGAGACATTCTTAGATTTTGTTGTTAATATAGGATGGTAACAGATTTCATCCAACTGCTTTATTCCTCAAATTCTTGTAATGATCTGAATAAGGGAAATCAGGTGGAAGATGTTAAAACCTGGTTGTTCAGGTTATGCCATTTTCAGATATATTGATCTCTGAAAGTTTTTCATATATTGCTATGTATGAGACCTTGGAGACTGAATATCTTTAGTTTTTTCCCCATCATATTTAATTTTTCTTCAAAATTGGTACACTTGATTTTAGTCTACTTACTTTTTATTCGTACAGTTGCAAAATCATTCTTTCTCATTCTCTTCTAGTAATATTACATTATTAAAGGATCAAAAGTATCTGGATTTAGGATCTCATGGCAGTCTGGCAATTATTAATAATATTTGGGCTACCTTTTGCTGCTGTGGCAACCTCCATTCTCTTAGATATATTGAAATGTTGCTACTAAGAATTTGCTATAATTCTCCTAAAGAGCAACAGTGAGGTCAGTTATTTATGTTGGTTAAGTTGGTCACAATTATCATCCAACTCATATCTCTCTCATTTAGGATTGGATAATGATTGAGAAGCCAGACAAATTCTTGAACAGCCATTTCATCAAACCAATCCTGCCCGACTTGCACAAAGTTGGGAACACAAATTATTAAGAATACTAGTTACAACCCGTAAAATATTCATGAAATTAAAACAAATATCACATTTTTGAAATAACGTGAAATTTTATTTCAATGTAGTCAATCTCATCAAAGTAATCTAACATTAAGACATACCTTCTTGAATGTTTCGTATATAACGTGAAAATGAGCCACACAAAATGAAAAATAAAAAGATATTGTCAGAAGTGGGATTAGAACCCACGCCCGGAAGTCCAGACTGCGCAGCGCCTTGGACCACTCAACCATTCTGACATGTTTAATTATTGTTCTCTCCGCTCTCTCCACTTTCATGACAAACAAACAGCCGTTTTTGCCTATTAATGGTATGATTACATTTTTGTGCATTGTTATGTGCCTCCTTCATTGTATCTCTCTTAGTGTTCATAAGAGGAACTAAGAGAAACAGCCCCAGACTATAAAGCCAAATCTTTATCTCAGAATAACCCAATATTTTTTGTCAAGTATTGTTCCACTATTACTTCCAGTTTATTTTTTCTTCATGTGTCTTCTCCTTTGAGGAGGTCGACTGCTAAGGTTTTTAAGTTCTCTACTGTGTACAGTCCTTGTAATGAGATTTTATAACTAAATTTGATGTATTATCTCTCTCAGAATTTTTGTATCTGTGAAAATACATACTAAAAAATATGTTCATGTAGGAGGGCTGTCAAATAATGAATGATCATAATTGTTTTTAATCTCTCAATTTTGATAGTACAATAATGGTTTTGTAATGTATTGTTGGTGTAATGAGTCATCTATGATGTCATAGTTATGTTGCGCAGGTTCATTCGGGTTTCGAAAGGTGGCGAGTGCTCACATTGAGTCGTGTAGTTTCATGAAGAACATGTTGCTGCATTGAAATTTTCTTTGTCTTAAGAAATCTTGTGCTGAGGCTTATTCATTGTTACAGCAGGCTTGTGGGGAGTCTGTATTTCCCTGCAGTACTGCTCCGCGATGGTATAAAATGTTCAAAGATGGAAAGCAATAAACATCGAAAGACACCAGTGCTGGGGCTCCAGTCACAGCTCTTAGGAGGTCAACATCAACATTGTCGCTGCAATTGTAAGAGACAAATCATTTTGCAATAGCTGTCAGAGATTATGCATATTTCTTTAGGCGCTTGTCATACATTAAAAACTGCATTTGAGATGTGTTTGTGCTTTTGCTTACTCCCGAGCAAAAGGATGTTCGCGTGCAAGTTTGTGTTGAACAAAAATGAATGATAGAGGAGGACAGTGCAGAGTTTCTTTCAAAGATAATAACTATAGATGACCCTGAGAATAAGCAACAAAGCTCACTGTGGAAATCTCCATCATCACCAACACAAAAGAAAGTGATCTGTATGTAAAGTCATGGTCATTGCATACTTTGATATTCATGGAATGATTTACCAGCATGTTGTATCACCATACACAACTGTAACAGCAGTGTATACTACAAAAGTGTACTGAAGACCCTTAAGGACCATGTCAGGTGAAAACTACCATATCTCCATGGCACAGGATGGATGTTGCACTAGGACAACATGTGGCCACACGAGGCAAATAGTCAATGAGTATCTCACCAAAATCATTGTCAAGTGTGTTCCTCATCCTCTCTAAGTCCAGACATGGCGCTTGTGATTTCTTCCTGTTTTTTTTTAATTAATAAAACTTGTAGAAGGCGTTTTCAATCTTCCCAAGCATTGGTGAAGGCTTCAAAGGTGTTTCTGAAGGACCTGTCAAGCAGTGGGTTCCAGCACATCTTCGACGAATGGCAGAAACGCTGGAATAAATGCATTACAACCAATGGGGACTACTTTGAGGAAGGCTACCAGAAATTGGAGGATGACTGAAGGTATGAAGTCAGAAAAAAATTACGATCATTCATTATTGAACAGCCCTCATATATAAAAATGCTAATTATCCATGGGGGTAGATTAACCATGATCCATTGTACTACATACAAATTTCATCCATTTAAAAAAAAAATTCATTATGCAAGTAGATTTGTAAAAAACAGAAGTCCTTACTATGTATTTGAAATAATATTTTCAGTCATTTGGACTACAGCTTCCCCCAGTTTCCAAGGATAAGTGTTTTACTGTACTATATTATCTAGAAGAACAGCTTATAAGACCATTCTCTTGTAGTGTCTTCTTCTAATGGAATAATTGCCTATAGCTGAGAATTATTGTAAATGTGCCAGAATCTTAATTCAGTCTTGTTATTAGTAAATGAAACTAATAGAACTCAAACTTGTCATCTTTCTTAAATATTTGCTGCCATCTTTCTGTTGACTATCAACAATGAAATCTCAGCTTAAAGCTGTTAGAAATGCCATTAAAGTGAGCATGTGTATGGCATCTATTGACCATCAGCTGATGTTCAAGAGATTGCTGCCTTTGCCGTAATATAGAATTGGATCAATTTTCAAAGCAGATTGCAATCTATATATAGTGGCAATCTCACACCAGCACACCTTATTATATATTGTAAGGATATATATTTGTGTTTTAAGTATTCCAGTATTTTTCTGTTTTTATTTATTTCAAATGCAATTGATTTATCTAAATGTCAATGTCTGTACTTTTAAATTGGTTTCCGCCGATTTCTTAAATCTCTGTCAATCAATTGTTCTTCCTTTTTAAATGTTTAAATTGCTCCAATCATTATTTACTTTGTCTGTAATGTCTATAAAAAAAAAAAAAAAAAAAAAAAAAAAAACCTAAGTTTTGGTTGAATAAAGGAGATGTAGTTTTGTTAACTGTTGACTCGTTGTCTTCACTGCAGTACACTGCATACATTGCTACCCCTAGACATTCCCATCATTGCTCACAGGCATTCCTACTCATTGCTGTCCCATCACATCTCATGACTATATATATATATATATATACCCAAACAAACACAAAAAAACACATTTGCCTAAGAAAATGCCAGTGATAAACGTGTTTTTTTTTTGTTTGTTTGGGTGAACGTTTACACTGTGTAACTTTTTTAAAAGAGTAAAATTTGTTATATATATATGTTAAAGAATTTATATAATAAGAATAGTAATTTCTTTTATATAGTCATACACAGTTGTTGTTCCACTTCATCATTTACATCACAGCAGTTGTAAAAAAATCAATCTAATCCTTCTATTGCCTTATTCATGATTTGAGCAGTGTTGCGCTTTTAGCAATTGATTTTTCATTGTTTTTACCTACAATAAAAGTCATTTCATTGAATGAATCTCAGAAAAGCAATTTAAATGCATTATGCTTCTGTCAAGTTTCGTTACTTGTTACATTAAAAAAAAAAAAATGATCTAAAAACTTCTTTCTAGGAAAATATACAGGCAATTAGTTGATTCATTACTCCTTATACTGATAATTTTAAATATAAGTGCAAAAGACGAATCTGGAATAATAATAATAAAAAACTCGATTCTTACTTATTATGCAAGCTATATATATTTACCTTCAATGTTCTGCACATATTAACATTTTTAAAAATTATATTTTGTTATTATCTTACCTTATTATGAAACTAAAAATTTGCATTTTTTTTCCCTCAGATGATATTTCCTTTCCATTGGCAGTGCCCCTATATACCTCTTTGTCCTCTTGGTCTATCGGATGTTCTTAGTGCTCCAATGCCTTTCATTGTTGGTAAGTAGTTGTTTGTATTTGGGAAATCATGTAACACCTTTGTTCGGTTTTACATTCCCTATTAAAATGAATAATATGTAGCAGAGTTTGTATGGGTTATTCCAATCTAACGAACACACACACAGACACATTTAAGGACATTCAACAATTTATTGAAAAATGAATTTACTTCAAATACTCTGACTAATAACACTATTATTAATCTTCATTTCATTACTCAATAATACTTCTAGTATTCAGAATGATTTAATATGTCTATAGGTTAATAGTTCAATCAATAATTAACAGTTCCATAGCAATGGTTATATGACACCGTATGTGATTATCCATGGTTAATTTCACCTTATGATCTATACATATTTATTGATGAATAATCAATAAACAACTTCTTAATAATAAAGTTAATTATATTTCAAACTTGATATTTCATCGATGCACTAAGTCTCAATGATATTTCATTAGTTATAATAATCACTTTAGTAATATGGAACTTCACTTAAGAAATTCAATACTTTTCACAAATAGATGAATTGTTTAATTCTGAGTCACTAAATCAAATATCAATAACTGTTTATCTTGATGATTCGATTTATATTTAGTTAAAGTTAATCACACTGTTGTGGTGAGAATAATAAATATTTATCCCTCCATCACTTCGTCGAATTTCGTCACATCAAAGAACAATTAATTTCTCAGTTCAGCTTTCAGAAAAATAATCTTTTCCTCTTTAATAGTAACGTTCTTTAATTATGGAATGACCGCTCTGATCATTGATTCTTCATTCACGGGAGTAATAAAGAAAATCTACTTACAAGTTCTTGATGATTTTCGAATTTCCGTAATGGCGGTTTACCCTATTCGAATTTCGCTCCATCGAAGAATCGGCATCCATTTGTCGAATTCATTCTTCAATGAAGAATTGACGTTCTTTGTAGCCTTCTTCCATGATGCACACTAATACTCATGGACTGGCAAGATGTACATTCGCTTAAGTCATCCTTAGTTTATTGAAAAACTTTATCGGCAGAGATACATGGCCACACCGATCGCTGCCATTTTTATTAGAATATGCATATCACGTCACTGTGCATGTCACTTTTACTACATTCATGAATGACATCATTATTTGTAAACAACCAAAGATTTCTCTTTTATTAAATTTCTTCACCTCTAATAATCAATACAATATAATGTTCAAGCACTATTTTAATAATAATTCATATAATATTTTTTCCTTTACTTCAGATCCACAGTTTGTTTGTTTTCTGTTTCAATTAAAATGAATTTATTAAATAAACATTTTCATTACAGAGGACTTATGGAAAATTATTTTTTTTTGAAATTATATTAAGAAATATTAAATACATTAAGAAGCTTAGTTACATAATCTATTCCTTCTACTGAAAATGATTTAATACATGCAATGAAGATAATAGAGATGATATCATGTTCTACTTTGGAGTGTTGACATTATGTGGGCTAAATCTCAGAAACTCTTCATTTTCAGTAAATATGCCCTCTTACTTTTATGTCCCCTAATTTTTGGAAAAATTTTATAGTACTACAATGACTGCAACACAAAAATTGGGTGCATCTGAAATGATGCCAAATAAGTGTCATTGCGTTGCAATATTTTCAGTATTGTAATTATAATCGATAGCATAGGCATCAAGAATTTACAAAAAAAAAACCAAACCATATTGCTTAATATGCTTTATTTATTTCATATGTCATGCCCTCTGTATTAAGAATTAAAAATTCATTATAGTATAAGGGGCATTCAAAAAGAAACGAGCCGGAGGCTTAGGAACTGAAACCAGTACCTGTATGTCAGAAGTATTGGACCCGGCTGTTGAGGCACTTGTCCCACTGTGACACAAGGCGGTAAATGGCTGTCTTGTAAAATTCCCGGGGCTGCGATGTGAACCAGTTCTGCACCTACTGCTTGATTCGTCGTCCGAGGCTAATCGTTTGCCCCTCAGAGCCTTATTTAGAGGACCAAACATGGCGTAATTGCAGGGAGAGAGGTCTGGACTGTATCAAGAACTTCCCACTTAAATTTCTGCAAGAGTGCCGTGATTGTGTTGGCCGTATGGGGCCTTGCCTTGTCGTGGAGCAGAATGACCCCCACAGGTGAGCTTGCCTGGTCGTTTCGATTTGAACGCTTGGTGAAGGGTGGTGAAGGTTTGCGAGTAATGCTGGGGATTCACTGTTGTCCCGTGCTGCATGAAGTCTATCAGAAGGGCACCGTCTTGGTCAAAGAAGAATATCAGCATAACCTTTCCTGCTCTTATGTGGATGGCCTTGGATTTTTTTGGTGGTGGTGACCCTGGATGCTTCCACTGGCGACTTTGTCTTTTCGATTCTGGTTCGAAGTGATGACACCAAGACTCATCTCCAGCCACCACTCGTGCCAGGAACTCATTCCCTTCCTTGGCATAGCGCTGCAGATGATCAATACAGTGGGCCGTTCGACATGCTTTCTGTTGAGGTTGAAGACTGTGGAGCACTCATTGGGCGCACACTTTGCACCAGTTCAGTCATTTTGTAATGATGGTGTGAACACTTCCGACGCTCAATCCGACCTCGTCGGCGACGGCTTTCACTGCAACTCTGCGGTCCTGGGTAACGAGTCCATCAATCAGCTGGACGATGTCGTCGATAATGCGGTGTGATGTTCCAGACTGTACATCATCGGCTAACGACACCTGTCCTTCCCTGAAGAGCTTGTGCCACGCCTTGACCCTTGCAAGGGATATGCAGTGTTCACCGTACACTTGACATTCTTCGATGAATGTCCGTTCCCCCTACTCCTTCCACTGTCAGAAAACGAACAACACCTCTTTGCTCTTCTTTGGACGTCTCCATTGCACTGTTTCACTGCTTACAACGCAAATGACCACGTTGGACGATTGACGCATGTGTCTGCTAGCTTTTAGTCACGTGACTTGCACCCGTGACCCTCTAGCGGCGGGTTGTGAACTTCCGCACTCACTCGTGTCGGAACCAATCTGACACGAAATTGTTACAAAGATTGTAAAATAGACGAGAGAAGTTTACAGGAAATGGGGTAGTTCACTAGAAAAATAAAACATACAATTGCAATGCATACAACAGAAATAAACTGAAATTAAAAAGATAATCGTGATTTTTGGATCCTGCAGTTTGAAAAGATTTCACATTTAGGTGAAGACAAATTTACTATGTTTTGTCCTGTCCTTTATTAATTCTATAATTTATTTCATTTTAGTTCTTCATGTTCTTTCATCTTTGATTAAACTTAAAATATATAATTTACCAAATCTACAAAACATTTAATTTACTGCATTATAATGTAATAGCCTACATAAATTCAGTTATTGTACATACATTTAGCAGTTTTAAACAATGAAATTTGTTGACAGATTCTAAGTAAAGGGTATTAAACATTGGCAATTTCTAAGATAATTAAAAGATAAAATAAATATCAACCTACAAACTTATTAAATGTAGAATCAGTTTATTTTGTTATGTATCACAAACTTTTAAATGAAAATTTCCATCCTTTTTATATTTAGCATATAGATACTAAATATTAGATTTTCGAAATTTTGCTAATAATAAGTGCCTTCATTTGCTTACTCAATTCTTTGAATCATTTAAATTTCTTTTCATTTTAAATAATTGAATTATTGAAGAAAAAAATAATTAAGCATGCTCTAAAATTCTTGTACATTGAACTTATTAGGATAGATAATTGTGTTGATACACTATTCATCCATTATCTAAACAAATCTAAAGCATTTTCTTGAAAAAATATTATGTAAGAATGTCCTCACTGATGCTTGTTTAAAACTGTTTCTACAAAAACGTCTTTAATATTCTGCTTTTTTTATTTATTTATTTATTTTTTTCCTTATTAAGGTGTTGACTCTAGATATTTTGATTTATATGATCCACCCTGTGATGTTAGCTGCGTTGATCTTGATACAAATACATTTTCAGTGTAAGTAAATTACATTTCCTTATATAAATTATCTTGCTTTTTCTTTTTTTAAATGTATTGTAATTTATTTTGAAACTAAATAAATTTACTTATTATTTTTAGATCGGATGATAAAAAATATGTAAATATTAAGTTACTTCCAAAGGTAAGTCTGCTTTTCTCATTTACTAATTTTAAATAAAAATACCATTCATTAATTACAGCGAATAATATATCAACAGAAACTTGTTAAGTAAAAGTATTAAAAGCTGCATAAATGTTTGTTTGTTACAAAGATTGCAATTTGGTTTGCTAGGGCAACATTAATTTACAGTAGTTAAGATACCATTATCCTGCATATATTAACTTATCACATGGCTTGGGAAAGCAATAGATTTATCTAGAACTAATCATCCTAATAGTGTAAAATTTGTCAGTGGAATTTATAAAGGGAAAGTGATAAAGAGAAGCTGATACTATTATTGAATGACACTATTCAAAGGTTGGTTAGTTGATTTTAGTTGTTGCAAACACTATACGAAGGTAATAGAAAGGTCCCAATAGAAGCAGCTACATATCATGACTTTTGAATCATAAATATTTTTTTATGGTATCCTGTTATAAAACTGGCCAAGCATTAAACATTTACATTTAACTCCTGCCAGGTCTCAAGTAGTCTCTTGCAGAAATAGTAATCATAATAGTCTTATCCATTCTCATTATGGCTGTGCTAGCTTAAATTTTAATGAGAAAAATATTTAATGCATCCATTATCAAAGTGGTTGTCAGTTGATGAAGCCCTAGAAGTCTTCAAATAAAAGTTTGTGTACACCAAGCACAATTAGACAATACTTATTGTTGAGTCGTTGATAATGAGTCGTTCCTGAAAGTGGCTATAATTGGTTAATAACATTTAATGTCATTTCTGGGCAATTTGTCACATATGTAAGTATTTTTCAAAATGGGAACTTCCATGGAGAAAAAAAAAGCATGTGGACCAAATCTTTTTTTTCCCTTGAAGACAAGAATCTTGAAATAAATTAGTTCTATGTAACTTTTTACAGAATTTTAATAGAGTAAATACATTTAATTTATCGTCAAAATCATAGGAATTAAAGAGCCAGTGTCACCCATCATGATAAAGGTGAACAATGAAGGGAGTGGTCAAATTGAGGAATGATACAACAACCAATGAATAATTGTCCACAAAAGATGTAGGTTAAGGGAAGATTTGAACAACCCACAAATTAGCGTAAGCCTGGTGTAAAGAATCCCTAGTCTGCTTCATTAGATATATATTAATCTCCAAACTTATACAGAATAGAGAGGCTTCTCTTTATTTCTTGTAGATTGTTATCACCTTTGTAAAATGAATTCACATTAGCTGATGAAATATATTGTACTACATTTTGCCCTTAAAATAGCTGTAATAACAGTTTACTTGAGATTTGATTTAATTGTTTATATTTTCTTTTTACCTTTTTTGTGCTTTTTTTTCCTTTTTTTTAATCACCAAATTATTTCTAACATATTTGCATGTATCTTGCTTTATATTTAGAAACCAGCAAGGATATTAAGAAGTACACTGCAAAATTTATTAGAAAAACTGCACCAGCATCAAATTGCTTACAACAATGCCAAATTTCAATCATCAAATGAAATAACTGTAGATTTATCACCGATTGATAAAGATTTTAAACTAAGGAAAAGAGAGGTAGCTTTACAGTATTATTCAGTAATGTTCATTTAAGTGGTGTGTATTTTGTTTGCCATTTTATTTCCAGCAAGAAAGGATAAAAAAATCAATACTTGAAATTTTATAATATATTAATCTTTTCTTTTATGAGTATTTCATTTCCAATGACCATTCCATATATTTTGTTGGAAACCCTTGTCATTGAAGTATGTAATCGATCTTTTTCTTTTTTCTTTTTTTTCTTTAGCGTATGATTGAATTAGAAATTCAGGAAGCATTTTTAAGGTTCATGGCTTCCATCCTGAAAGGATTTCGTTCATTTTTACGCCCTATAACCAAAGCTCCAACTGTAGGAGCAACTGATTGTAATTCTCTATTTGACATGCAAGGTTAGTATTTCATGTTATAATTTAATGGGGTTAAGCTTGCTTAGAGAAGATATTTAATAATTTTTCTTAAAAAAAAAATGGTTTGTAGTACAGAAATATTCTAAGAAAATCGAAAAGCTTTGCAGTTCAAATTCTTTTAAACTAATGATTTTTCCCATAGGTAATTTAAAAGCAAATCTATGTTTACAGTAATGACTAGTAGGCTCATAGTCACTGGTTAAACATTGCATTCTCAGAATATCCTCAAAGATTCGGAAGATTCAACTGCTTAAATCAGCATGTCGACAGGAAGCTCATTGAACTACTAATTACATCCCCATATCTTAATGAGAAACTTCACTGCTGAGAAAATGGTGTTCAACAAGTGAGCTGGTGGAAACAAAAATTGAATAGCTTGATTATGCCAGTACAACTTTGTATGTAAAGGAAAGAGAGATGGGTGAAGCAATTCATTTATGCATTGTTATGCAGAAGAACCCCTTCTCTTTGATCAAATATGATTGTTTTTAGCTAATTTCCACTGAATTATGTTCAGTTCTCAGCAGTACGTTTCTGTATTGGCTTTGTTACCATTGACAAGAAAATTCATTTGCACCAATCCCTTCATTGTCCACATCATAATCATAATTTTCTTTAGATGAAGGCTCAGTTTGGTTGCATGTGTTGAAGCTTCAAGTTTTCAACTACTACAACTTATATTTCAGTTATCAAATAGCACCCATTTTTCGACAGATTAAAATCTTATTGAGAAATTGTTCATTATCATGCCTTTAAATCAGTGTACTTGCAGTTTCTGAAATACATTGTTGCTACTGAATTCATGAGAGACTCCTTTATCCAATTTTTTTTTACCTTTCCAGTTTCCTTTAGATGCCATGTAAAATTTGAATGATCAGATCTAAGCTCCACAGCAATTTCTTCGGCAGCTCAACCTCAATCTTAAGCACGTTATTACCTATAACTTAGGGACATAAGTTTCCTTTATTTTTTCAAAATACCCCAACCAGCAGTTCAAAAATGAGCATTAATGAAAAAGTAAACTCCCCCGTTAGGGGGATGGGAGTGAAAGATAATGGAGTTGTAATTTATCAAATAAAATGCTAGACTGAAGTCTTTGATCATTTCAGTTTCTTGAATGTTTCAAATGCCTGGGTGTGTGTTCTCTATTCTTTAAATAGTCTGCTGGATATCTTAATATTTAAATATTCAGTCAAGCTATCTATATATCTGAATGCAAATGGAAGAGAAAGTTGCGAGTTTCTGATAGGAAGATTTTTTTTTTCTTCTAATCACTTGATTCAGTATTTCAAACGATTATATGAATAGTATTTAGCCTAATCCTTGTATTTGTATGGAAAAAAAAATGATGTTAAATAGTATTGTAACCAGATTCTGCTTGAGGTATAGAAATTCATGCCAGGAATTTTCATTAATAAATTTTAAAAATGACCCCATGCAGATATATCACCCCTTTACTTAAGACTTACATCTCAAGTTTAATAATAATTATTGTTAATATTATTATTATTTTTTCAGGTTTTTTGAAAAGTCGTGATAAAGCCTATCATAGGTTTTACAGCATGCTGATGAAAACACAGATGTTTACACGTTTTATTGAAGAACGGTCTTTTGTATCAGATAAGGATGCTAGTCTTGCGTTTTTTGATGAATGCACTGAAAAAGTTGATAATGGTGACATTCATGAACCTCGGCTTTTGGAATTAGATGAATCCCATCAAAGGTATAAGTTTTTAGAAGAAATTATGGCTTTATTCATAAAGTTTAAAACCTAATTGCAGAATATACTTAGAATAATTTTTTTAACATATTTAGTTAAAGTGTGCTTTGTGTTATAATTTGTTTTTAAATTTTTGTTAATTTTATTTTTAGTTAAGTAACAGATATATTTTATACGAAATAACTGATAGATTGTAATTTTAATTTAAAGTTTCTGCATAAAAAAAAATAAAAAAAAAACTTTTTAAGAAGTTTTCTTAATTTTTTTGTTGTTGTTGTTTTTTTTTGTTTACCTAAATAAAGCGAGAGGACAATGCTTGTAACACCACCTGAACCAGTTGGCTTGCCAGCAGATGTTTCATATTCCTACAATGGATTTATGAATCTTAATCATTTACTCTTTCATCAGAAACAACTGAAAACAATAGTATCGTCTCTGTCAAAATCATCACCTGCTCCTGGCAGTCCATTAGCTAAAAGGACAAAACAAGAAATCCGAACTGCTCAGCAGGTAGTTTCTTTTCAATAACATTTCATTGTTAGAATTACTATAGTATTTTCAAATATTAATTAATAATATAAACATTTTATTAAAATTATTATAAATATTTTTAAGGCTATTCTTTTAAGAAAAAACTTGACTATTTTTAATTAACCATCTCTAAATAAAAGAAAGAAAACAAGTAAAGAAACTGCTCCATAACATTTCATATATATAAAAACTTTTTATTGTATACAAAACAATAAAAACGCTCAGGAATTCTTGCTTAGCTTCTGATGAAGTCGAACAGATGAGTTCCAAAAGTAAAACATGAAATCTTAACTTTATCTAAAACTACTCACCTGTGGTAAGTAGGTAGAATTTTGTGTTAAGCAATTCTGTCATCCTGCCTGAGGAGTTTCTACTACATTCTTATAAACTACTTCCTAGGAAATAATTTGTTCTACTATTTAAAAGTAATAGTGGGTCCGGTAGCCGAATGGGTTAGGGCGCTTGGCTGCAGGTTGGAGGTGGCGGATTCAGTTCCCGGCCTCGGCGGAACGTGGGAATTTTTCCACGCTCCTATCTTCTTCAAACGGGTCCTAGGGTCTACCCAGTCCTCTCTAGAATGGGTACCGGGTTACTTTCCTGGGCGGGCGTCGGGCTGACCCCCCAACCTCAACTTCATTCCGTTAGGTCGTGAATGCTGGAGCCTACCCTCCAGCCACCCCATAGGCCTTTATAGGCCTATAAGTGGGATGCTTTAACTTTTATTTAAAAGTAATATTTATTATTATTAAATAATCTTACTTTTTTGCTGAATTGCTTTTTGTAAGTGAGAGATAAGAGAAAAAAGAAATTGATTTTCAGTTTTTAAAGGTAATCCATGCATTGTAGTTGCATTATATTTAAATGCTTTAAAATGAATTAACAAAAATTCCTTAAAACTTTAGACTTTGCCACAAAAACCCAACCGTTGCCTATCAGAAATGATATGAAATTTCATTTGTTTTAATATAGGTTGCTAAGAAGCATTCTAGAAACCCTCTTAATTGGTCAAAGTAAGTATACAATTAATTTACACTAAAATTAGTAATAATTATCTTGATTACGTCTTTTTTTATTTTCCCATGTATTTGATTTAAATATATCATTTGTGAATTTGCATGATCGAAAACATTGAATCTTTTAAAAACCCAACTTCTGAACTCTGCAGAATGATCAACTCATCTAATTATATCACTACATTACCAATAATATAAGAGTAAGATACTTGCTTCTCAGAGATTGGCAACATTAAATTTCTCAAATACATTCTTTGTTTTCTTCCTATTGATTTGTAATGAATTATTACTCTCTTTTTTTTTTCCTTGTTAATATCTTTAATTGTATTGCCAAATTCTCTATCTATCTTTCCTGTAAACATTCCGTCGGGCACAACTGATCTGCTAGGCACACCTCAAGGTTTTTGGTATGCCCCGCCCCCTCTAAACGTTGTCCCCACGTCTCCATCTTAGTAGCTTCCTCTTTTCTAGTGCCACGAATAGTGGCAAGGTCAGATAGTGATTTTCTTTTTTCATTTCCGGTTGACAGATGAAACGATCTCATAGGCTCATTGCGCCCAATTACGTTTTCAACCGGAAATAAAGAAACAAATCACTCACTGACTTACCATTGTTAGTAGCACAAGAAAAGGGGAAGCCACTAGGATGGACGACGTTTAGAGGGGGCGGGGCAAACGAAATGGGCCTAGCAGATCAATTGTGCCCGACGGAGTTTTTTCAATTGCCAATTTCCATTAACTATTCTAAATTCTATCGATAATGGCAACAGATGTTTTATAACGTGTTGGTATTTAATAATAACAGTTAACAATTGTTTTTAATAAAAGAAAAGTTTATATATGTAGAAAAGAATAGTAAATCAAAAAGTGCCTCCCAGGCTCAATGCGCCCAACCGTGTTCCGAGCCATATTGCATCTGACGGAGTGTTAAAATCATCTTTTTTTCCATTCATTGGTGAATCAGAGCTATTAAAATTTTATTCAAATCCTGATGGCAGGTGTTAAAACACTGAACCTTTAGGCTATTGTAAAGTTGGAGACTAATCAGAAAATATTATTATGTACCAAACAAGAATGAAGTGAGTTCAGTTTATTCTCAGGGATGTTGCATCTGAAATGTATGGAACAAAAATAAAAATGCACAAAGAAAATATCTTCAAAAAAAAATAAGGAAAAAAAAAATTCTTACATTTTTTTTTTAAGTTGAAAAACTAACAGACGTTTTATATGAAACAAAACTATGTGATAATTTGTCTTTGTTATGAATGGAACACTACAGTGACAGGATGATAAGCTCATTAGAGCTAGTTACAAATTTTTGAATCAACTATGGATTGTTGAAGATAGATGATGCAATTGATTATTCTGCCCTACTATCCCTTCACAAAAGGAAAAAAAAAAAAAGCATAAGTAGGTTCAGTAATGACATATGCAGATAAAGTATCTATTTTTCAGCTCTTTGAAAATGTTCAACAGCAGTACGATTCGACATTTGTGAAATCGCTTAAAATCAGTAATTTTCTCATTTCACGAAGCTTCATAGTTGCCATAGCTTTCAAAGGCATTATGTTCAAGTTCTTATTCTTTAAATAAAAAAATTAGTTCATTGCCAACATGTTTAGTATTGCTAAGCCAAACCATCATCATTCAGGACTTAAGAAAAGACTATTTGAAACTCTTAAATCTCAATATTCTGATTCCATTTTTGATTAGTTTTCACAATCTTCCCAGTAGTTTGAATGATGAATGTAATTCTATGAGGTTATATTTTGATGTAGTCTCAAAGATATATTTTCTATTTTTGAATAATTTACCCATCTTCCAGCAGTTTGAACAAGTAATCCTGATATCCTGCAGTTCTATCAGGCTATATTTTGATTAAGTCTCAAATATCCAGATTTCATTTTTGAATAATAATCTCCATCTTCCCATCGATGTCTTGCAGTTCTATCAGATTTGATCTTGATTTTCTGTTCTGTAAATGCAAGGATCGTCATCCTTTGTGCTCTTTGTGATGAAAAAAACAAACAAAACAAGGTAATTATTGCTTTTCGACAGTGACAAAAACAAAGCGGCCTCATAATATGCACAATTGTATAAACAAAATAATTAAAAGCAAGAGCATATAAATGCAAGACCGTTCCTTTATGTTTTACAGGCAAGCTGTAGTCTAGGGGTCGCTAATACAATGCTTAGTGCATCATTTGGATATGTTAAAAAGAATTTATGAAACAGTACGTTTGTAAATATTAACAATGACGTCCTGTTGGCAATTGTTAGTATTGTTATGTATGAAGCATCAGTATTATTACTGTGTTAATTGTTATCATTATTACTAATACTGCTGTGGAAAACGTTAATTTCGGGGGTCAAGGAGTGGTCCAACAGGTCTGTTTTTTTTTACGTGGTCATCTACTTTTTTGATGCTGAACACAATAGTGACGGTTTCATTTTAATATCTTTAACTGTTTGGCTGCTACAGAGTGTGACAGACAGACAACACAAAAGCAATAGTGGTTCCCTATGTTAACTGTAACATGGGACCACTAAAAACTAAAGAACTCGACTAGTGTTCAGCCGGTAGAATACTAGTCATTCAACAGTATGTTAGTTTTAAGAATTGTAAAGAAATATTAATTTTGATAATGTTTTCATCTGTCATTTCCTCTCACCTTAAAACTTCCTTTTATACATTCATTTGAATAAGACAGGATTGCCTTAAAGGAGGTGGTCTTAGGTGATAGGATTATGAACATGGTGAACGAAATTATCTGTCATAAGCAAATCAGTTAGTAATTTTCTTGAAAATTTTAAGTCTTGTAGATCTATAGTCCTGAGAACAAGCAAAATTATATAAATGGAATTATGAATATTATTTTTCTTAATTGAAATAAGTTCTTTTATCTTATTCTGTAGAATATTAAGTATTTGGTCAATTTAAGATTGTTTTATTTGTTTTATTGTAGATGCCTGTTAAGTTACTGCTACAGTTTATGGTTTATTCATCTTCCTTCATATGTTAAAATTTCCCAGTCCAAAGCAAAATCTCTTCGGGCTGCATATGACATTTTACTCAAAATGCAGCGTTCTCAACATCATCCATATGATGAGGTAAATAAAATTTAAAGTTGTTTAAATTAAAGTTGAATTGATTTTTTATTAACTTATTGTTACTTAGGGGTTTATATAAAATGAATATAAAATCAAGTTTACTATTGAAATGCTCAAATTCTGGACACTAGCCAGTGTTATTTCTTCTAATAAGAAAAGAATCTGAGGGACTAAGAATTTCTTCTTGTATGCTTGTTATATCTGTTTTATCTGTATCCTTCCATTTGCATCAGTTCTTATAATAGTTCTTATAATATTCCATGGCAATTCATAACAGTCCTGTTGCTTTACAAAGTTTCACACAAGCCTCCTGATGACAATCCACAATATTCATTTGTTTTCTGCATTTTAGAGAATATTCTTTTATATCTCAAAACTGAGTGCTTAAGAGCTAGTTAATTTCAATTTGTATGATTCTTTGATTTCCTTTTACAGTTAACAAAACAAAATCTGTGTGCTACATATCTGTATTAAAAAAAATACCTCTTCTATAATATGTTTCCTACTCTTAATCTTCAAATGTTCACAAGGATCAAGAATACCCTTGGATATCTCTTCAATTTATACTATTTCTTAAAGTTCATATAGTGTCAGTAATCTATACTGCTGTTCATAAAAACAGAACACCTGAAAAGATTTGTGCTATGACTTTGATTTTTACAGGATATGTTCTTTAGGCAGTACAGAGCAAATAATTAGCAGCTTCTTGGCATACATATCCCATGCATCGATATAGCTAATAATCATTGTGACCTGTTTCAACTTCTGTACTGCTGAGGCATCAAATCAAATAATGTTTGAGTGGTGTTCTGTGGAATAGCCATCCAGGTTGTACTGACAGTTACTGGCAGGCAGTGATACCTCGTTTTTAGAGTATGTCCCAGAGATTTTCTGTAGGTGGCAAATCTGGTGATTTAGCCAGCCACTGCAGAATATTGAACGATTTTATCCCTGAAGAAGGCATATATTGTCGCTACAATTTAAGGTGTGACGTTGTCCTGCTGAAATATGGTACTGCTGATATAGAAAAGCAATCAACCATAGAATATCATTGATGTAAATGGGACTCATTACAGGCTGACGAGCCTGTAGTCTGAACTGTAATAACTGGCAAAGTATTGTTACTGCTCACATGGAGAATGCATCGCAGTTTGCTACTTCTGCTCCAGCAATGGTCACTCAAAGACATCCGCGTGAGATGACTAATGTCCCATGATATTGCCTTTGTATGATGTTCAGAACCTCCTCTTCTAACCATTCCCTGAACACTCTTTCCACAACAGGCAGTCTCTCAAGCCATTCATGTGACCTTTGCCGAATTAGTTGATGTGACAGTATGGCTGTCTTACATGACGACGAGGCGTCCTTCCCCATTGCTGACCAAGCCATGTGCCACTTATGACAGAGAGACAGCCGGTTTACGATCATTACATTGCTAGATCTTATTTCCCTAAACACGATACACATGAATCTATCACATCAAGCTGCTAATCATTTATTCTATATTGCTTAATGAGCATACTCTGTAAAAATCAAATTGTAGCTCGACTCCTTTCAGGTATTCTGTTTTTTATGAACAGTAGTGCATAGCATTTAAAATTATATCTTTGAAAACGAAACAAGTTACTATTATTATCATCGGAATCGCAGTGGTGCCTCAAAAGCAAAAATAAACAATAAAAATCCCACTAATGAATTATTAGTGAGAAAAATTCATGTGCCAGCAGTCCTCCGACCTCAATGAAGTTACTATTATTTTCTTTGACTGACTTGATATAATATCAAGCTCTGCCATTTCTCTTAATTTTAAATATATCAACTATAATTTGTACAAGTTGAAGGAGATAGTGATAGTTAAAAAAAAAAAAAAAGAATGTAAGTGTAATTCTTCTCTTTCTTTGGTTTTTGGTTGCAATCATGAAGACAGAAGAAATAAAAAGAGTGGGGCCTGTTGTCTTGGCTACTTAATAAGGTGCCCCTTATATAGGTGGATTATTCCAGAAACCCTACATAGGTGAAAACATACATATGTCGTAGCATACCCTCTACTAGTGTGTTCACAAAGACATAACAATAAAAGTAGTTGTATTAAAGATTAAACATTAAATTACACAATGGCTTGCCTTTTGCTGCTCCATCAGATGTATACTTTCCACCAGCCATTGATAATAATAAATTGCACCAACACTTAACATACACAAAAAAAAAATTATAATTTCTTCGAACTATCCACATAACTCTGGATATGTAAGGTCAGAACTGTCTATATAAATTTATTTTAATAATAAAAAAGACTTTTCAAGTTAATAATAATATCTGAAGTGATAACTGTTATGCTATTGTTTACCATTTCGTTAGTCTAAGCTTAATTACAGTTTCAATATTACAAATGTTGAATAAAAGTTTGCTACTAATTTCTGATGTCTGAAGGAAGAAAAAAAACATTGCTCCTTTTACATTATTTATTCCAATGAAAGCGAAAGTTCTTAATTTTAATTTTTATTTATTTAGGTATGTTACCGTGTGCTTATGCAGCTTTGTGGTCAATACAGTCAACCAATTCTTGCCGTAAAATTACTTTTTGAAATGAAAAGAAATGGAGTTCAGCCAAATGCAATAACATATGGATATTATAATAAAGTAAGTAACTTTATGAATGTTTTTTATGTTATCCTAGTATCCTACATCTCATCCTGGTGACGGAAGGGTTTTAATTGCTGGGAGACTTGTGCAAATGTGGACTTTGTGTTTTCCTGTTGAAAAATTGCTTCTGGCAGGCATCACATGAAGGGCAAAACAATGGGTTGCAAAAACTCCTGTACATATTCTTGTGCATTTGAAGTTCCTCGAATCACTAAGAGAGGGATCTGTTATCATAAGAATGACTCCCCACCCCATTACACCAGCTGTAATGGCTGTGACCCTCTCAATGGTATTGTCAGAATTTGAGCTCTATCCAATCTTCTTCCATACTCAAATGCGATAATTATCTTCTGCAAGACAGAAGCGGGACTTATTGCTAAACACAATATGACCATTGGAGAACAGATCGTATCTCTCCGGCATGGCACCACTTTAGACTGAAACTCAGGACTGAGGTATTACAGGCAAGCCATGTAATGGGCAATGGGAATGAAGTCCAGCATTTGCATTCATCTAGCAAAGGTGTGGCTAGGTACTGTTGTTATACATGATGCCACATTTTTCGGGAGCAGTGAGGACTTTCTCACAGCAAACCAATTGTCTCTAGCAGTGGTATTGTCGGGTAGACCTGTGCCTTGGCAACTGAATGAATGCCATTACACAACCATTGGTTCCAGCAAAGAAATATCACTGCAGATGGCTAGTGATTCATCTGCAAGACCAGCTGGCTTCTCGCAGTTCCTGAAACGTCCTCTCTTGCGATCCTGGATTGTGCATAGGGTCTTCGAGCTCGTCATAGAGGCATTGATAGTAAATTGATGTGAATGCAACAGTTCCATGGAGAACATGAGGCCAGTAAGATTTTGAGAGTCCTTATATGGGCTACAATGGACACTTCTATTGAGCCATGGGAGTGATGGTGATGTTTTTTAACAACTAAACTTTAATCTTTTGCATATCTAATGGGAAGATAGTTCATTCACATCCTTCATGGTTTATTTTTTTTTTTTTTTTGCGACAGAGTGTTTATTATGTTTTACATCTGTCGGTAAGGAGTCTCAAATCATCTAAAGTTCTTGAACTACCTGTATTTTGTTTGGTTGTTTGTTTTGCTCAATCTGTTTCTGTTTATTTTGGAGAATTTCCTTTAGTATATCTTCTAAGCAATCTTGGAAAAATTTTATGAAAAAAGTAATCATAAAAAAAAAAAAGAATTTTTTTTTTTTTTTTTT
>JAFIDM010012231.1:138820093-138836412 GCA_023159025.1 Thereuonema tuberculata
GGCACATGAATTTCTATTCTTTTATTTTTATTCTGTATTTCTTGTTTTTTAGTTTAGATTTGGAGGATCCATTCTTTTCCCTGCCTTTCCTTCACAATCACTTCGTAGATATTTGACTATTTTAGTTAGTCAAAGCATCAATTATTTGCCTGCTTTACAAACCGCATGACTCAGCTGAAAAAAATCATTCAAAGAATTTTATATTAATGATCCGTCATTCCACTGGCAGATCGATTAACATAAACGATCAACCTAAATTAGTCCAATAAGCCTAACCTACATTTAATAAAATAATAATAATAATAAAAACTTGACATTTTTATAAGTCAGCTCTTTTACTCTCTGTGTTCTCAATCCACAGGCCAATGACTGTGTCATGAAATGGGAATGATTTGAGATTTGCAGAAAGAAAGCGAAGTCAAAACTACAACTAATTACAAACAGGTCAATACTAATATAATATATTTTAATAAAATTTCAGCATGTTATTTACGTTTTGTAATAAATTTCTTGGGAAAAGAAATGGAACCTCCATAAATCTAAACTAAAAACACATTAAAAATAAAGAAAAAGTTTCAACATTGGTCTCAAATTTTAATGTGTTTAGACATTTTTTTTAGACGCTTTTGCTTTATTTATATGCGCATTAGAAATTCATTGAGGCTGGCAGAGCCTAGTATATGAATTTTATTTTTCTTTATTTTTTAATGTGTTTTTATGTTTTTAATTTAGATTTATGGAAGTTCCATTTCTTCTCCCACTCAACCTCAAATACACCTCCGTTACGAGACCTGCAATGTTCATTCTGACTTCTCTCAACTGATGATCGCCAAGTATGCGTGAAACAGCCTATCTTGAGATGTCAGTTTGAACATTGGTCTCAAATTTTAATGTAAGAAATTTCATATTAACACTATATATTTTAATACAAAGTGATCAATTTTAAAAATGTTATGGCTTAAAATAAATCCACCTGAAACTTAACTTTTTAAGAAAATTAAACCTATTCGGATTACAATTGTTTATCAAATTAGAATGTTAAGATTCCTTCGAAGTAGGCAAAGTAGGCATCCTATTATTCACTCAAGGAGATTTTTTCTGTTTCTTTAATGGTTCCACTTGAAAATTTTTATTGTTTTGTAAGTTTAATCCAGAAAAACTTAATTATACAACAAATTCATGAAAGATTATTATCAAACTTTAGTTCATGAAGTTTTTGTTTAGGCCCGTCTTCTAAATTGTCAACATGTGTCTCGGATACAGCTTGTTTCTTTCTTAGACAAAAATTGCGATTTAAGCATTCTAGAATTCTAGAATTCTTATTTTTTTTTTACTTTCTCTGAACGAATTTCTATGTGCGTCACTGGTAAATCAATTTTATATTTTCCCTTCATTTATGAAGTTAAAAATCAATTTGTATAATAAGTTCCATTGATTTTTTTTTATTTTATTTCAATTTTCATCAATTTTGAAGCGTGAATAAAATAAATAAATAAATAAAAAAACAACAAATCATATCACATAATTTAGGAAATTAATCGATTTAAAAAGGTTTTTCCATAATTAGGCAAGTTTTGGAAATAATTTAACAACCAAGACTTCTTGTGAACGTTTTAGAAAATAATATTTAAATTTTCCTTTACATTCATTAAATGACTATTTGCTTATTTTTTTATTTTTTTTTAATAAAAGGTCTCCTGCCAGGAAAAGAATCGATTTATTCAGGCATTCCAAAGGCAATTGTACAAACTGATATGAGATCAAATGAGTTCTTTAATTAAAATCTGTCACTACATTGATTTATTGAAAGATTGACTTGTCTACACAACGTCTATGTTACTCATGGACGAGATCAAGAGAGGATCTTTAGCTACTCCATATGTAATTGGAAGATTCTTAGAAAATAGATTTCGTAAAATTTATATTCGCTCAAAATTTAATGTCTAGTTAAAATTAAAATACTGATAGAGCTCAAAATTCATCATGTTATCATTCTTTTCATGTAAGGAAGGATAAAAACTTGGAAAAAATTTTCGGACATTTGTATAAAAATGGAATTTTATCAATTCTAGTTAGAGATTTTATACAGAAATTCGAACATTTTTCACTTTCTTCATCTACAAATATATAGCAGCTTTAATAGCTTAATTACTTTTGATAGAATAATAAAAATCTTTAATGAAAAATGACAATATTATGTTACTTACCTTTGCCATAATTGTCTTCGAGCTCATTCCATGGATCGAGAACTTTGATAGAATTTCCAGAAAGACCAACAAAGCCGAAAATAAGATGAGTGCAAAGCTTAGGATCTATCTGTTCAACATCGAATTTCCCTGGTTGAGGACGATAAACAGCCCAGCTACCATAGTAACAGACTAGTTTTTTAGCTAAAACAAAATACCCATTAAAAATATTATATTTTCTACATTTCCCAGGAGCAAATTGAAACCCATTAAAATTCAATGAAATATTAAAACATTAAATATTATTTAAACAGATATTATTAGAATGTAATAGACTGATCTGTCGAAATCTGATTAGTAAAATTAATCGGAAATTGTTGGAGTCGGAATCTGAGAAAACAAGGAGGGAAAACAAATCCTTCTTAATAAGCAGTTGATTATTAAAGCAAAGCCACTGTCTATTTTATAATGTTTAAACAATTCATACGAGGATCAATAAAAATAAACTGAAAAGGATTTTTTAAGAAATATCGGCTGCTAAAATATAGCATTTAGAACATTTCTGTTTAACTGGGAAGCAAATCTTTTACAGCATACTCACAATTAATCAACTGATATTGAAATTGATTGCTAGGCCATTTATAAGCTCTTTTGGAGTTAAGATTTTTAGTTCCTCTAAATTATTATGCTTAAAATTGTACAGAGGATTTTAAATTTCAATTTCAATGCTGCATTTAATATGAAACTTAAAAAAAATAAACTAGTGTATGTAAATATAAAACTTTCTTAGTATACAAAATAGACTTCTGCGCTTGCTTTCATGATGCGGAAAATGTAACGATCTCTTAGAGCAATCGTTGTTTGGACTAATATGGAAATCTGTACGGATGATTGTTCCTTATCTTGGAATTTCGGTGAATTGCTGCAGAAAATCCGTGTCTCCATCACCGATGATGTTCAATTTGATAGCCTTTACTGCTGCTATTGCTCTGCATCGTAATTTCCATTGAAGCAGGTTGTTTCGAAGTACCGTCATACCGATTTTTGTCCACTTCTCCTGACAAACTTTCAGAGATCATTTATTGTGCGGGGACGCCTGTTTCCTAGGGCTCGTTTTAGGAGTCCAAATGCACAAAAATCCATTGCTGCAGCATCTGTGACTTCACAGGAATGTCACTGAAAGGTGTAGCTTACATTTCTGTTTTCCTGTTCCATTCTTTCCAGAAACAAACGGATTGAAGCAAAGATGTGACTGGAGACTTCCTATTGATGGAGCCATACCTTGTTTGTGTCTTTACCGTGTGAATAGGGAATTTTACTTCAATAAATTGTGTCCGGATCAGTTTGATAGTATTGGGAGTTGACCTTGCATTTTCTGCAACTCGACGAGTATTGAACTTTCCCTTGTAGCTGTATGCTGCGATGATCATGAATCCCTTCGAAAAAGTTTCTTGTCAAAAATTTCTATATATCATCATTGAAAATGTTTTTTAAAATTTTTGTTTCACGTTAGTAAATTGCTCGGGGTTTATTGCAGTCATTATGGTAGATGTGTGCTTCATCTACTGTAACTTTGCATTTCCATTTTTCTCTTTATAGGTGACGCTCATACAGTTTTTTACAGTTTGTTCAGTGCTCTTAAATGTGTCGCGCCAACAGCTTATGAATTCGGCTCTTATGACGTTTTTTAAATTCAAATCCCAGTAGATTATGGTGTTCACAGTTGTTAAAGATGTTCCTGTCTTCATAGCAATAACCTTGTGGGTTGTCGGATTACTTTCTGCAACGAAGGACTTCACTTTCCTAATTATGTCTGGAGTAATCTAGCAGGCCGTGAAAAGGTGTGTTTTTTACCTTCTAATTACTACCATTCTCGCATGAGCTTTGTTATTTACCACACAAGATATTCCGTCCCTTGATACATTAAATGCACGCTTCTTGCATGACTTAGTGATCGCAGAGTAGCTATACTTTGCGGTGGAAAATGCAGTAATGTAGCCTTTCCAAATAGTTCGATTTTCTTCCTCGTGAGATTTCCCCACTAAACAGCACGTGAATGTATGCAGCACCATTTTTAAGCACGTTCATGTCTCATGCATCATAGGCCAGTAACTACTTACGCAAATCGTTTCCAGAGATCCAGAAAACCCTCCATATACTATCCCACCTATTTTCTCGAATCAAATTATATCCTAAACAATAATTCAATTCGAGAAAATAGGTGGGATAGTATATAGATGATTAGATTTCCATGTTAGTTCAAACAACGATCGTAAGAGGTCGTTACGTTTTCCACATCATGAAAACAAGCACAGAAGTCTTTTTTGTGTACTATAAAAGTTTTACAAACTGCATTTCATTCGTGCTAATTAAGAATTCATCAATAGCCTTTTAATAATCGATCAAACAAGTTTCAAAGGGGTCGCATGGTTGACTTCTGAGATTGGCTGGTCATGCCGGTATATCCTCCGACTATCTGACCTATACATTGGCCGTATAGATCTAATAGTCGGACGATGATGGCACGGAAGATTGTGTGAAGGCAAATACACTTGTCGACCTTAAATGATCTGATTACAAAACGTATTAAAAGCTTGTTGAGGATAGGCGTTCTTAAAATAATGAAATGCAAGATACATTTTCATTTAAGTAGAAAGTGAAACGTTTCAAATCAAGCGAAAAAAATGAATTTAGATGAATTTCTCTATAATTATTCACTATACTTACTTACTGTATATAAAACAGACGTGAAGTAAAATAAGTTAAGGTTGTATAATGTAAGCTTCTCTAATGATTTTGGTGCTGATTGGACTCACAGATAAGAAGTTTAACCCCAAACAAGTTTCTCAAAATAAAGCATAAAAGTCATTTTGAATATAAAAATCTTACCAGAAATTTGACTAATGATCTGTATACTCGTTAGAGTCAGAAAAAGTAGCGATGAAGCCTTCATTGAAATCTATTTTAAAAAGAAAGGGGGAAAAAGATAGGTAATTAAATTTGCACGATATATCTGCTTTAAGTTGCCAGTGTAATGATCAAGATCTAATTAATATCAGGTTAACATTACCTCTTTAGAGAAAACTTTCGATGTCTGTCGGTAACCACTTCTCTACCAAGCAAGACTTGCTACTTAAGTTAGGGTGACCAGATTTTCAAAATAAGAATACGAGCTACTTTAATGTAACGGACAAAATAACCAATACTTTATTTTTTGTGTTACTTACTTACTTGAAAGAAATAAATTCCACTTTTCAATTTATAATTTCATTCTCTCGTGAAATTTCATTAATATTATTGCTTCTAAATATGATTATTTGCAATCATTCTATGGCATAAAGAAAGTGCTTCTTAGTTTGAATTGTAATTGAATTGTTGTTTGAATTGCTTGAGTTCATATACTCAAGTATCAATATGAACCTTATAGGATATACATGAATAAGACATTCATGTGCATAGTAACTAATCAATCTAAAGTCTAAACATTAGCATAATATCCATTGTTGAAAAGTGCAGAAACGCTCGACGAATGATTAAATATTGCACTGCAGAATCGTTCACTACAGATGGTTAAATGAAGATACGTTATCTCTTCAGTTTCTCATGTTCTCAACGGCTAAAAATAAAACTTAAAAGTTACTTGAAATTGCATTAAGATACGAGACAGTTATGCGTCCCATATTAAATTTACCTGGAGAACGGGACACAACTTCATAAAACGGGACAACCCCGTAAAATTCGGGACGTTTGGCCACCTTTATCTAAGAACTAAATCATTGAAAACTTAAAAAATATCCTCCTTTCATTTTTAATAATAACAGTTTCAGTTTTAACTGTTTTGTCATGAGGAGCCAATCTATATACAGGGTGATTCACGAAGATATACAGAAACTTTGGGAGCTCATTCTTCATGTAAAAGTAAAGAAAAAAGATATATAAACATAGGTCCGGAAATGCTTCGGTATCGAGTTACGGCTAGCGAAAGATTTCGCTCACAATGTAGTACAACAATACGCACATGGACTACACCTCAGTTGTTAGCTCTCACAATAAATCAAAACAATGCAATTCACATTATTGTTGAATAGCTGTTATTGTGCTGCCAACTTTTTTGTAGGTTCCACGTGGGATAAGCTTCAAGCCAGTGGGAGATACAGTTCTGCGACATGTTTCATTCGATTTTTCAGGTCAACAACCATAACAAATCACTGATTTCGCCCCTTAATTTACCTTCCCAGACTTCCAGCAAGTCTTCATTTCACCCAGGATACTATATTATGGGCTAAACGAGGACTTCGAGACCTCACGAGGAGTGTGAAGGACTTACAAAAGGTGACAAAATCAAAGATTTCAAGTGTATTTTTTGCGTTGACTTAGATTGAAAGACTTACACAAGGCGACAGAATCAAACATTTTACGTGTACTTTTTGAAAGACTTTTTCCCTCTATATTTTGTACGCATATTTAGAATTAGGACTTTAGGCATTTAAAACTAGCAGCTTATAAAATACTGAATTTAGTCATAAAGTGCTAAGTGTCCTTTCAACCCCTGGAAAACATAATTTTTAACAAAATAAATATGTGGGCCACCTTAGGTTCACCCAGTGGCGTAGCAGGGGGGGGGGGGGGGGCTGTCCATCCCGGGCCCCCGCCTGGGAGGGGCCCCACCAGCCAGCTTATTTCCTTTTTTTTTTTTTTTTGGTTGTTAAATAGGAAATTCCCTTTTTTTTTGGTTGGTTTTTGGAGCCAGCCTAGGAGTCCCACCAGCCAGCTTAGGGGCCCCATCTAAGGAAAATTTTCTTTTTTTTTGTTTTTGGTTGTTGAATTGGAGATTCCGTTTTTTTTTTTTTTTTGGTTGTGGAATAATGGAACTCCCGCCCCGGGCCCCCAAGCCATTGCTACCAACTGGGTTCACCTGCTCCGAAGGTGGCCCGGAAGTAACTTTTTTAATAAAATAACTGTAAAACAAACTAAATATGTTTTAAGAAAAACAATATCAATATGTCTTGTTTAGAGATGGTTCAGGGTGATGACCCCAAGATTTTTTTTTATATTCCCGCAACCGTTAAATTACAAAAAATCAGCAAAGCTTAACTATGGCCACCTTTGGGTCACCTACCTTATTCAATTATTAATATCGTACAAAAAGTAATGTGGAAAATTATGGTAAAATAAAGATAAACAAAATTTTAACAATCAAAAAAAGAAACAAATAGAAAATAAATTACGATATTTCCTGTAAATATCAAGAAATTTCCAGAACATCAATCAAAACATTTCAGGTACTCTAGGTATAAAAAAAAATGTATGTAATTTTGTGTTAAAGCATAAATTTAAGGGCGACCCATAATAATAATAAAAAATTAAAATAATAATAATAACAATAATAATAATAATAATTTGAAGAAAATTTGGGCACAGAGAAAACACAAACAATCATCATAGAGGAATTCAAGTTCAAACGCTCTCTTTAAATGGGAATTATCGTAAATAATAATAATAATAATAATAATAATAATAATAATAATAATAAAAGGAAATACATTAACGTAAGGAAAAATAAAAATAAGTTAGGAAAACAAGAAAAACAAAAACAAAAATCCATGGAGACATTGAGGAAAAAAAAGATTAAGAAAAAAAAAAACCCAAAATACCAGTACATATACGGATTCGAACAGACAACCTTAAGAAAGAGTCCGAGACTTTACCGATCAAGCTATAGCCAACAACTGAAACGAAATGATTGCATTTCTAACATTTAAGCAAATAGCTTAAATCCAATGAAAAGAATGCCATATATATCGAACATTGGGGGGGGGGGGCTGAAAATACCCTATTCCTACGGTTTTTGGGCCTGCGAACACGATGGTGAAATCCGTTTGTCGATCCGACAATTCCGTTCAGGAATTGTTAGGGAGGTACAATGACAACAATATGAAATATCTCGAACATGGGGAGGGGGCCTGAAAATACCCTATTTCTACAATGTTTTGGCCTCCGAACACGATGATGAAGTCCGTTGCCGATCCGACCTTCCGTTCGGGAGTTGTTAGGGAAGAACAAACACGGACGGACAGGACAAACGCAATAGCTGCTTTCACGATTAGCTCCCTAAAAACCGAAATAGTTAAATATGCCTTCACCAAATTTAGAAATATTATTTTTTTTTTTAAAGAACTAAGTATTATTGTTTTTTTTAAATTTCAAAAATCAAAATATCTGTGCATGATTGTAATATAAAATTTAGTTTAATTTTGTTACACTATTTATTGTACGATATTAACAAGTCAGTGTGTAATGTAGTATCTCTCCTTCTCATTACTCTGTTAATATTGATAATAATTTGTTATTTTTTAGAAGGAATATGTTTTATATTTCAATGGCAGTGTTTAGACTTTTGCTTGAAAAAGAAATGATCAAGGATAAAAATCTAAAATATGCTCTCAGGATTATTACTTGTTCTTTAAACATTTAGTTTAAAGTCCAAGAATCCAATTGATCTAAGCTTCAACAACCAATCAAATTTATCTTCTGACAAGACAGTCTAAACAAAAAATATGAAGAGATGAATAAATTTATCAGCCTTCTTAAAAAATTAACGATTGGAGTTAATCCATCAGGAGTTCAGTGTGCAAATGCTTGGCAATGCGCAATCCTGAATTCTTGGTGGAGCTGCATCTGAATGTGCTACCTTGATACAGGATCTATCTTTTCTGTTCTTTATTGACTCTAGAATAATGGAAATTGACGGAGAGCTACGAATCGCATTGCACTGATGGTCGAATTTGGATTTTGAGAAAACCTAGAGAATGATACTTACAATATAGTTCGAAGAAATTGAATTTCTCGTCTTTTTGTTACCTTTTTTTTTTCTTTTACCAATTAATACTAATTGAAATTCACCATACGGTATTTTAATGATATTATTTATTTAAAAGCTTCGTTCCACAGCCTTTTCAGAAACTCAAAATAAAATAAAAATAATAATCAGAGCATAATATTAATAGTGTCGACTCTCCCATTAAAGCAGCGCCACAATCTAGTTCTTGAGAAAGTTCTGTCGCGCATTCCAGAATGACATTGCTGAAATTTTTTATGTTATAGAAAATATATGTAAATGTTAATACGTTACTAAAAAAATAATATTATACATCGATTACCAGTCTCTTTGTCTGTTAATCTTTTTTTTTTTTAGATGTCAAATGATTTTCACCTACCATTAGAAAAATTGAAACTGCTCAGTTGAATACTTATTCTTTATTGAAGCACATTTAACACTAATGGTGTCGAAATTTTTAATCTGGTTCTTTCATTTCGAAGCGGAATATAATTTCCCCTTGACATGTGTTTCCACGATATTGATATAGAAAATAGTACAGTGTCATTTCTAAGCAACTGTTTGACGGAAAGCTGCGTTCCAGATGTAATATTATCCAGATGTAATATTAAAATGTGAGTTTTTGAAAAGTAAATTTTCACAAATTTATAGCAACGATTTTAAATAACCTTCAAGAGAAATTTTAATAATTCGTTCCATTATTAATATTTTAATACAAAAAAACTTAAATATAAGATAAAGAAAATTTAAATGTTTAAGCGAAAAATAACATATTGCTCTGTTCATGAATTTCATTTGTTAACGGAAAACGTAATAAAAAAAATCCTTATCAACAATTAGATTTCTTAAAACAACTTTAGCAGACTTTGTTAAATAATGATAATAATAAAAAAATTGTACTTACTGTAAAAGTGATTCTAAGTAGAATGATTCAGTGAAATATTAGAAATCTATTAATCATCAAAATCACTGAAAGCATAAATATACAGGGTGACTCAAAATTCCCTGTACAAACTTTAAAGGTAGGTCATGAATACAAAAGCAAACCGTATTCATAATGGAACGTAGGTCCTCAAACGCCACCCGAATGTCTAGAGGGCACTGTTTGGCAGCACATCAGTTGAGCAGTGTGAGCCATCAACATTTGAGACGTTGAATTTGTACGAGTAAGATGTACAAATGCTGAGATGGCAGATGTGCACCTAGCCTATGGGCAGCGAACGGAAACGGACGAGCCGTTTTACGAGTATATCGTGAACGGTTCCCCAACAGATGTATTGTGTTGTATCGACCAATCATCAAACATTTGCGCGTTTGCACCAGCACTAATAAACATGTTGTCTACCTTACTTGTTGTCTTTTATTTCTGAACCTTAGAGTACCTTCTAGCACATTTGGGTTGCTTTTGCAGACATTCGTTCCACTATGAATACGGTTTGTTTTTGTATTCATGACCTACCTTTAAAGTTTGTACAGGGAATTTTGAATCACCCTGTAAATTTACATGAAATAGATGATAGTTAAACATTTTGATTAAGTTTTATTGTGAAAAAAAAGCTCTTTAACATGTTCATTGCGGACTACACTCGGCCGTCCTAGGGTAAAAGGAAGTAACTACAAATTTTCTGATTTTGTGTTTTCTGCATTTTCTACGTAAGGTATCTACACATCTTCCTAAGCAATTTGGTAGAGATCTGCTGTTAAGTTTGGTCCCTATTTCGATGATCAAACGTAGCAACTGACTCACAATAAGCTTATATCTACGATCAAAGGCAGTAAATAATCAGTTTCCAAATTGCTAATTGCTTCCTTTTACCTTAGGACGGCCGCACTGGTCCGTGTAAATAGCGCTAGCAATAAAGATGCCGATTACACGGCGCCGTTGTGTTATATGGCTAGGCAAACTCTAATGATCAGTATACTGCCGACGCTTTTAAGGGAAACTTGTATTGTGTGCGGCATCTAAGTCTACCTTGAACTATCGTAAAGAGCTATTGGCACCAAACTTTTCTGCTTTTTTGTTTTGTTTTGTTTTTCCTCCCTATAATAATGATTGATGTGCCAGAGCCTTAAGCCCCGCGAACACCATCCGATTTTGCACCAACTTAGTTTGCTAACTTTCAGTTTTCGAGTCGCTAGAGCCGACTTTGAGCACGTTTTTCAGCGACTTGGCAGCGATTTTAGTCGGCCGACTCGAGTCAGTTGTACAGGACCAACTCGGGAAAGTTGGTCGGAATTACCAATCACAGGGCAGCGTTGGAACACGTCAGTCATGACGTCACGCCCATGGAAAGAAATGGCGTCCATAAACGATTATCACCGCTTCGAATCGACGACAATCGAGCACACAATGAATATCAGAGTATTGCGAGTTTCTTTCATGCATAAATAAAGTTTATAGTGAAATGCAGTAATTGTATGCGGCAGAATTTATCAGAGAGGTTTCAAAACCACGATTATTTCGGATTTTCCACAGCTGCTGGGGGAAACGCATTGGATTGTGGGATTGCTGCTATCGCGGCCGACTTCATTTGCGAGTTGGATGATATTCTAGCCTGACAAAATCGGACCAACTCGAAGTTGGCCAACTAAGTTGGTGCAAAATCGGATGGTGTTCGCATAGCTTTAGAAACACCAGATTCTCTAAATTTGTTGATTATGGATTTTATGTTGATTTTTACAATTCAGAATTTGAAAAAAATAGAAGTTCCTCGATTATACACCGAATTTGATTCTGAGAATTTACGTTTATATTTAATAAAAAATAAAAAATACATCCTTTATTCTATCCTATTCACATTTATTTTGATTTCCTTATCATATCATTGACGAAACAAAAAAAAAATTACTTAAAATCTCGTATTTAGAATGCACGCAAAAAATAAACCCAGAGTTGCCGCCTACACGGAGCCGTGATAGATGATTTGAGCTGGTTTTGGGGTTGGAGTCAAAGGGGTTGAAGTATGATATGTACTGAATTCTTATTTTACCATATACAGAGTGGGCGAAAAGTCCGTAAATCTCTGGATATAAATATATATGCTATGGAGAAGTCGTATATAAAACGTTTCTGGAAAAACGTTTCGTCATCAACGAGCAATGGAAGCAACAATGGAACAATCGCACACTCGCACATTGACAACACGCGAGCAATCGAATAATGGCAATAATCAAAGAAGCAAGCAGCGACGGAAAGTTTGGCTTATTTCAGCAGAGTTTGAAGATTAAAGATCGTTTAGTGACTGCAGTTTGGATTCACGAACGATCGCATACGGAACAAACACTTTCATAAATTATTACCAATTTTCAGCTGCGATTTCGGAAGATGCCATCATCCACGGCATGGGAACGGAAGTCTTTTACATCAGGATCCGCGAAGGATTCACATCAAACGGGAAGACCGTCTACACGTTTGGAAACATATGCTGCTGTGCAAGAATTCAAAACGCGATCTCTCGTGAAGTCGCAAGCGTGCTGACGAACTGGATATTCCCCGGTCAACCATGAGAGACCATATGCGAAAGAATTAGAAAAATGAAACCTTTTCACCCAATGTCAGTGAATGAGCAGTCAGATGTGGATTTAACTCGGCGCGAAGAAGCACACAACCTGCTTCTCCAAAATCTCCCAACAAGAGATCAACGAAGAGTTATGTTTAGTGATGAATGTGCTTCTATCGAAGTTCGAATGATCGGAACCTTTATATTTGGTCAAAGGAAAATCCACATTTCTTTCAAGAACTCGAGCAAAATCCACCTCACCTTATGATTTGGGCGGGGGTAACAGAAAAACATCTGCTTGGACCGTACTTCTTCAATGGCCCAGTGAATCTGGAGGCCTTATCTGCTTATTATTAACGCATGGTTGCTGCTTGAACTTCAGTTGAAAGACTTATCTGACACTGTGGTTTCAACAAGACGGAGCACCAGATCATTTCGCCATGAGAGTGCGATTGCGCCTTGTTGTGCTTTTTCCAAGCAGGTGAATTGGCCGGGGATCCGAGAACTTCCCTTCACCTTTACCATGGTCACTAAGCAACCCAGATCTCACCATGCCAGATAAATCTCTGTGGCGAATCATTAAACAGGAAATCCGCAAACAGCGGTACGTTTCCAACGCTGAGTTGCAGATTGCAGTGCCTTCATGACTGTAACGCCACAAATGCTACGCCTACGGACCTGGAGACGCATCCGTCAGTGC
Organism: Thereuonema tuberculata; assembly: GCA_023159025.1. NCBI lineage: Eukaryota > Metazoa > Arthropoda > Chilopoda > Scutigeromorpha > Scutigeridae > Thereuonema > Thereuonema tuberculata. Next base: position 138,833,318 of record JAFIDM010012231.1, read on the forward strand.
AGAGTCCATGGAGGAGTGCATTCAGGATCCACGATAGGCACATCAATTCATTTCAAACCCAGTTTACTGACGGGTGTATATGGACTTTTCGCCCCCTCTATATAATTCAAAGAAATATGGTAAAATAATCTAGTGACACCTGAGGATCGCAAACCCTTACGATGGTGGCAGTGAACGTGTTAAAATACGATTGTTTTCATTTGCTAATAAAATATCAGTAATGTATTTAAAGTCAACAGGGAAATGATGTTTTTTTCATCCACGGCTTTCCAGACAGTGATGTAACACTAAGAATAACTGTTTGTTGAATTTTGCTCCATTGTCTATAAAAGATGTTTCCATTGTATTTCTATTGAATTTTTCGTGCCTGGGTTGGATCGGGTTCTTTTCTTATAGTATAGGAAAAGCCGTATTGAATCTGAAAATCGCTGTAAATTAAAATATAAAAAAAAGATTATTTCTTTGGAAAATTCTATGATCTCCTCACACAATTACTAATTTACAAATGAATATTCCGCATTACCCATCCGTTCATAAGATATGCCTTGCAAAGATAATGCAGTAAATTGCACAGTGGGTTAAGTTTCAATAAAGTCCAAAAGTCAAACGGAAATTAACGTCACCGTCAACGTTAGCATATTACACATTTCAAATCTAGAAAATATAATCGGGTATTGCCTGAACTCAAAATTCAATCATCTTTTTAAGGTTTATTCCAGACGACTTCACTTCTATCCTGAAGGGAAACAGAATAATATATATCTTATGGCTATTCATATGTTTGTTAGTTCGTGATTTATCTAAATTATTGCATCTTTTCTTTAGTTACATTAGACCATAACGACATCAGATCTCAACCCACAGAAAAAAACAGATGTTGTTATCAAGGTGCTCCTAGATTAACCCTTAATGCTGAGCAAAAGTTCCAAAATTTCATCAAATGCATCCCAGATGGACAAAACAACCAACATACTCGTATATAACAATTTACTACCTTATCGTCCAAAGAGCAGATGAGTCTAATCGTGCTTTCCTTAGATTTTTGTTGTCCTCTCAGAGCACACCTCTTCTTCTAGTAGTCACAGAGGAAATCTAGAAAGATCTATTTATTTATACGAATGATACAGGTGGTGATTCCTAATCAAGTGTTTGGATTATTCAGCAAATTTTTATCCCATTTACATTTCAAAAGCTTGCACACGGAGGATTTTATCTTTCAAAAAGGTTAAGTTTCCATTCAGCAAACACTTATTGTATCAAATTTCATTAATGACGACAGGAATTTGTTGAGGAGGAAGGAGTTAGGATTTATAGCCAGATTACTAACGTAATTTAATTTCTATAATCATCATTTCTTTCTCTTTTTTTTTTTAATATTTGATGAACAAATTAAAAACTTTTTTTATTTTCTTTCGTTGTTGAATATTACGAAAGGGAATATCAAAGAGCATTTCACGATTTTGTCTCATAAACCCTAACATATCTTCTACTATTTTTATTTTTATTTTCTATTTATTTCATCGTCATCATAAACAGCATGATTTAGGTAGCTAAGCCTATTCCATCTCCAGAGTAATCTGAAAGTTCCGTCTTTCCAATGGTCTTTCTATTTACTTATTTCTATTTATTTATTTAATTTGATACGAACTTATTGCTAGAAATTTTAAATAGCGATAAAATAAATAGATCCAACTTTCACAAAATATATCTAAAGTACATCGAAAATAAATCTTTTGTATAAAAAAATTTGTAGTGGTTAATTTGATTATTTATTCGTTAGGAAGTGAAAGTACTTTAATTTGGAGGAATGAATATTTGTTTTCTATAAATCTTCTACTCGTACAAATCATGTGCGCAATTTGACATGAAGTCTAAACAGTATTCAAATGTCATCTCGTTTTATGCCAACTGTATTGCAATCGTAATTAAACCCCAATACCACTGATATTGTTTATTGATAATATTTATATTCATAAACATTGAAAAATATTAAGCATTTTCTTCAGATGTTTCATATTTTCCATTTACACCAATAGGAGAAGCCCGGAAATCGCCTGTTTGAAATAAAAATAAATTATTTTAAAACTCTTTCTTTTTTTTATTATTTCATTACCTTTCCTTAATGTATTGAGACACTGAAATCGAGTTTTTAAAATTTTAAATATCTTTAAAACTCCTATATAATTAGGCATTCAAAATATTAAAAAAACAACTGAGATCCTTCAGCATGTAATGGAAGTAAAAATTCTATGACCCATATAAATCTACATCTACAAATCACATTAGTCATACCGACTCTACTGTCTGACATTTATTGATCGTTTCTTGAAAATTTATTAGGACACTGATTTCAAAGTAATACAGTATTCTTCAATAGAATACGGATTGCGTACATGTGTTATTTTGTATAGATGAATAAATTTAATAACGCAGTTGGCGCCATCTAGCGAGCTTTTCTTTAAATAAACTCAGATTATTTTTCCAAGAAAGAGATCATATCTGAACCTATTTGGTTGGTATTTCAGTCGAAAACTATTATATTTTAGCTGTTTAGGAAGTTCCAACTCATTGATGACAATAAACTCGAAATTAATTGATATCAAAATTATCCTTTATCAATGGATTGTGTGTAGAGGATACTTCAGGGTGCCAGGTTTTAAAATCTAAGATTATTTTCTTTTGGTTTATGTTAAGATTAAGCAAAACACCTTACTTTCAGTGAGGACCATTAAGGAAAGTTCCGTTCTGCATATAAATTAAGTCATGTATTTGTCTTAAAAAACTCAGTCAAAGGACTTATAAAACGTTTTTATGTGTTCTTTGGGTCGGTTTGAGTCCGTAAGTGCGCACATTCAGGAAAATAAATTGATTCTTACACTCCGTAGTCATTTTTAAAAATAAAGATTTGTTTCTTTCAGATTGCCTTAATGATCTATTTACGTCATAGTAAAACTCCAGTTTATTACGGAAAACCAAAAAAACAAGTGTATTCTTACATTTCCTTGTATCAAACATCATTCTCAGCAGCGCCGTTAATCTCATTTTTAAGGGAAATCGAAACTTCATATGAAAACGATAGCGTTAGGAAACAGGAA
>JAFIDM010012231.1:138854524-138867772 GCA_023159025.1 Thereuonema tuberculata
AAAAGAACCATTACGAAGTTTTTTCTAGTTTACCTAAAGAGCAAAGGAAACAGATAAGAGGTTTTTTAAACTTACATATTAGACTGGCAGCAGCTAAGGCAGCGAGGGCTTTTAATTATTTTTGGCTAAAACATGACCTCACCCCAGCGGGGTGCAAAATTCAAACAGGCACAAAAAAATACAAGACTCATTCAACTATTTGATAAAATGGAACGGTTTATCTTAGAGGAACGGATACACCAATCCAAAATAAGGCAGCAACGGCTAATTCAAATCATAAAAAGGGAAGAACAGAGCATCAAAAGCGAAGAGAGTAAAGACGTACAGCATATTGAAGAGACATTATGTAAAATTATCAAGATTAAGTTGTAAAAAATGGAAAAACAGCAATGAAAGGATCATTAATAAGCACCACGATTCATTAATGAAAGCTCAATGATATTTTCGGAGGTACAGAAGAATTTATTGATGAGAGGGCTTACGTTTAATGTAGGGAAGGAGAAATTTGATATAGGCCTACTGTATATAAAATTGCTACACAAATTGAGGTCCAGATGAGATAACCAGGAAAATAGAAGGAATACACCGCAAAAATGTGGGGGAATTCCAAAAAGAATATAGAAAAGGTGTGAAGGCATATATCGCCTGCTCTTTAAATCATCTGCTCCAACTTCCTATACTGGTAAAGTGCCACAAACATGGAAGTCACTAGGGCGATAAAGGTGTGCTCTGATAAAAAGCTTTTGACTAAAGAAATTAATAGGATAAAAAACATTTTTGCTCAAAATGATTATCCTTTAGGGTTCGTAGAAAGGATTATGTTAAGAATAGAAAGGAGGTGAAAAAAGGAAAAAATGTCAGCGGAAGAGAGCAAGGCAACGAACAAAGAAGAGAAAGAACTTTTAAATATATCAGTATTCCGTAGGATGAAAGACTTCAAACGAGATTAAAACAAATTCTAGCGACACAGAAAACACAGATATTTCTTTTACGAACGCACTGCAATAAGAACTTAAGTAATTGCGATGTTAATAATAATAAAAAACTGTAGTTTAGAAAACAGGTTTGTTTCAAGTTTGCTCCATTTGTCATTTGACGAAGAGGTCCGAACTTAGTCACCGCAACATTTAATGAAGATTTTTTTTTAAAATATGTGTTTTTTTTTTTAAGTGTGTTAGGTCCTAATTGTAAATATCACCACACGAATACAATGGGAAAAAAAAAAAAACTTAGAATATGTTTGAGAGGCTACTATTATGCAACGTCTTGAACTCAAGAGGATAAGCTGATCTATAGTATCATACGAAGTTATGTCTGAAGTTTCTATAATGAAACTAACTCCACTGTTTCAAAAGCTGAAATTAAGAAGAAGACATAGAGACACTATTAAACAATACATTTGGAGCAGTTTTTTTTATATCAAGTCATTCTCTGAAATAGCAGTCAGATAATGTACAGATGCAGAAAGGAACTAGTTTGTCGTTACTATAATAAACTATTCTGACAATTGGTTTAGTTAAAAAACAAATAATAAAATTTTTGAAAACACAATGCAATTTGACATGCTAAGAAACAGAACATAAATATCTTCTTTTATCTTATGTTGCATTGAATCTACTGGTTAGTGACGATTATGTTTGATTAGTAAACGCAATTTACTGTGAAGTTAATTTACAGTTTTATATTTTATTATTTAAAAAATAATACAAAACTAAACGATTTGTTGCAAATTAGCTAAAGTGAGATCTCATTTCTTAACTTTTTTTTTCTTACAATTACCGTGAATTCAAAATAAACACTAATTTAATAATGATAAAAATATGTATAACAAAAAGGAATAATAACAGTTTGTGCAACAAATTTATTCCTTTTGTATTTTTTCCTTATTTTGGAGGGGAAACGCTTTCCAGTTTTTTTTTTTGAGAGATATCTGCTTGTACTTTCCATTTCAGTGGAAGTCAAAGCAGAAGTGAAAGACTTGCAAAAGAGTTTTTGCAGATTAACTCTTGGAGTAAGATTATCTTAATCCGAAAATTACCCCTTCCAGCAAATTGACAAATTCCGATCTCGATCGTCACACCAACTGGGGGTGGATTTTGGAAATGTTTTTCTGTGGCCGAAAATATGAGAAATTTTATTCTTATTTTATTAAAAAAGTATATCTTACTTTGGCAAATAAAAATTGTTACAAGATTCATAAATGCTATTACTTCAATGTATCGGAGCCATTTTTCAAGAAAAATTAATAGGAAAGCTGAAAAAAAATTCACAAAGTTGAAATTCATAAAGTTTGAAATCATTTTATTTTTTTTGAAAAAAAAGTATTGAGAAAATAAGAAAAATGTACCCGAGTATAAAAACAAAATTATATTCTGAATTATATTTATGTTTTTAATATAAAAAATTACCGGTAGATCTTCCGGAAAATTGGTATTAAAACATTTTTTATCGTAAGTTTGGTTGCTATTATTATTAAAACTATCAATTATAATTTAAAAAGAATTTTAATAATTTAAACTTCAATGTTTTCTCTTCAATTGTAGAAAGTTTTAGATTTTTAATTACAATAGTATTCAAGATATTATAAGTTATCGAAGACTCCAATTTCCAAAAGACCACTTTATCGGAAAAAGTCACATGGCGTGAGATCAGGAGATCTCGGTAGCCAGAAGTGTAGAGCCAGGTCTTGATTTTCCATGCGACCAATGGTGGGAAAACAAAACTTCCTCTTTGTATTAGTATGTAGATTGTTCATGTCCAATTTATACTTCATTACATACAAAATTAATTAAATTGGGTCCATCTTTTAGAATAACCCTGTATAATAGAAATTGGGATGGATCAAGGTTTAGCATTCAGTCAGGAATTATAATTGTGATAGAAAAGATATTTGAGATTTACAATGACATTTTAATATTTTTTGTTTTCAGCGTCTTTTCTAATGAAAATATTAGAAACGTTTCTCAGCTTGAGTAAAGGCGGATGCTGAGAATTTCCATTACTTAGCAGATTCAGAAATCTTTGGTTTTATCTTCTGAGATTACTGCACACGATTATAAATCACGATACTTGGTGCGAAAAATTGGTGCAAAATTTTTAGAAATTATGGAATGAAAAAAACATGTCCAGGGATTATGGTCGTCAATATATCAAAGTTACAGGTGATTTGGAGTCGAAGGCTAAGGAGAATTCAGCATTGTATCACGTATATTAAAATCAGTATATTTGCATGTATGTAATAAATCACATTACTGGATGCAGGCAAAGAAAGCTTAATCCAACTGGATAATTATAATTTGACTGCAGATTATCGAAACAAATCCAATTTTGGGGCGAGAAATTCTGAGTTTTTGCCCGATTACTATAGTTAAATATTATTAAAGGCGAATTTTTTTTCGGAATCCGTATCTCAGAAGTATTATTCATATTAAATATTGACCATAGTGAAACCGAAATGTAATAAAGCTGAATATTCTAAAACTAAATTCAAGTTTTTATTTAGAAAAAGAGAACTCCAAGAGAAGCTAAGGGGAAAAAAAATGACACTTTAGAGAATACAATATCAGGAAGATTGACGAAAGGTTTTCTAAATTTAAGAATATTTCATAAATCTTATTATATTGCACGTAAATATAAGTACAGATGATATATTTACTAAAAATATTATGCATTACTATTAAACATTTATATAAATAACTATCCACTAATTATTGATGATTACTCATAGCTGCTTTATTAGGAAGAGTTCTCATGGGTTTTAATTTAGCAGGTGAAATTTAGTAAAAAAAAATAGTTCAAATAAAGTAATCTTCTATATACGAATCAAAGCGAAATAGACTCTACCAATGCCTAAATGTCGATCGGCAAAGTTTCCAAAAATTGAATTTTGACTTCCTCTCGTCAAAGAGTCAAAATGCTTTGAAAACCAATGCCAGAGCCGATTTCTTAACATAAATTTATCATGAAAATAATTTTTTATTTAGAACATCTGGGGGTCTCCCTTGCAGATATAAAAATCCTTTGCGCTTCCAAACAACTTCCAAAAATAATAACTTCTTTTTATAGTTACTTTTTTTTGTAAATACTTTGAAATTAGTTATTCAGATATGTTCTCTGAAATAAGTAATAGCTTGGGTCGTTCTGCTTACAGAATAGCTGCTCAAAAAGTTATGGGAATAAATTTATACGCATTATGCAGATTGCTGTTATCATAAAAATTTCTCCTTTTCTTCGAGATGGAAGGACATTTGCTTCCAATCATAACTCAACTCAGATCCTTGAAACTTCAACGATGTTATTAAGCGTAAACAAAAAATAAAAGCAAATAAATAAATAAGTAAATAAATAAATAATAATGATAACTTAAAGGAGATATTGTTAATGAACGACTACCCTAAAGATTTCATTGACACAATAATAGAGATTTTTTTAAGAAAAAGAGATTCGAAATTGATATTGTAAAAGAAGAAAACAGTTTTAAGAAATGTATCACTTTACCCATTGACTTAAAAGTTAATATGTATGTAAAAGATGTTTGTAAAGTTAATGATATTAATTTAATTTATTATAAAGGCAATATTCTTTTCAGAAACAGAAACAAAAACAATAATACAAAAAATAAATATGTGATTTTACGAAAGATGGGAGTGGTCTACGCCTTGAAATGCAGGGATTGTGGTAGTGTATATATCGGAAGTACAGGGAGAACGGTTAATGAACATGTTCAAGGCACGTTCGAGCATATTAAAATAAGAGGATAAATGTTTCAGAATGGGCTAATCCTGATCCAGAGGTGCATATCGTTTACAAAGTTCAAGATAAATACAAAAGATTGGCTTTAGCATCGTGATTGATAATAGTTTATATCTAGCCTAAATAAAGATAGATCTCTTAAAGTGAACGATGTATCTCTTAACATTTTCAGGAGATCCTTAATAAGAAACAATAGATTAAAAGGAATTTTAGTCTTTAATTAGTCATTTAATAAGAAACAATAGATTGAAAGAATTTTAATTTTCTGTTGGACAATTGAAATGTTATTTCAGTTAGACAATTGAAAAATGTTATTATTTTTAAGATAGAGAAAGTTTTTCTCTTTCTGTTCTTATTTGTTTTTAGTTTCATTAATTTACTATAAGATGTATCCAGAAGAAGCCCTTGAAAGTAAAGGATGAAATGCCGAGTATCATTTGATGAAGTAGGGGTTGTTTATTTCTTCTATTTAGTTATATGTATATTTATGTTAACATGTACGGTTGCACTTGGTCAGCTACGATGTTTAGGTACGCTCTAGCATACGTGCCTCCAGAGGTATCAATGGACCCAACGTGTGCCAGGAAAACATCCCTCACAACATGACACTGCCCCCACCGGCTTGAAGAGTTGTTGTGAGACACAGAATTTGTGTGCACAGCAAGGGTGTACCTTATAAAGTGGCCGGACAGTATATATACAGATTTGCCTTAGGAAGTCATAAAAAATCTGGAAATACCAAAATATTATTACTAGCTTACAGAAGAATACAATCCTAGAAACCTACCATACAGTTCGAAAACTTTCCATATAGTTAATAATCCTGAAAGTTAAATTGTATTTGATTAAAGCTCTAATTAGTTGTAACATGATGTTGGATCAAAATGATCCATAACGTGAATGTATCCAGATAAACTGTGTAAAATAAATGTAATAATGATAATAGACATTTTAGTTGCCATTCCGGCGTGGCCTCGGATTAGGCGGCGGTCTCTCATGAGGCTGTGGCGTCGGAACCTGGGTTGATTCCCGACGTTAGCTGGATGTTTGCTGTAGTTCCTGTCTTTGTCTGATTCTTTGCCTATATCTTCTTTCGTTCTCTATGGTATTTGGGTTCTCCTCTGTAATATGGGTTGGCATCAGGAAGGGCATCCGGCCGTAGTAACCCTTGCCAAACTTCTCTTCAAATTACACAAGCGTCGCTTGTGCCGACAGGACCCAACGTGGAAATGGGAATAGTTGTAGTTGAAGAAGAAGAAGAATTTTGTAGCTAAAGAAATTTAAAGTGTTAAATTAGAAGACATTTTATTTATTTGTTCTGAAATTGCATCGAAATCGGTCTAAACCTAGTATTATTAAAATTATCAATGTAAAGCAGTGCTAATAGTGGCATTAAATTTCAACTGAACATTTATGTTTTGCTTTTTTTTTTTAAAGTATTTTCATTTCATTTACATATTCTGACAGTTTCATCAGATATCCCTATGAATTTCGTTTCGACTTGAGATTCTAGTGCAAATATCATAAACCTTTATATCAAGAAATTATGGAAACAGAAAATAATGAAAGGAAAGATAGAGAAGACCTCATCAGGTGATTCTGTACCTTTTAGGTAGAGGCAGGGGAGGATGGTATCATATTGTGCTAACGGAAATTCGAGCACAGACCCTCACAGTTCAATCACTACTGTTCGACCACCGCCGGATAGTTCGTAGCGGACAATGAATAATAAGGTATACAATAGAAAGGATACAGGATTGCAATTAGTAGGAATTTAGCTGAAAGAATATTCGTCTTCACTTTAATTTTAACCTTAATCGTTTTTTATTATTTCTACATTCAGCTTCGAATTTTTATTTCCAATTAAATCAATTATAAAAACCTTAGGAAAATCTAGTAATTCCACGTTATTATTCCCTCCCCCTTCTTTTCACACAACACTCTCAGAACAGACCTCCTCTTATCTATGTGTAGTTATATAATGAGATAGCTTAGATAGTTAGTTAATTCTTCTTTGATAAGATAAAATAGAAAAACTATTTGATAAACGTTTTTTGATCGAAGCTTATCAAGTGTTTATGGTAGTTATTATATAATTTTAATTGTTCACTTATATGTTTGAAATAATGTTCACTAAGATAATGCTCTAATGTTCAATTTTCTTACTTTAAAATATTTTATACACTTATTTTCCAGTTTCTTATTTTAACATTTGATATGGTTTATTTAGCTCTTATTGCCCATAAAATAATGGAACCAAAGAAAAGTAATCAAAATTATATTCTTAACAGAATAAGCATTGTCTGTATATAATCATTAGGGCAAGGCATTTGATGATTTTGCATGATTTTTCTATGAAGGTTGAAACATGGCTCGCATATATGAAAAAGTGTAACATTTAATAATTGGTTAAATAAAGGCAATTCGTTAGGGCACTTTTTTGCTTTTTTCGGCATTTTTTAGGGATAGGTTATTTTTTAGCAATTTTTAGGTCATTGTGAACATTTTTAGTAGTTTTTTGGAAGGTAATGTTATTTGTTTTATACATTGAGATTTTATTTATTATTCAGTATCTTTGCTTGTCCACATTAAAGCCAACAAATTTTTCCAGAAAACAAGTAGACCTTTTTTTTTGTCAAAGTTAAAAAAGGTAAAAAAAAGATTTAATGTAATAAATTCAAATATTTTATTGGTCATTTTTTTTTTGTTTTTCTGTCATTTTTTTACTATTTTTAGGTCATAAATGCATTTTTATTTGTCATTTCTTAGCAAATTATAGGTCATTAAATGCCTTGCCCTAATAATCATTATTAAGAAGTGACCAAACTGCGGCTCTTTGAAATGTAATTTACTGCTATCGGAAATACATTGGCTGACCTCCTATTTCCACAATTAATATACAACGTTATTAAAATATTTCAAGCTTTATAATTGTTGACTGGGTATAGTATACTGGATTAAAACGTACTATACTACACTATAGTATGCTATACTATATTTGAATGTTCATTGTGAGTAAACGTATTTATGAATTGAATCATTAATTATTAGATTTCAGTCAGTGAGTAAAGAAATTTCAGATCAGTAATTTTTATTTCCGTAATTCATTACTGTACTAAATTTGCTCGATATAGTTAAAACAATAATGAGATATGATTTTGAACACATTTGTATATCGTATAAAATTATATAAGGCAAAGGAGTAGTGAATATTGTTCGAATTTAAGTTTCAAATGAGGCCAATCTGGCCTGGCCCTTTTACCAGCTGTGCAGAGACTGTGTGTATGTCTGCTTTGTCTTATTGAAACCAGGGTTACCGTTACACTTCTCCCAAAAAGTGTTTTAAGCTAATTGGAAATCAAATTAATGCTTTATTAATCTTTATTATTAGAAAGAAACTGAATGGTAGTGTAAATTCATGTTTGCTCAGATAATTTGATGACAAGAATTTAGTCTAGCTTCATTGAATGTGAGTGCTTAACCTATATTAAAAAATGGAAAATTTATATTAACTCAAGATGAGAAAGCTGCATTTTCCAAACAATTCTTAAATCAGAAGATATACTAATGCATGGATTAAGTCAATTTTACATTTACCATCAGAATTTATTTTATTTTTTTTCAGAAATCCAAAAGATCTTTATCCTACTTTATTGTTTTGTATTATAAAAGTCTTGAAAATAACCACGAGGGAACAGGGTTCTCTATTTTAAAAATGTATTTGCCGAAAAACCTATCTTTTCAGAATAATGGACATTGGACTATCCTTCTCAATGGACATTGGTTACCTCTGCAAATTCTTAAGTTAAGAAATAAATTAATTTTCTTTTTTTTTTTTTAAATATTGGCAATCTGAAATTTTGTTTATCCAATAGCACTCGTATTTAATCGTATAATCCAAGCTCATTATTTTGCATTCCTATATTTTAAATAATACTATTAAAAGTTTTTTTTTACTTTAATGCAATTCTAGATTAAAAGTTTCATGAATTTTTTAACAGCGAATTTTATTTTACCAAATTTTTTATTTAAGCTGTATTTGTGAAAAATTTACGTTGCAAAATAAAATTACAAATAAAAGAAAATAAATAAGATATTTTAGAAAACATAAATTATTTTTGATGAATTATTGCTTTCTTTGAGCATAAATAAACCCTTTATTTTTTTTCCTTAATCAAATCTATGTTTATGTAGTGAATGTGGGTGGCAGAGAAGCCAAGCACTGCGACCGGAGGTCTATTGTACTAACCCACCGAAAGAAGGACAGATGGAGAGAAAGACTGAGAAAGTATGGTGGGAGAAGTGCAGGGGAAACGGGAGAACCCCGAGAAAACCTGCCCAGCGAGGATCGTCCACCATCACGAAACCCACATGAGAACCGAACTCCGGTACTCAGAGGTGAGAGGCCGATGTCATAGCGACAACGCCAACCGCGCGGCCCTAATCAAATCTAAATTCAACATATTTGAGGAATTTTTTTTTTGTTTGTTTCTCCTTTAAAACACAACATATGGTTTTCCAATCCTTCCTCTTCCCATTTACTGATATTAAAGTTTATTTTTATTTTTTTTAGAATTTATTCTAAAAAAATATAAAATCATGGATATTTTAAAGGGAAATTATTTAGTCATTTTTCTTCTTTTTATCACAATTGAAATATATTGATCCTGTGAAGGCAAATTCGAAAAACAAAATCATATTTTTCTTTCTAAATTTTGACGCCACGTTTTATAGTTCTTATAAAATGAATGTTTCTGGAAGGAATGGAAAGAAGTCTTTGTTCGCTTACAGACATTTGGTTACATATTTGTTTATTAATCTAAAAATATTAAAAATAAAACAAGCAATTTTTCTTATTAACAAATAACATTCATATCAAATTAGCCCCCCCCCCCAACCCTGTCTCCCCCTAGTAAGTATGAGATAATCCAAGAAGAATCGATTCCAAGCGGTTATGAAAAAAGTGATATTTTATTCCTTTTTAAATGAACTCATTATTTGATAGCGCGCCATTGTTGACGGAGAGAAGCTAAAAAAATGAACATTGACATTTAAATTTTAATCTAGTAGGCTAAAAGTAATGAGTTATTTTCTTTTTTCTCTGGCTCTTCTCTCATTGCGCCACACACACACACACACACACACAAAGGGAATGATAAGATACAGTAATTTGAATGTAGTCCCCGTGGCCTAATGGATAAGACGCCTGACTTCGGATCGAAAGGTTGCAGGTCCGATTCCCGTCACGAATTTTTCATTGTAGAAATTTTTTCACAGAATCGACTTTGTCGCAACAATGAACAATGAAACACCGCTTTCCAGTGTTGCTCTAACATTGTGAATATTGGAAATCACAACAATTGCGCCGTTTTCATTTGTCACACGGAAGGTTTTGAGGATTGATAGTAGTGGATCAAGCTTGAAAGGGGTTCTTGCGTAGCTTTCTTAATACTGTATATTGCGAAGGCTACGGTTCTTGGCTGAAAATTTTGTCTGGGCCCTTGCATCAACTCACTGATTTCGTTTACTACTAAAAAGGGATCATATTCTGGTCAGATATACGTAACTATTGTACTACACAAAGTGTTAATAAAACTGGAGAAATCAGAAAAAAAAAAATTAAAAAAAAATGCTTATTTGACACAAGGGTCAAAAGCACTGACTATATAAGAGCGTACATGTGGCTGTATTCGAGCAAATATAAAAATTTCGAATTTAAATAATGTGTACCCATGCGAATTCCTCGTTAACATTTTAATTGTAGTATATTTTTTTATTTATAACCTCCCCCCCCCCTCAATCCGCCAGTCATGATTGATCTAAACTATGATGACTTTCCTGTTTAAATTATCAATAATCATTTATAATATTTTTGAATTTCGTTGTTATCTTATTACAAATCTTTAAATCTTGATAATAATTTTATTTGATCTATTTTTTTAAAGAGGAAATCCTTCCGTAGTAACAATCTCTTTTTTTATGGAATGACGAAATAAAGATTTCAAAATGATTCATTTCTATTCAATTTCTCTTGGAACTTTGAAATGATGAATGACAATAACTAGCAATATCTTCTTTACTTTCTATTAACTGATAGCAAAAAAAGATATGATTCAACTGAGTAATAAGTTGATAATCAAAGGGAAAAAAAATCTAATTTGGAATACGAAATGATTGGAATTCTATTTTTGGAGTGATTGTAATTTTGTTGTTGTTGGTTGGGTTTTTAATGGCGCAAAAGCAGCTGTGGCTAAGCTGCTCCAAGTGATTGTAATTGATAAATAATGAAATAGCAGTTAAGGCATATACAGTAAATCTGAAAAATAGTGTGTAAATCATTAAATCATTTAATGTAATGATTTTAGATCATTATATCTGAAATGACTGCGTTTCTTACAAATGATAGAAAACTATTTAGCAAATTACATATTAGAATTAATAAACTGTAAATTGATGAGATTCTTGTATCATAAAATTTTTTAATTTCTTTAATTTTATTTTTAATATATAAATACAAATAACTCATAACAGGGGCGTATATAAGAGGGGGGGGGCCAGGGGGCCCGGGCCCCTCCCGAAATAATGAAGGTATGTCCTCCAACGTTTTTTTTTTGGTTGAATAGATTTTTTTGGCTTCCATGGGGTGTCTACTTAAAATTACTTAACTTAACCTTACATTAATCTTGGGCCCCCCCCCCCCCGAAAATATATTCTATATACGCCACTGACTCATAATAACTCCTTCTTCCACTTAAAACATCTTTAATCAATATTTCTACTTCTTTAGCAGAAGTCTACTTCAGATTTTTGTTTTGTACACAAATAATTATCACGTAATAATTGTTTTCAAAATGAAAATTCAAAATGGATCATGGAATAAGCTCTGGAAAATTTATTCTTAATTCAAAATTTACAGAATAATTCTGAGAATTCAAGTATATTTTTTATATAAAAAAATAATTATTATTTCACCTATTGTTAAAGAGTAATTGTTAACATTTACATATCAAGTATCTATTTTTTTTATACACTGCAAATGATTAAAGCGTCACGTGGAAGTTAATAATGTTTATCCTGATTCTGCTGGGCTCAAAAAGAATCAGAAGAAAGATGCAAAGAAGATAATGGGACAATTCAAAACGTTGTCAAATAAATGAATAAAAGAGATAATATGCAAAACCTTGACAAAAAAATGATTATTATTTCACCTATTGTTAAAGAGTAATTGTTAACATTTATATATCAAGTATCAATTTTTTTTTAATCCACTGCAAATGATTAAAGCTGTCACGTGGAAGTTAATAATGTTTATCCTGATTCTGCTGGGCTCAAAAAGAATCAGTCATTTATTTAATATCATCTGACGACGAAGGAAGAGTACCTTCGCAACATGTAATGAAGTTATTTATTATTTATATCTCTATTGTTTTTGTGTGTTTGGTCCTTTGTATTAATGTATTAATGGATAATATATAAGATAATAGGACAATTCAAAACATTATCAAATAAATGAGCAAAAGAGATAACATGCAAAACCTTGACTCAATATACAATAAACAATATATGTTTAATAAAATGGATTAACCTACAAGGATAATGATAAATAAGCTAAACAAGGAATAAAATAAGATATTCTGAGGAAATCACATGCAGTAAGATAAGTAAAAATATATAACTAGAGCAAGAGAAATGCACGGTAAAATGATCGGCTTAGTCCTTACTAAGAATAAAACACGATTAAATACAAAAATTACTGTGAAGGGGACGAGGATACGAAGGTTTGACGAGGAGGGGACATCAAAGGGGAGAGGGGTTCCACAGAAAATAATAGCATAAAATAATTGGTTAAGGATGATAAAGGACAGCAAGACTTAGCCAAAGACAAGAGGGATCAAAAGTAACGAGTGCAAAAGAAAGAAGGGATCAAGTTTCCACGGGAAAATATGGTTGAGTAATAAAGCAACAGTATGGTTGCCGTAGTAACCGGGCGAAAATAAAGGAAAATAGGTTGAAAACAATTTAATCAGGGAAAAAAAAAACTTTTCCAAATTAAAGTAAAATAAATAAGGACGGGAATAAAAAAATGAGTTAAAAATAGACATAGATATAAAAAAAAATGGCACAACAAAATGTCTGTGACAAAGCTTAACTCAACATTGAAAACTGCATTTGTCTTGGTCTATTGGTGAAAAGCTTTTTTAATTATTGTGAATTTGCTAAAGAAAATTGAAACTTTCATGGCACGTAGTTATCTCTCAATTTGGATTAATGTGATAGAGATATTAGTAGTTTAAAACATTCATAAAAATCAAAAACTGACACAAAAACTATCATATAAACGTCAAAAATTACCATGTAAGAATTCAACATCGTAAGATTTTATCAAATTCCTGTAAGACTATATAAAAAAGTAAATTGTTTACAGCTGAAAGCAAATTAAAAAGAAACTACAATAAAAAAGTAAAATTAATTATCCATTTAGAATTACTTTTGTCT
>JAFIDM010012231.1:138867782-138879002 GCA_023159025.1 Thereuonema tuberculata
ACAATAAAAAAGTAAAATTAATTATCCATTTAGAATTACTTTTGTCTATTTCTCTAACTTCACAGATGTATTCTTATATTTCTTTCCGTCTCAATCATCGAAACCTCTGAATTTGGACTATACTGTTCACATTTACTTGGTCATTTCCGTTGTATTCTATTTCATTAATTATTTTCACAAATGCATCGTCAAAGTCTTGGGTTCTTCTCCACTATACAGAATGACATTTTCAAGATATAGATTGAAGATGATGAACTCAATATTAGCTACGGTACCATTTCTCGGCTTCATCAAATGTTTATTGTTTTAGTCTACTGGGTTACAATAAGCAATACAGAAATATATAAAGGATAGGCTTTGAGTTTGGCATGTTCGATTATACATTATTTTGTCTAGCTATCAATACAGAAGTCAAACAAAAATAAAAAAGAAATAAACAAAGTAGTTATTACACAAGTAAAGTCCATGAACATAATTAAAATTATTTGCTTCCCTGAAATCTCAATTTCTTGAGGAGAGTGTTTTGAAAACACGGAAGATTGTTGAAATTATAAGAATGGAGTACACAGAAGCTCGGTTATAACGCGATCTTTTGGATCCAAGATCTCGAAGATAGCGATATAACCGCGACATAACCGAACTTTTATTACTTCGTGACGTCAAATGTCGTATATCGCACCCTATTATCGCCCGCACGATTCCAAGTCGATTTAAAATGGTCATTTCGCGATTACCTACATCATTCAGAGCTATGTGAGAGAATTTTATATTTATAAATACATAAAACATTACCTTTTCAACACTTTGATGGGTTATATTAGCCAAAAGCGATTTGGGGCCGCCATCTTGGCATCTTGTACAAACTACGAGCCACGTGGATCGAAACAAGGTATTCATACGCCTATTAGACTACATGGGCCTCTTTGCTGGTTGTCCTTGGCAGAAAAATAGATCTCGATATTCATTTTGGTTAAAAGAAAAAGTCTTCGATTCTGGTATTTTTTTAAAAATATATTGTATTTGACGCATTTTCGTGACATTAGGGTGGGGATGAAGTCTCAATTACTGTAAATAATAAGGAAACAAACATATTAATTTGCACCTTTGATTTGATTTTAGGCGAAAAAACGATAAATTTTGCAATTTTAAAATTATACACCTTTTCCAAAATAGAAGGGGTCCAAGACCAAATCGCGTTATATCCGAATTCGCGATATAAACAACCGCGTTATAACCGAGCTTCAGTGTATTTGGGTCGAAGTACATGCAGTCAGTGGTAACACAAACCTAGTCGTTAAATTACTCATGATTTTTGTGATACTAGTGAATTAAAGTGAGTAAGTTATAATTATTGGATGCCATATAGTGAAATCCAATCATGACATTCGCTGAAGTTTCGTTCAAAATGGTGCCTCAAATCTCAAATCAGAAGTTCAAATATCGCTTTGATCCAAGATACCAATTAAAACCAGAAAAATTTTGTTTATATTTGTTTTATTTATATTTAAAATCCTTTCTTATTTCCCCCTTTACTTAAAAAAGTATAAAGGTATGACAATTTAAAATTTTTAATTTTCCCTGCTTTCTTTTTTAATGTAATAAGTATTATTTAACTATAGGGTAGCATTTCTCTTTTGAATTTTTCTTTAAGATCTTAATCATGCCTGTATGATTATGCTTTGAATTCTAATATAAATTACCACGTATTCAGTTGATTTATTTGATGATATTTATTCTCAAGTTATTTTTATTGTAAATAACCTCGTGCTAATGGATTAAACTTTTTATTATGTGTTTTTTTGTTTTTTTGTTAAGGGCGATTTTTGTATTCTTAAACTTCACTTAGGTATTAAGAAATCAAGTTTGTCATCTCCTTTTCTCCTTTTTGAAGGGATTTGTATCATACAGTTTTTCACTTTTTACAGTTTTTTTCCCAACAAAATCTTTCCAATTTCGGTTGCATTTTTCTGCCAATATTGTGAGTTATATATTCCTTAAATTCTGGGAAATTAATCAATTTATGAGAAAAAGAAATCTTACTTGTTAGGTTTTTTTTTTGCTTTTGTTTTTTTTATTGTTAATCTTACAGCGTCATCTTCGAAACATTTATATCTCAATTAACTCGTCAATGATTATCTAATTTCTTTTTTCTTTTTTGCAAATAAAAATTGTTTTGATAAAATAGTGTTTGAATGGTTTGGCAACATCAGAATTATTATTTTTTTTTTTTTGCAGATTATTTTTCTTTGACAGTCAAACTTTAATTTCTTTCTCTCTCTCTAACTAATTGTAGGGTTATTTTACAAATCTATTTCTGCATCCGTATCCAACTGAAATAAGTTAGTTTCCTTGTCCGATCACCGAAGTTAAGCAGACCCATTCCCACACAGCATTTGCAAAGGAGATTCTTTTCAAAACTCTATTGTTTCATTCCTCTTTAAAATTGTGATCCAATTATAGCCCACCCCACCTTCACATTTGAAGATCCCTGATTTACATGGTTAGATTGCAGGCTATAATTCAGATTAGTTGCTAAACACTTTCTGGATAAATCTAAACGTATTTCATGCATATACAATTCATAAATAATGAAACTGAACTTATTTTAAGTGCTGCAGTAAGAAATGGTGCACTGTCCCATCACGTGAACTTGGTTGTTTCGATTGGGCTTGTTAGAAACGGTCAGGGGATAGGAATTACAGCTACTGCTTTGCTTAGACAATGCGTAAAATGAAACAATACGAATTATTAATTAACCTGGATAAATTGCAAAGAAAGTATTTGAAGATCTGAAAAACTTTCATGGAGATCGGAGTCAATCATGTTCGGCGATGGGTTTTCGAGATTTCGGTCTTGGTCATAAGTCAATTGAAGAAAACTCCATGCAGGAAAGAAAGCCGATCACAACTTTCGAGTACTTTATTTACTCAACTACTGGGTTCAGTGAAATGTTTTTGCCCCTCAGAATTTAAACGGTACGAAAAAACAATATTTCGACATCACTTAAGTCATCAAGGAGATAATGATGCAGCACCTTCGGAGCAGTTTCAGTAGTGCTTACTAATTATTTGGAGCATAAAGAAAAGAAAATGGAAAATTATTTTGAATATCCATAACCATTTGCAAATCTTAACATATTTTATCAATTTCCTCTCATTATTAATTGTAAATTAAAGTAATCAATTCTATTGTGGCGTCCAAATAAATCCACTATCCAAATAAAGTCACTAGCCCAATTTAATAACAATAGCTCGTAACTATCATCATTATCCTCTGTCTGCTGTTTTTCCTTTTAATGTCAAATAAGAAAAAATATTAAAATTCTAGATTAGAACCAGAATTTGCATTAAAATTCTAAATTTGAAAATGCTAAAAAAATAATCACCATTAATTATGATTTGCTAAATTTAGAAATTATTTATGTTTTTGTAATCGTTTGATTAAGATCTTAATGTTTCAACAAATGTACAAATTAAAGTTTTAATATTACTTAATTTTAAAGTTTAAACAAGGTAGGATAGCGATTAGTAAACCAATAACAGTGCTTCGCAACGGCTTGTGAGTCACCTTTACTTTAGAATAGACTGCGCCGGGGTGGTCTAGAAAATGCGCGCGCGAGTCTGTTTGCGACCCAAAGCTATCTTACCCACACATATTTATATGGAATATTCGTCATTCTCAACTCAAACCTTGTTAATACACTGAATTCCTAATAATGATTTAAAAAAAAAAACAACAACTTAAGTTGATGAGGGGATCGAACCCACGAACTTCGCGTTATTAGCACGACGGTCTACAACATTCAACATTCAGGCCACCTACAACTGAGCTAACAGAAGCCGTTGCGAAGCATTGTGGGATGTGTGTCCACAGACAGACAAACCGGGGATATAAGGCGTCTTTCAGAAGCCTAATAATGAAATTTTTTTAATTTTAGTTTTAATTAGGTAAATTTTTGTCCCTCCTTAAATATGATCCTGGTTACGCCCGTGCTAGGTCTTATTAACTAACTAAAATTATTATTACAGATTCGGAAGTTGCTTTATAATCTATTCAGAATTTTAATCTTTCACATTAAAATTAGAAAAGTATCACAATCACAGGCTTTGATTAATTGTAATTGACACCTTTAAATTAAATGTATTCCTTTTTATTTAAATACTAATTTCGTAATATTTCATTTTTTAAGAAGTTTTCTACGACATCATTTAAATATAACTTTATAGAAATTTAATCTTCTAAAATTAATTCAAGCAATTTTTACAAGGTTTTAAAGTTGTTGAAATTGATACTTTTGAAAAGATGTGTAATCTTTTTTTTCATTTTTTTTAATTATCTGCGTAGATTTGAATATCTTATAAAATATTATCTAATAAAAGTGTCATGATTTTAATATAGCATTTTTTGTAACTATATCATTTCTGGATATGTTATCAACACTTCCAGATTTGTTTTCAAACAATTTTCAACATTTTCAATTTTTTTTTCGTTAGGTTCCAATTGAATTTATAGGAGCTATTTATCATAATTAATTTTTAATTTTTTTTGCAGAGATGGAAAAATTGCGTCTGCTTCAATAAGAAAAGTCAAATAGGACTATCCCTTCTTTTTGTTTTGTTAGGAGAAATTGCTAATTTTTATTATCCTATTATAAATTATACACTATTGTTTTTAATTACAGTCGGACCTCTATTCAACGAACCTCTATTTTGCGAATTTCTCTATTTTGCGAACTTTTCTTTGGAACCAAGAACATTTTGCTAATTTCTTCGTAAAATAACCTCCAAATAGCGAAGTGCATTTTCTATTTAACGAACTTTTTCGTGGTATCTATTTTTTTTTCTCCTTGAAATGTTTTTACTATTAATATTCCCTTAGAGGAAATGAAAGAAATTTGAATACAGCTGAGGGAAACAAGAAATTAACGATGATGTGCTGATTGATGATTATCTTTCACTTCATTTTGAAGTTGAGACCTCGGGAACACTAACTGAATCGGATATTTTGGACATTGTGAAAAATAAAACAATACAGCTATGAATTAAGATGAAGATGAAGATGATGAAATTGATCATGATGCAATAATCAAAAAAACCTTCGTATAATGAAATGCTAAAATCATTTGAAACAATCCGATGCGGATTACAATTTGAAGAAAATACGCTTGAAGGGGTTTTTGGTGCATTGCAAAGATGCGAGACTTACTATGAGCGAAAACACTTTTTCAAAAAAAAGACTAAGACAAAATTAACAGACTTTATTAATAAAATTTAAGTACGCATGTGTTAATGTATGCTTTATGTCATTAAAATTATTACGTTTATTAATAATATTTATTGCTTTTGTATTTTAAATTTGTTTTATGTAGTTTAAAGTAATTTTAAAAGGTGAATCTCTATTTAACGAATTTTCCATATAACGAACTTTTTTTCGGGATTTAGCGACTTCGTTAAATAGAGGTACGACTGTATTAATAAAATTTATTGTCGTTGTTACAAAATTTAAAAATGTAGGAGGAAGGAATTTGGTATTTGAAAAAAAGCAAAAAAAAAAAATAAGCAAACAAAATGATGATGACTGGTATGTTAACATCAGGATCCTGTAGCTTAGATCTACTGTGGTAGTTGACTTGGCTTTGACTTGGTTTATTTTCAATCACTCCACTTCGTCGACGAAGCATTTCCATCTAATTCTATTTCCTGACAGCGCTTTCTGTTCTCTCCACGTTTTCCCGGCTTTTCTTTATCTCCTCTTCAACAGTTCTTTTCCAGTTTGCTCTGGGTCTTCCTCTTTTTCGATCTCCTTGGGGATTCCAGCTTAAAGCTTGTCTTTCAATGGCAGTGTGTTTTTCCTCAGACATCGATTTATAAATGTTTGTATATCTTTTGATATTCGTTTGGTAACTTTCCAATTTTCACTGCCATAGAGAAATTTGTTACTTGTGAAAATATTCATTTTTGTTTTAGTTGATTCACATTTTTGGATAATATAGTAGCAGGTGTTGGTGGAAGAGAAAAAACGGTCAAAATGAGAATAAAAACAAAACAAAAGCAGCATTTGACCAATTGTATCCAGTTTGTAAAGCGAAAGAATTATCAACTGTGGTATTTGAGGCATTTTTAAATATCACTCTACATCCGATTTTTTTAAGATGAACTTCACAGGATTTAAAATTGATATACGCGGGTTAAAATACGATGAAACAATGGTAATATGTCTACTTGTTAGACAGTGATGACAAAGGGATAACTTTGGAACATACATACGACGAATGACTGTTGTTTTTTTATCTCTTCTCAGTCTTTATTCGAAGAAGCTGCTATTATGTTTCTCCAATCTATCTCTTGATCCAATGAGGAGAGAACAAATATTTCACCAAAATGAAGAAATGTAACAATGAAAGTGACATTAAGTTTCTGTCCTTCGTTATCCAGTATCTTGAGTCAAGATTCCTTAAATTTGTTTGGCAGGCAAAACAGTTTTGGTTTTTTACATCTAAGCATTGTATCTAAGGCTTTTTGGGGTGTAATTGATAATTTACTAAATGATTAATTGAAATTAACACATTTCAAAGTTCAAAAATAGTTTTTGGCAAACTAGAAATAATGATTTCCAAATTTTATGCAAAAAAAAAAAAACTGTTAATAATAGAAAAAAAAAACCAGCCCAAGGATCTATTGAAAAATAATTTAAACCCAAATTATTAAAAGACAATTTATATCACAAAATCTTCCGCATGCAAAAAAACAAAACAAAAAAAACTTCAAATTGAATATTAATCTTTTTTGTTGAGTTTTGTCGAAAAGAATTTGAAATAGCGCTACTGTTCACATTTACAGTGATACCTCGGGTTACGAACACTCAGGTCACGAACATTTTGGGTTACGAACAACAACTTCGAAAATTTTTTGTCTCGGAGAACGAACAGTGCCTCGGGTTACGAACGAAGGTAAGAGAGAGAGCAAGGTTTTAAAGTTGGAGACAAACATCGCATACAGTACAAACGAAGGCCACGCAGTACCGACATCGCTTACAAGCCTAGTAGCCTAGTTTTGCACGCGTGCGCAGCCTCGCTTTCGTTGACCTTACTGTACGGCAGTAAAAGATTTCTTAGCAGTGGCACTGTGTTCAGTTTATCTCTTTCATTATTTTCCTTGTTAACCCCATCAATTATGAGTACGAAGTACGATACTGGTGTTGCAAGGAAGCAGAAACGTATAACAGTGGAGGTAAAGAAAGAAATCATAATGAAACATGAAAATGGCGTTCGTGTGTGTAACGTCGGTAATGAGTACAGCATGGCACAATCAACTATCTCCACCGGTAAAAACGATAGACTAAATCTTTTTTTTAATTTTACATTTAATTTATTTGGTTGTTTTCTTTCTCTTATTTGGTTGTTTTCTTTGAAGTACACGTATTCTTTGCATTCTGTCAGGTAAACGACCGGATGTTAATAAAAAGGAACGATTGTTTCATCTTGAAACGGATCGTCTCTATTTCATTGATTTCAATGTTTCGGGTTACGAACGTTTCAGGTTACGAACCGAGTTCTGGAACGAATTAAGTTCGTAACCCGAGGTACCACTATATTATAAAACGTATTAATATTTCCAATCAACTTTTATTTTTTATTAAAAAAAATATATTTTTAAATCGACATGAGAATATCTTATTTTATTTTTATTTTTTATTTTTCTCATAATATCGCTTAAATTAGAAAATTAATGAAAAATAATGAGAATGAAAAAAAAATATTATTACTTGTATATCAAACCTTCTTACTTTACTTTCAGCATTAAGACTACGATAAAAATAATTACAGAATCAGTCCAAAGAAAAGAGAAACAAATTCATTGTCTTGTATTTTTGCATTTCTTTTAGTATAGAACAGTTCCATGAAAACATAGAAGGTGAAAAATTAAATTTTGTTATGTGGAAAAAAAAAAAAGTTTCTATCCTAAAGTAATGAAGATCATCCATAAATTGAATAACTAGTCGAAATTCAAATGAAACAATGAAGAGCCTACATGATAAACCGTAACACTTCTTCGTTTTCGTTTTTGTTGGTGGTTTTCATTACGTCAGTACATTTTTAGTCATTTTAGGCCCTCCCCGCTTGTAAGCAAAAATAAGCAGATGCCCGACCCCTCCTCCCCTTGTGCTTATGTAAGATTTGCCAAATCATTAACAGTAAATACCACTAAACAATACATTAAAACAGTCAATGATGTTCATTCCTGAATTAAAATGTAACAAATTAAATATTAAAGTACACATGAAATACTGAGGAAAAAGTCTTTCTCTCTCATGTGCATGTTTGTCTGTCCTTAGGTAAGCATTGCTCTGATCCCCCCTTTCACCTTGTCAGCAAAAACAAGCAAAGCTTGAGCCCCCTCCCCCCCACCATTAATGCTTACGTAATACTTGAACGGCCCCTTGTAAGTTAAAAGGGAGAAAGTATTGTTCATCCATCTGTGGATCGCCAAAGGAAGCAGATATTTTTGAACTACTTACTAGGTGGGGACACTTTCTAGTAAGAAAGTCTTAGAATTACCTGACAAAGATTTATTGAAACTTTAAACTTACAGTCACTATTTTATTTACGCATCCTCCATGAAAATTGGAGTTAATAATTAAATTTCCTTGATATTGTTACATAAAGTTTCGTGAACATCTATTCATAAATATTATTGTGTTTTGCTTCTCTTTGGAACCAATTCAAATCCGAGACAATCAGCGATCGAAATAAAAATTCATTGGGATATATGAAGCTAAATAATAAAAAAGAGTAATGAAAAAGTAATAAAAGACATTTTATTACTTTTAAATAGAGTAATAAGTAACAAGTAAATGATAGCAATCATCTACAAAAATTACGCCTTTTTTTACCCCATTACAAATCCTGAATAGATTAGTAATGTCAACGGATTTCGTTAATTTTCTTTGTCCTCCAAATTTTAATTTCAGATCATAGCCAAATGTGGTGTTCTTTTCCTGTAAGTATAATTTCAGGCCTATCCTTGTAGCTGGAATGGAAATAACTTGATCTAGCGAAATAGCTCAATTGTGTAAATGTCGAACAGATAATTAACATTATAAAATAAAAATTGTAATTTATGAGCGAAGATTGCAAATGCTCAGCTGCATTCATGCTCGAAATTTAGTAGACGAACTAAATAATAATAAAGCTTATAAGAAATAAAAATAAACAGTAAATCAATGGTGTTTTAACAAAAATATGTGGTGAGATATATATTCAAATTAAGTGACTTTCGTTTTAGAACGATTTACTTAAAAAATATTTCTTTTAATAAAAGCGGTTGATTGACAAAGCATCGAGTGTAAAAAGTGCTGTCTTTTCTCGAGATTTCTTCTATTTCTTTTGTATTTGTGACTTTTAAGTCCTTTATCTTAAGATAGACCAACAATTCTTTTTTTCATTTCGGTTTGTTTCATTTATCTTTTATCGAACAATTGTTCAAATATCTCTAATACCTTCTTCAAAAGCTTCCAGATGTGAATTCTTTTATTTGTAGCTTTTGTCAATCTCGAGTTGTTCACGAATAAAACGTCAACAGATGTGAATGATAGAAGATTCAAGATAAGAGCGCAGTAAAGAAATTAGCTTCAATAGCAGCAGAAATATTTTATCCTGTTATCGTTTGATAGCCTAAACCAAAGAGATATTAAAGATCATTAATTGTAGATTAAGAACTGAATGAGCTGTTTCTGTTAATATGAAATCAAGGACAATGGTTAATCAATAAATTTAGAAACCTTGAAAATCGGACGATGAAATACTTTAGAATAAAAAAAAAATGCAGCCTTCAAATTTCGATACGAAGTTTTTGTTGATTTTAATTTTAATTATTGGGTATTATATCATTAATTGCAGGCCTAAATTAACAGAAAAAGAACAAAAAAGTACTTCATAGAAATCGTCAAAAGATTGATTTTTGGGTTTTTGCAAGCAATCATTATACTTATTATATATGCCTACTACATTGGCACTTGAAAGGTATGTAAAATTAGTTACCTAAATAATACACGAGACGTTTCGGAACTTCATTACAGGTTCCTTCTTCTAGTCCTGGTCCCCCTTATCTTTGAAGTTTGTCTTCTTGAAATCATTATACTTGTCATCGTTAACTTGTGGAAAGTCATTGATAAATAAAGAGAACTTAAAATGAAGTAGAGTTCCGATAGAAACTTATAAAAAATTCAGTTTTACTTCAGTTTCTGTAACTGCTATAATTTACAGGAAAATCTTATGAGTGTCTCATACTCTGCTATTCTGCAGCTAATGAAAGACTGCAATAGTTCGTTAGGAATCTTTTTTTTTTTTAACTGCAAAATCGCATTTCTGAACCTCAAATCTGTAAAACTGTTAACATCGAGTAAGAGATACAACAGTTTTATAGAAAATCGGAATATTTTTTTGAATTGAACCAGTTCGAACCATTGGTAGTATGTCTGTGCATCTAAAACTGTTGTGTATAGAGAGCCGTTTCATGGAAATATTTCATCCCACCCAAAACATTTCATGTAAAATACGTTGCCAAGATGCTCATAACGCTTTCACTGTTAAAAAGTTATCAGATCTCATGTAGAGCCAAGCCCCTCACTCTACAAGTCCTAACTCTAAAAACCCTACTATCTTTGTCAAAAAGTATGCCTTGGCATACTCCATATCCTTTACATAACTCCATGGGATTGTCTGTGTGACAGCCACGAAACGGCCAAGCCATACTTTATGACCAACATATTGGGTTTTTAGAGTTAGGGCTTGTAGAGTTAGGCCTTGTAGAGATAGGGGCTTGGCTCTACATGAGATCTCATATTTTTTTAACAGTGAAAGCGTTATGAGCATGTGAGTCTTGGCAACTTATTTTACATGAAATGTTTTGGATGGGATTTCATTTGTTTTTGTAAGATGAGATCTGATAACTTTTTTAGAGTGAAAGCGTTATGAGCATGTGAGTCTTGGCAACTCATTTTACATGAAATGTTTTGGGTGGGATTTTAGATATTAATAAAATCCAAAGTATAACAGCTAGATAAATGAAACGTAGCGTATTTCATTAGTCTGCTAACTGCATCTTATCCTGAAAATTTGAGCACTCTAGTATTATTTAGGCCGAAGCATTGAGGGTACGACGTATTTCAGATCTTAATAAAATCCAAAGTATAAAAGCTAGATAAATGAAACTTAGCGTA
>JAFIDM010012231.1:138879102-138893656 GCA_023159025.1 Thereuonema tuberculata
CCCCCCCCCCCCCTTTATAAGGGGTTGAAGAGTGAAAGTTACGGATTTCTTAATTTTTTTGTTGTTTGTGTGCTAATCCTAGCCTGCATACCAAATTTCAGCTTTCTAGGACTTCAGGAAGTACCCTAGAGGTTTTGATGATCATGAGTCAGTCAGTCAGTCAGTCAGTGACGGAATCGACATATTTTAGGTATTAATAAAATCCAAAGTATAAAAGCTAGATAAATGAAACTTAGCGTATTTCGTTAGTATGGTAACTGCATCTTATCCTGAAAATTTGAGCTCTCTAGTATTATCCAGGCCGAAGCTATGAGGGTTCGAAAATACGACGAAACGCTTCGAGAAAAGGTACGTAGTGCACTTCCTGCCTTCGGCTCGTCTTGGCGGGGGCACTGCCGTGCCCCCAGATAGCAATGTTAGGAGAATCTTGAATGTATATTTTTTTTTTCTTATAAAATACGGAGTTATAGCAAAAAGGCTGGCTTTGAGTAGATTCGCACACTGCTAAAATCACTTCCGAAAATCTGCTTAATAAATACACTACATGTAAAACACATACTAAGAATGAACTTATTTAAAAAGTGACTAATGCTACGACGCTGTAGGATTTTTAGAAATTACAAATTTTTGTTTCGGTTTCAAACTAATGCCGCTTTTGTTATGTTCTTTCTTATAGCTTTTTCCAAGTTTTTTAAAGCAAATAATTCTTATAAAATTTACAGTTTTATGTGTTGAAAATATGATTGTGCACTTGTACGTGGATTTCTACGTGGGCATGCAAAATTTCATACTACTGTGGATTTTGAATAAAACGGTTCAGAAAATGTGATCTAGGTGGGAATGGAGAGACTCGCTTCCCTCGTCTAAATTGAGAAAATTAACAATTTAAATTGCTTCATAAAATGTTAAGTTTTATCGTGCTTTAAGAAAAGGTGATTCATTGGAAATATCTACGAATGTGTATCAGTGATAAAATTCGATCGTAGATAAAAAAAAAAAAAAAAAATCATTAAAAATATCATTTTAACAACATATTATAATAATGTCGTAATTATTTACGGCTATTATAAAATGAATAATGCCTGATTTTATTCCATTTTATAAGCTATTTTTATAATTCGGAAAAAATAATTATGTTCTTTTCTTTGTGTAATTGATCATTTAACAAAAATGTTATCTTCTCCATTAAAAGCGAACCTTTAAATGAAAAGCCAATTATAAATAATTGCATTTTTATATTTCAGAATAAAGTGAAAGAATTTTAAAGCTGTAAATAAGAAAGTAAATTTATTGAAGAGATATGATTTTACTCTAAAATAAAAAATAAAATAAATAAAATTTATTAGCATTTGAAGTGTAGTAAAATATTTAAACGAATATTGTTTAGATAAAACATCCTTAATAAGTCCTAATTTTTATAGGAAAGTTGCAGAAAAATGGTTAATGAATCTTTTCAGAAAGAATATAAAACATATGCCAACCTGTTCACATTAGCAAACCCTTTTAATTAAAACTAATGAGGAGAAATTGTCGTTAGGTTTTGATATAGGAAAGAATTTCAGATACACTCATGTTTGTGAAAATTGCAACACCTTGAAGGAACCATCGAATGGAAGGAAATTTATTACACACATTACTAATTGTGATACAAACAAACGATCAAAGTTTCAGAACTATGCAACAACAGTACTTGGAAAAAATCTGTATGGTATAAGCCTCCACGAGCTGCTATAAGAGCTGCTATACGCCGCGGCATCGAACCAAACAGGCCTTGGATGTGTTCCTGGATGTATTCTTGCCAGGCTGCTTCTATCCGAGTCCACAGTTTATCCAGTTTGGCTGCTGGATAACAATGACGGGCTAGTTGCCGAGTGATCATATCCCAGACACGTTCAATATGTGATACATTGGGGGAACATGCAGGCCAGGGAAGAAGGGGTATCTGCCTTGATTCGAAGACAGCCTGGACATTTCTGGCAACATGTGGTCGGGATTTGTCTTTTTGGAATATGGCTAAAGGAATGTGCTGAAGGAAGCGTACGACTTCAGCCTCCACATCTTCCCTGATGTAGGGGTTGCTGTTGAGAGTGCCCACAATTCGCAGCAGCCGAGATCGCCTGTGGTACCCAATTGCTTCCCAAACCATCACGCCTATCGTTCGTGCAGTATAACGCTGGACAATATAGTCTCACCTTTATATCGTCTAATGCGTATGGAGCCATCATTGTAATCCAAATTGAAGCGGGATTCGTCCGAAAACGCGACATGGTGTCAATCTGCACGCCAGTGGGTATGTTCGTGAGCCTATTGTAGCCTGAGGCGTCGATGGTTCAGGTCCAAGGGAATCCTCCGCAAAGGAATGCATGCAGACAGTTCTCTGTGCAGCAGACTCCGTCGAACCGTGGAATTAGACAATATCAGACAACGTTGCGTGTACCAACGTTGTGCTAACACTCGAGAAGAAGCTGAACGGTCCGCTACTGCCATGCGGCTGAAGTGTCTATCATCCCATAGTCCACTTCCGAGTTTTCGACTCATCCTGTATCGTCAGTCCAATGCTTCGACACTCGCATCGCTATCGTGGCATTATATTCCGTACGAGCAGCAATTTTGCGGTATGAAAATCCTCCTTCACGCAAGCCGTTCAAACTCCGTAGCTTGTTTAAAGTTCACTTCTTACAGCTAAAGCAAAAAATATGATGCTAATAATACAGTAGATAGAAATTCCATATACTCAAGGACCAATATGTAGCGTGATAATGTTGTCAATCATGAAGAGAGTTCATGATTGTACGTCCAACAACTTTAAGATACAAATTTCTTCTTCTTTTTTAAAAGCAACTGTAAAATCTTTAACGTGTGTTATTTTAGTAATTAAGAAATATATACATAGGAGACATATAAATTGTTTAAAACTTATTATTAAAAATTAAATATTAAAAAATTTAAAAACACTTCATGGACGGTTTCAAAGAATTCAAGTTCCCCATCATCAGCAAGATCTGAAAATTTTTGAAATTTTTTAAATTTTTTCGCACATTTAATACAGGAAAGTGAATATTTTGAATTTTTCTTAATAAAAAAATTGAGAATTGGCTTGCTAATTATACCCAATAGATATGTCATTAACGAAATAATATTTCTATCTATCTCCCCTTAATAACCCCAAAACAAATAAATACGATTTTTATACATTCCTTTAAGATTTTGGAGTTGCATTAAAATTACTAAATTATTTGATCTCAGATGAAGAAAAGCTTTTTATGGGAATATCCGGTTATTAATACTAACTTAGATGCTTATAAGACAAAGTACCAAATTAAAATTAAATCTACTGCTTATGGTGACCTCCAAAAAAAAATGTGCAAAAGTAAAAAAAAAAATAATATTTCGAGAAGGATTGCTCCTATGAAAAATATTTGATAAAAATTGATTTTGTCAAAATCAAGTTTGACAAAATTTTCCTTTCTTCAAAGGAAGTATTTTTTTTTTGTCAGATTGAAAAGCGCACTGACAAAATTAAAATCTTTCAAAAGACAAATATATTTTGAGTGCATTTGTTAGATAGGACCATTAACCTGATTTCCTGATAAACTTATATATCTACTTCCTAATCTATCTGTTTTAATCTAAAAATCTACATTTAAATAATTTTAATCTACATTTAACCTATCTCCATACTAAATTTCACACTTTATCACAACGTACGTGATTTGGTAAAAATTGTCAATAAGCTGCTCTACTAATAAGATTAATTCTATTAAAATTATTTTAAATTCTTTTTCACATTAAATCCATATGTGTCAGTCGGTATTTGTGAAACAATTCGACTTCTACCAGATCTAAAAGAAAACTTATAATATCTTAATGATCGAGTCGCAATTAAAATCTTTGTTATCTTTTCTTTTCTAAAACATTAAATTAATTAGTAACCATGGGTTTTTAAGTGATGTTAGATAACTTTTTCTCTAAGAAAAATTCTCCTTCAGAGGGATCCTTGAGTTTACCTGCAACTTTCTATGTAATGGGTACCGAATTTCTTTCCTACGAGTGTAGGTGAGTGTTGGCTGATCAACCTACCATATCTCATTCCCGGATCAATGAAACGTTGACAACATTATTTCCAGCGCTATCATGGACCAGTTGGCCCCTTGGGATATACAGTATTGTGCAAAACTAACAGTAGTGTAAGGCAGAAACCAGGAGTGGGAGCAGTCAATATAATTAAATATCAATTACGTTGTACAAGAATACTCTCACTTACCATTATTCTTCCAAGGTGTGTACATTTTGTAATCAATGTTCTCGTTAAGACCGACACATAGTTCATAGCGTTCATGCAAATTTTCTACAGGAAAGTTTTCATGAAGAAACTGCCTGCACGCCACAGCTATAAGCACCTGTTCCAGGAAACGGCTGTGATTTTCGTTTGATGTTACGATTCCTGACCGTCCCGTGTACCCTTAAGCTCGGTCAGCACACTATCTGCCCATCGAAATTTTTGGATGACGCAAGAATCACACTGTCACTTGGGGGTATTTCCCAAATATAAGCTGAAAGACTCTTTCACATATGCAAGGCTTCATACGGTCTTTTTCGTCCTAGACACTACGAACAGTTACAATATTCGACTAAAAATACTTTTTTCTGTGCTCAGAACCATTATTGTCTCGTCTGATTCAAAACCTAATACCAGTACTACACAGTTTATAAAGTGTGCGATTTGTAGGGGGGGGGGGGACATCCCAACCTATGGATATGAATGATATATCCCTGGCAGGAATAATTCACCATGAGACAAAACATCATTTTGAAAACAATTATTATATTTATAAAAATATAAAATTAACATTTTATACTAATCGGGAGCGAAAGAATTATTTGCGGCAAATAAAATTTCAAAGGTTCAAAATTTGAACCTTAGCTCTACTTACATGATAAGAAATTTCGTTAAGTTTTTTGTCTTAAATTAAATTAGTTGAATTACTTTAATCCCCAAAAATCATGGCCTTCAGATGAATATGAACGTGTGTTTTATGGTGATTTAGATGAAATAGAAAGGTGAAATTCAATGTAAGCGCATCATTTGTGAAAAAGACTTTCACAATCTGCAAAACTTTCAAATCTGCTTTTTATCTCAATAAATGGTCCTCCAATACATTGCTTCAATGTAAAAAAATTGTGACAAAATAATCAAGTCTAAATATATCGTGCTCTGAATAAACCAACAGGAAAACCACCAAACCAGCAGGAACAACATTCATCTCGTCTCCTCAACTGATTTATGTAAATGTCATATTTTATTACATTTTGATTTCAGAACTTTCAGAACAAAGAATGTTATTTTTAATAAATAACGAAACCAATAAGTCTATTTTAAGAAATCATGATTTAATAAATTAATAATCTGTTAGGCCTAACCTGGGTAACACTTGTATGTAAGTTTCTGGGTACCTGTAAGTCAGTTTTCAGGGCAGGCATGGTATATATTTAAAATTTTATTTCTGGTGGTGAACCCATGAGACATCCTCTCCTCCCCCTTCTGGTAAAATCACAAATTGCACACAGAGTTTATATCCAAACAGATCTTAGTGTTTGGACACGCACTATTCTCACGTGCGGATATACAATGTTTCATTACTGTTTATTTTGCACAAAACTGTGCCGATACGGCTATAACTCTACTTATATACGTAAAAATACATTGACAGTTAAAAGAAAATTAAAAAAAACTAATAGAAAAGAAATGCTTCTCTTGTAGAAAAAATTAACTATTCCTTTTTTTTCCCGAATAATAAAAAAATAACGAGTCCATTATTTAAATCCATTTGGATGGCATTAAATATTTTTTTTTTTTTTTTTTGACATGTGAGTCATTCTGCTTTTTTAGAGAAACTGACGATCAATTATTTACATTATTATGAAACGAATAGATGTTAGAGAATAATTAACTAATGACTATATAATAAAGCTTGAGTTTTAAAATTAGCTAGGTTGTTTTATTAAGGTAAAGGTGTTAGAAACATAAAAAGAAAGTTATTGTCTACATCTCACATAATTTATAACTTACATTACTTCGTTGTTAAGATACTTCATTTTTTTTCTTTGTGGAAGTTGAAGATTCATGTGGGAAAAAAGATATCGTTTGACATTCTAAATTAGACAGTAGCTTATGTTTTCAGTGTTGATAAATTTAACCATAAAGTTATAAATAAATATTCGCAGAATTATTGGAAATATTTATGGAGTATATTTACAAATAGAAGAATAGGTCAATAAATTAAAAAAATATATTTAAGTAGCATTTTTTTTTTCAATATACATTTCAGAAACAAATTAGAAATAATCCGGAATTCGGGAAATTGAAATTCTCGTTTTATTTATTTTTTAGTTATTTTAATTGTAAATAGAGATCTTGATAAAGTCTTCGAAATAAAGACGAACTATTGAAGTTTCATGTGATGAAGATGGTTTTGATTCTGAGTTTTCGTATATATTTGATATGCTTTAGGGAGTCTTTGTATATTTACAACTCTTTTTTACTTAAAGGAAACTCTTTTTTACAATGATGATCTCTCATCATAGGGACTCTAAAAAAACATATATATGCCATTTGAAAACTTGAAACTTGAATAATTTAAAATATTGGAAAATCGGTATCATTATTATAGCTTCAGAACTCAGTTAGAACAACATCTAAAAAAGAAAAAAGAAATATTAATTTTTACCAATTGATTGGATAATTGTCTTGAACTGACAAAATATGAAATGTGTAAATAAATCACTTCTTTTTTAACACCGAATCTTAATTTTTTCCTTTTTTTACCTAACAAATTCTTTATTATTGTTAGGGTAATTAACAATATAAATCTATTTCTTCAAACAAGAATGCCTTTTTGAGTCGAGCTGATACTCTGGGACGGCCGTTTCGAGCTTGTTAGGCTCTCATCAGCCAGTGCAAGACTCAAAAGGCGTACGAGGGGAGGTATTATGAATACATGATGGAGGCAGTGACCCCTCAAAAACTAAAAGCAAGAAAATAAAAAACAAGAACAAAATGTGGAATTCAAATCCTTGGGCAGCACTCAGGCTGCCACAAGAGGAATTTGACCACAAAAAACAAAACAAAAAACAAACAAACAAAAAAAACATGTATAAATAAATAAATAACAAACCCTCTGATGGCTAAACAAAAGCAATTAATTCAAACAAGAATGCCTTTTTAAGTCGAGCTGATCTCCCCTCGTACGCCTTTTGAGTCTTGCACTGGCTGATTAGCTTTGGCTGATGAGAGCTTAACAAGCTCGAAACGGCCGGCCCAGGGTATGAGCTCGACTCAAAAAGGCATTCTTGTTTGAATTAATTGCTTTTGTTTTACTCATCAGAGGGTTTGTTATTTATTTATTTATACATGTTTTTTTTATTTTTTTGTGGTCAAATTCCTTTTGTGGCAGCTTCAGTGCTGCCCAAGGATTTGAATTCCACATTTTGTTCTTGTTTTTTATTTTCTTGCTTTTAGTTTTTGAGGGGTCACTGTCTCCATCTTGTAAATCTATTTCTTGATACTCATCTGCAACAATTTTAATGCAGCAAATTTTAATTTTTTTTTTTATCCTAATAACATCAATTCTTAAAAAAACATAAAAATAAAAAACTCTGCTCTTTTTAGAAATTTTAATCGATATTTTTGTAGGGTAATTTCCTGAACAAAAAGAGTAATTAGGTGTAAGACTTTACAAGGACATTTGCAAATAATTTAGAAAGGTCTTGACTCGTTCTCTCCAGAATACACTTTTTCTTTTTTTAGTCACTGGCATTAGGATTTATGGCATTTTCATACCAACTTAAAGTTAAGTATGCTCATATTTTATGTGTTTCATAGATGCTTTATGGACTCTTTATATATTTATACTTCCATAGTAAAAAAAAAGAGACAATCTTTCTTTAGAATTCTACGTGAATCCAGAATAATAATATCACTAATACAGCTTTCTCTCATGAAAAAATATTTTTTTACAAGTATAGTTTTTTTACAAGTATGGTTCTAGGACCTTCACTTTACGGACATTAGCATGTATTGACATATTTACATTTACACCATTCCCCATTTTATATCCGCGCTTCGCAATAACGGAGAAGCGGAAGTTGCCACCGCCCGTACAAACCACCAGTACTTTCCAGTACTTTATGAATCACCCGGTATAGTGTTTTCAATGCTATCAGTTAGCCTTCGAACACGTTTCGCTTCGCATCTGTATGGTATTGTCTTACGAGTTTTGATTAAGTGATTGATCAACTTATAGTTTACTATTTTCATGTGATTAAATGATTATTTAATTATTTTAATAATAATAGATTATAAAATCGTAAGGCTGCCAGTGCAGTACATACATGATTATCTATGATTAAACTTGGCCCAAGTATATACAGGGTGTTTCAAAAATACACGGCATAATTTCAGGTATGTATTTCCCACATGTAGACAATCAAAATAGTTCATTACAACATATGTCCGGAAATGCTTCATTTCCGAGTTATGGCCTTCACAACATTGAAAATCACCGGAACGTTTTTCGTTCCGCCGGTCGTTGCCATTACAGAAGATGTTCAAAATGACCACCTCCTGCTTGAATACAGACCTCACATCGATGTCTCATTGAACGTTTTTCTTTCCGCAGGTCGTTGCCGTCAAAGGACACATTAAGAGGGCACTCTGACAGATCATTCCGAGGCGAAGGTTAAATTCAGTGGTGTGTTTGGCGTTCGACTGTGTGTCATGTACACAAATCAGGAGCTGGCAGAGATGCACTTCATGTACGGTAAGGCAGACGGCAATGCTGCGCTGGCTCGTCGTTTGTACCAGGAGAGGTACCCACAGCGACAATGTCCAGATCGGAAGACATTTGTAAGTCTCCATCACCGTCTGTGCGAGTATGGAAAATTTCACTCTCCTGGATTGGGAAGGGGACGACCAAGGTCTACAACTCCAGAAGAACAGGAGGAGATTCTGGAGACTGTGAACAGAACTCCTTCTGTCAGCACACGAAGGTTAGCGTTGCAAGTGAATGTTCCCCATACGACTGTCTGGAGACTGCTGAAAGAGCATCAATTGTATCCTTATCATTTGCAACGTGTACAGGCGCTGTCACCAGCAGATTACCCTGCACGAGTTAGGTTCTGTCAGTGGTTCTTGCAGCAGTGTGCTGCAAATCCGAACTTTCCTGCCTTAGTATTATTTACAGATGAAGCACAGTTCACACGAGATGGCATAACAAATTTCCACAATCAGCATGTATGGGCGTATGAAAACCCAAATGCAACTGTTGTATCTCATCACCAGGTGCGGTTCTCCCTCAACATGTGGGCCGGTATCATTGGTGATCGATTAGTTGGACCCCATGTACTTGTAAACAGACTTACGGGGCAGGCGTACACAAACTTCCTGGAAAACACCATACCTCATGTTTATGACGACACTCCACTGATCGATCGTCAGCACGCTCACTTCTTGCATGACGGCGCTCCTGCACACTTCAGTCGTACGGCTCGCCGGTACTTGGATCGAACGTTTCCTGATCGATGGATAGGTAGAGGTGGCCCAATTGCTTGGCCTCCACGCTCACCTGATCTGAACCCTCTCGATTTCTACTTGTGGGGCCATTTAAAATCATTGGTTTATTCGTCTCCGGTGCCTGATTTGGAATCCCTTCGGAATCGAATTGTGGCACGTTCTGAGGACATACGCAACATTCCTGGAGTGTGGGATCGTGTTCGCAGGTCATTGAGACATCGATGTGAGGTCTGTATTCAAGCAGGAGGTGGTCATTTTGAACATCTTCTGTAATGGCAACGACCGGCGGAACGAAAAACGTTCCGGTGATTTTCAATGTTGTGAAGGCCATAACTCGGAAATGAAGCATTTCCGAACATATGTTGTAATGAACTATTTTGATTGTCTACATGTGGGAAATACATACCTGAAATTATGCCGTGTATTTTTGAAACAGTATAGGTCAACCTCTAGTTTATGCACTGGTTTTGTTGTAAATAAAATAGAAAACAATTTAATACGTAGGATACACGTCTTCTCCTTTATACTTCCTACAATAAATTTTCGTTCAGCCATTTCACATTTGCCAGCCCTTGGAAGAAAAATCAGCTGACATTAAAGGTAAAGAGTTTCTTAAAATAAAGCCCGTACATTGGTCAACAAAGTTAATGATAAAAATTGAATTCTTTTCACAATGTTATTCCTTGCCGATAGAGAATCCAACAGCCTTATGGAAGTCTTCATGTTAGACAATGATGTTTGACCAATCTTCGAGTTGGAGTCTGAGAATACTTGGTGAAATCTACTTTGGTGGCCCATATTAAAGAGGATTCTTTCGATTATGATTAAAAGAAGCACCACAGTCATCCCCTGATTAAGTTTCATGGTTCCAAGTAGTCTTCCTTTTTCACTTCGGATGCAAGTCGAAAAGATGTATGAAAGCCAGAAGTAGTTTTCATATACACGATTGAAACCATGTTTGCGGATGCATGGACGTCCATCATAAGCTCAGAGCTGATTAATTTGCTCTTAGCCTTTACTTTTGAAACACTTTTACTTAGCATTCCAGAACATTTGTAGATTCATGGATATTACCATTCTTCCCCAATATCTTATAGTCATAACTCCTTAAGTCCGTCATTCCATGTAGCTTGGTCATACCTATTTTTACAACTCCCAACTTTTACAATTCCCTTCATACTGAAAACATTTTATCAAAATATATCGTCTTACAATAAATTCGTTTGATTTAGAAGCTATTTAGAAGTTATTTATTTTTTACAGTTACCTCAAAATCACAAACATAAAAAAGTAAAATAACTTAGGATACATGACAATGACACTAGAACAGAATTTTGATACTTTTGAATTTATTTTAATTGAACGCTTAATAGAACCACTAGAACTTTCATACTAAATAGATAACTATTTTTTTCTTAACTAAAAAGATAAAAAATTCACATTTTTTTCATTTCACAATTCATTTAAGAAAAGCATGCTACTTGATTTAGTTATTCACATAGTTAATTAGATAGTTTAGATTGTAGTTGTTCACATTAATTAGGGGTCGTTCAACTATTACGTAAACACATTTTTAATCATTTTAAATCACCCCCCATGTAAGCAAAAATAAGCAGATGTCCGACCCCCCACCCCTCTCTTATGCTTACGTAAGTATCTCCAAATCATTAACAATAAATACCACTGACTTGTGAACAATAATGACAACAGTCAAAATTATATCAAAATTTTAACGAGTGCATGTTTATCTGTCTTACGTAAGCATTGCTATGATCCCCCCCGCTCCCCTTGTCAGCAAAAATATGCAAAGCTTGACCCCCCCCTCTCCCCTTAAATGCTAACGTAATACTTGAACGGCCCTTTAATAGTTAATTAATTTCTATGTTGATTACTGAATTACGTCAAAAATTAAAAAAAAAAAAAAAGAAACCATTTAAAACTGGAATATTAGTAATCTTTGATATGCTATCTTCACTTATCAATATCAAATAAAATGGTTTCTATAGTTCTTATCTGTCTCTGTTTGATATAAAAACCAGGAACGCAGTCCAGTTATGAGTAGTTGGTTGGTGGAGCAACAACAACAACATCAAAGTAAGTTTCTTACGATAGTTATTTCACTAAAATCTTAAGGTAATTATTTCATCAAAATTTATTTATCACTTATTATTTTCTTAAGCAGAAATTCAAATGTCCAAGTATTTTGTCATATAATTTTTTGTAATACCAAGATTTTTTTCAACATTTCATTCAGATTAAATATATATATTTTTTATTGCTAATTACAATAGGTTTCTGAATTCAAGGTATTAAATATTGAAATATTTCTTATGTCAAATCATGGAATTTTAATTTATAGGTTTTAAAATCAAAGAATTTGTAAAACACTAGGCGTGTAATCAAACAATTTCTATTTCTTTGCTGTAAGTTATATAGAAGTCTAATTCATTTTAACAGTTATAAATAATTATTAAAATAAACATTTTAAAGCTATCAGAAATGTATTATAACAAAGTACTGATAGAAAGCTGAATGGTTACTTAAAGAATGTTAAAATTATTTTACTTTCTGAAAAACGTTTACAAATGTTTATAAAGGTTGTAAATATTAACAGAGTCATCAAAATATCTGATTCAATGACAAAATATCAAAACTTTTATTGATAAACTCAAACTAATATCTCATTAATTTATCTAAAATTCATTCAAAATATATATTGATTCTTTATATTGTTTATCTTTAGAATTTTTTTAGTTTTGTTATTAATTTACTTGTATAAATTCCGAATATCTTTCCATAATTTCGAAATAAAACTTTAGGTTTGCTGTACTTAACCGTTATGCTTAAGATCAGCAAACGTTTATATACATGATAATTTTCAATTTGATGTCTTAAGTTGAATTGCATTTACCTGATGCGTTAGTAAATTAGAATCCTAAAACTTTCATGCTCATTTAGAATACATTACTTTTTGATAAATTCCTTACTTAATTCCTAACTTAAATTTTTCTTACCTAGTTAGTATTTTGCCTGTTTTTTGGTTCAGCTTGTACATCATGTTCAAAGACCGCTGAGAGTTTAGCTTTACTAAATTAACAAAAATTGAACAACTATTTTAAAAAAATCAACATACATTTAATAAATCTAAACATTTAATATCTTTATTAGATCCCTCTGAAGAACCGTAACAGTACAAAGCTATTACTGTTATTAAATGATTATATTTATTGCTCTCGTTTTAGTTAGTAAAGTCAACATCAAACATTAAATGAAGAAGATTAAATGAACTGAAATAACCATTCACAAAAATAATGCAATAGTTTTATATTTAAATGAAATCCTCTTTCATATAAATATGCAAATACTAACATCTTAAAAGTAATTTTGGAAATAGAAATTAGTAGTTATCAGAATAAAAATCGAAGCAAGATTTTAGCTAAACGAGTTAAAGATCCGTTAAAATATCTAGATAGAAGCACAGAAGTGTTAAAAGCCTTAATAAGTTAATGCATCGCTTAACTTATATTACATATTTCAAACAAACTAAATTCGTTTAAAAAGATATTAATGATTAATTAAAATATTTCGAGTGGCTTTGCCTTTTAATATCCAGTATTTAAGATAAAAGCAGTTTTACCATTATTTTCACCATTTGAAACTAGATTTTTCTAGTTATATTTGTTTTTCATTTGACGATTCGATGTAAAGAAATGTTTAGTTTACAAATGTTCTTTTATTTTTCGCGAATACCAACGAAATTATAAAATAATAATTTAAATGACTTTGCAGTAGTTTTCACGAAACTTTTTATTCAAAGTTTAACTATTATAAATGGTATTTTCTCTTCCTATGATTTCTCCGATCATCTGTCAAATTGTATAAAACGAAAATTGCGACTATTCCAAATAAATTTTTCTTCGGTTCAAAAACTTGTGTCACAATAAATGACTACAAATTTTCACCTCTATTATTCAGTCTATTACTTTTAAATATTGCGCATTTATTTAAAAAAAAACCTTAAATAAAATCATCTGCTTTTGTGGAAGAACTGAAATGTTTCGAAACATTTTGGTTTCGATTTTCGGTTTACAAATTGCGGTTATGAACTACTTGATTTTTGTTTGTTTGTTTTTATTTTTTTTTTATTTTTACATCTTAATTAGTTTTTTTTTAATTATTACTCAAATTCTTTTATATAATAAATTGTAGTAGAATCGAAGGGAGTCGTGATCGAAAATCCCATTGTTGCACTTCTGATTTATTGATGCCATTTAGCTTAATTTTGTTTAAAAATTATATGTTTTTACTTGAATTGTATTAAGCTACTTAAAGGTCTTAAAGTGTCCATCTGAATCCATCATCGTCTCATTCAGAAAGCCTTCCATCACACATTCCAAAGCTGGTATTATCGGATCATTAGTTACAAGTATAAAGTATATATAGTTATATATATAAAGTATATATTACAAGTATATATAGTTTCATCTACTGCTATTTATCTGAAAGCATCTGAACAGTCAAAAACAAGATATCATCAATTTCTAATACTAGCCTTCTGGTATCTTTCTTTAGAATTACGATGAATTATTTTCCAATGAATGTAACGCTTTTTTTAATGAATTATTTTAGTTTGAATTTTTTCTGATGTCACCTAGTAAGATCAAAAAAAAGGAAATCAACAAACTTCACTAAAAATGTCTATTAAGCCCAGCACAGAATAAACAAAACAATTGCCTTTTCCGATTCATTTTACGGGGTGGATTAGGGAACAGCTGTTTCACCCTTCTACGGGATCATCAGCCCTAACCTGCCACCCTCGATAAAATGAATCAGAAAGGCGAAGCCTATGGTGAAGTCAACAGCCAGCCTGGCTGTGACCTCCCAAAAGCGAAAAGGCAATAAACAAAATTTCCAAAAAGCCGAGAGGTAGTATTGGAATATTCCCTACAACTAGTAGGCGAATAGCAATAAATGACAAAGACA
>JAFIDM010012231.1:138893666-138921841 GCA_023159025.1 Thereuonema tuberculata
AGCAATAAATGACAAAGACACAAAAAAGAGAAACAAAAAACACGGCTACATTTAAGCAAAAGAAAGGGTTAACGTGCTGACAAATTTCGTTTCTTTGTTTTTTCACTCTACATACTTGAAATGTATCATATACTCTGAGTAAAGAAGAAACAAAGTAATGAAAATTTCAAAATTTGTCAAATAAGGATGTAGAACATTGTTTCTTCATTAATTTGAGTACCTGTTACAGAATTTAATTGCAGTATAATCTTTGATTATTATCAAACACCTGACAATTGAATTGTTCATGATCTGAGCTTCTTACAATTTTTCTTTAATTTCTAAAATTAATTTTGAGATTTATCTTCGGATTTCTATATCCTAATACCGTGAGAACTAGATCATTTTAATATAACGATATAATATTCATAAATTAAAAAACTAACTCGATTTTTAATATTCGTAACTTAGACTCATAAGTTTTCCAATATTCGTTTGTCAGTGGATAACATCAATTCTCCTGAGATGTATGACGATTATTTATAAGAGACTTCTTATTTCTTTCATCTATTTTTTTGTTATTTGTTTATTTATTTTATCCTAGGATGAAGTTAGCAGTCGCCATAGCAATAGTGCTGACTTTAGGAGTCGTTAGCTGTAAACCAGCGGCAAAAGACGATGGTAAATTTATTATTAAAACATTTAAATATTGAATGCAGAATTGATTTCAGAATTGATGGACAGCCACAGACTTTTGTTTTTTTAATAAAAGAGCATTTATCTTTGAATAGAATTATAACCGGAGATGATTTTGAAAAGATCTAGAGGACTTAATAAACTCGTGAATTCTATAAATTTCAAAAAGCAATACGTTTCTTGAAAATCGGAATAAGCAGAGTAGCGAAAAGAAATATAACATTTAAACGTGGGATGCATGCAATAGATAATTGAGATGGTATGGATGGAGTGTATATTATTTTGCGCCCCACGTTTTTCGTTTTACTTTTTATACTTTTTATGCTAATTATTTTATACTTTTTAGTTCGTCTTAAAAACGTGGTATATTAAAAAAAATATTTTTTTAAATAATTATTTTCTGGTTTTTAGTCTTGTGTGTATGAAATTTTTCAATCGATTTTAAACATTTAACACGAATTTAAATTTTAAACACGATAAAAAACGTGTTAATGTTAAAAGAAAAAAAAAAAAGCCGCTGCCTTGCAATGCAAAATTGCTGCCTTGCAATGCAGGGAACTCAGCGCCATGCGGACATTTGCAGACACATTGACAGCAGACGACGCGTTCGGCACCGACGAGTTATCCGAAGAATTAGGGTTCCCTAACGAACAGACAGACAAGAAAGCGAGTTAAAATTGCATTGTCATCCATTTCTGAGCTATGTTTCAAGT
The DNA here is from genome assembly GCA_023159025.1 of Thereuonema tuberculata. Lineage (NCBI taxonomy): Eukaryota > Metazoa > Arthropoda > Chilopoda > Scutigeromorpha > Scutigeridae > Thereuonema > Thereuonema tuberculata. The sequence goes on from JAFIDM010012231.1 coordinate 138,895,055, forward strand.
TTCAAGTCGTTAGCTAGGTTTCAAGTCGTTAGCTCATCGGGTAGTTAGTTTAAAATCAATTGTAAAATTTGTACCGAATAAACAGACATCGAAGAAAGCGAGCTAATAAAAACGTGTTAAAATAGTATTAGTCTGCATAAAAATATTGTTCCATCATATAAAGCAGATTTTCAGTTTCACAGTAGTTGATAAACTGTTCTGCTGTATTATTATTATCTTTATTTTTTGGGCTTACTTCCTTTCACTATTTCATTAAAAACACTGAAGTAGAATTTTTTGAAATGCTGAAATGTGCACATATTTTAGATAAAACAATGATTGAAAATGATTATTAAAATAAAATTTTAAACAAAATTAAGACTAACATCTTTTAAATAATGCCATTAAATAAAGACATTATTTAAAAGACATTCCAGAATTCCAGATATTTTTTTTTTTTTTTCAATTGTAACATCCAGTGACTCAATTAAACAAGTGAATATAATTTTGTGCTAAAGCATAAATTTAAGGGCGACCCCATAATAATATAAAAAAATTTAAAAAATAATGAAAAAAGGAAGAACATTAAAAATAAAGTTAAGAAAAATTTAATCAACGTTAGGAAAATAAGAAAAAACCCTCGCGGACATTGAGAAAAAAAGGATTAAGAGAATAAAAAAAAGAAAAAGAAAACGGAGATTTACGGATTCGAACCGCCATCGTTCAGTATATCTGTCCGAGACGTTAAGCATGAACCTAATACAGGAAATCTAATGACAACAATACCAAATATCTCGAACATGGGGGGGGGGGGCGAAAATACCGTATTCCTACGTTGTTTGGGACTCTGAACACGATGGTGAAATCCGTTTGTCGATCCGACCTTCCGTTCGGGAGTTGTTAGGGGTGGACAGACACGGACGGACGGACAGGACAAACGCAATAGCTACCGATTTTGGTCCCTATCACAATAGCTAAACCCAAATGGGTAGAACAAGTATTTAACAGCAAAGCCATTCGAGATTTCTGAAGTCTTTCATATGTTTGAAATTCGGGCAAACATAAATAAGATGCAGATTTCTTATATGGAGATTTATGATGTAAAGAATTAATTCCAATAAAAATTTTCAAATAAAGTTAAAAAAGAAAAATAAATTTCATGATAATTTATATTATTTTTTATCCCACAAAAATTACAGGAAAGAAAGTGGTTTGTTATTATGGCAGTTGGGCTGTTTATCGGCCAGAACCCGGTAAATTCCCAGTAGAAGAAATCGATCCATTCTTATGCACTCATCTGATCTACGGCTTCGCTGGACTTGGAAGTGATAACAAAATTCGTTCCCTCGATTCCTGGAATGATCTCCCTAATGATTACGGCAAAAGTAAGTGTGTTCTTTATTTTTACGATTACTTATTAATTCACTGTTCAAACTCTTCACTTCTTCATTCACTTCCTTTTCCTATTAATAAAAATCTATAATGCTTGAAATTCTAGAAGTTTTATTAAGAAATAATAATGCAAATTTCTAAAATTCAAAATTCAGTTTTATTCAAAGTTAGCTTCAGTAAATATTTCCACTGCTGTTTTAAGCAACATTTTCAATTACTATCTATCTAAAAATGATTTGTAGCCTACAATTTCATGAAACGCAGTATTCGGTTATTTTCTGTTACAAAAAATCATCTGTTTATTTTAAATTATTTAAAAAAAAATTATTTATTTAAAATATTTCTAAAAAAAAGCAACAAGTATTTGTTAATGAAAAGTTGACGTTAATGGTATACGTTGTTATTTTTTCCTTCTCATATTTTGTATTGTTCGTATTTCATATTTTGCAAAGAATATGTCAATATTATCAAAAAATAAAAATTAAATAGTTGCAGTCTTTTAACATTTGTTGTATCTATTAATTCACTGATCAAAATTTCTGTTTTCAATTTTAAGCGTTATTTAGATTCGAAACTGAAACTTTATTCAAACAATCTCTTTCAGATGCTTTCGCTCGATTCAATGGCTTAAAAAAGATTAACCCCAATCTGAAAACAATCTTAGCCATTGGTGGATGGAATGAAGGTTCAGTCAAATATTCGAATATGGCAATGAGCGCAGCCTCAAGGAAGACCTTCGTTGACTCCGTTGTCGCCTTCATAACAAAGTATGATTTCGATGGTTTAGATATGGATTGGGAATACCCTGCTGCTAGAGGAGGAAAACCAGAAGATAAACAGAACTTCGTATCTCTGCTCAGAGTAAGTTTAGTATTTAGCAGTGTATTTATTGCTAAAGGAATAGTAAATTCGAAAAAAAAAAAAAAAAAAACCTAATTTTGATCAAAGCGTGCAAATACCATCAAAATTTCGCGTATGTTTTACTACTGGAAATTCCCTGAAAATTGAAGTCGATAAGAAATTGGTTTAAGTCATTAGTATTAACTACTAAAGGAATTCCCTCCAAAAGAAAGAAAATCCTACTATGAATCTTCCCTGTGCACATTTCCTTGTCAAATAGAATCTCTTTTCCCAGGTAAGAAAAATTGTTTGGAAATTGAAATATAGGTATCATTGATCAAAACAGTAAAATACGAGATACTTAATTGAGTAACTTTGAAAATGAATTGAATTCACTGAATCTTTTCAATGCATTTCAAATGTGTCTGATTTTAATTAATTCAAATAATGTATTACTTTAATTTGATGTTTTCAAATTGATTTCGTTGGTTAATTTTTACAGTGAAATTCATCTGATCAATGAACAAAAAAAAAAAAGATATTTTATTTAAAGTAACAATATTTTTTTTTTTTAAATTATCATTGCTTAAAATCTTCAATGAGGAGCTGATAAATCGGAATAATTCAAGGTATTTTCTTAATTTTTTTTTTTAATTTCTTGAAGAAATAAGACTAAAGAAAAAGTCAAGTTATTCATTAAAAAGAAAGAATAATGAAAATGTAGCTTTAATTTAAATGTAGCAATTTAGAATTTTATATTTAAAAAAATTATGTTATATGATTACGTAGGAACTTAAAGAAGCCTTCAAGCCCCACGGTTTTCTATTGACAGCAGCGACCTCTGCAGGAAAAGACACGATTGACGTAGCCTACGATATTCCTGAGATTTCTAAGTAAGTATAAGAAAAACAAAAATAAGTAAGGAATTTACTTCAACTACTTTATCTAAATTCAAAATGAACAAGGAAAAGAAATCCGATAAGTACTGTTGGGTTTCAAAAGCGAGAACTACAACTCACAGACGATTCTACTCCGCAAAGGGGAGATACGCTGAGATGGGCACTTTCCTAAGACCTGTTTTTCTTTTAGTACCTGTTATTTTTGCAATAGTATTTATTCTTTCCATAATTCTTTCTCGAAAAGCGCAAATAGAACGCAGCTACTAGTAAATTAACACTGATAAAAAGTAAATATCCTCTCTTTATTTCTCCTCATCTCTATTTGGATGAAATCGAAGGAGACCTGACGCATGCGCAAAAGCGTTGAAGGCTCTCGTAAACAAAACCGAACAGTAGTTTTACAATCTCTTCCGTGTTTGTCTGAATTCATTGGATTATTTTAAATACTTATTATTTTTTTTCAGAGTATTTATGATAACTTCATAAAATGAGAAATATCTTTTACTTATGTTACATAAAGTTAACTTTTTATGTATTCAAAATTCTTATATTAATAGGAATTAAAATAGATAAAATGCTTAACGTGTGCACAATGATCGTAGGACTTAATAAATAATGACACACAAAATAAGAATCCTTTAAAATGTTTAACACATTAAAATAACAGTAGTTAACAATACTGTTTATGGATCAGATCCCCCACTTTTTTTTTTTACTAGCACTAATATTTAACAGAAGATTTCTTTTATCTTATGTAGGTATCTGGATTTCATTAATCTCATGTGTTACGATTATCACGGTGGCTGGGAACAAAACACGGGCCACAACTCCCCACTTTATGCTCTTTCTACAGAAACTCCAACTCAAAAAATACTGAATACGGTAATTAAGCCTTCAAAATATCTAATTTCCACATAATTTTTGGTTTTTAGATTCACAGGATAGAAAAAAAATAAAGCATGTAATGATAAGATTTCTAAGTGATTTTTTTTATTTTATAAAAGCAGCAAATTTTACTTTTATAAGTAGTAGTTTTCAAGTCACTGCAATAGTTCAAATGTGTAATTGAAATAGTGTTTCTTTTTAGAACTGGTCTGTGAATTACTGGATTTCCTTGGGAGCACCAAGAGAGAAGATTATTTTAGGAATGGGTCTGTATGGAAGAGCTTTCACCCTCCAAAGACCTGAGAACAATGGACTGTATGCACCAGCACCACAGCCAGGACAAGCAGGCCCTTACACAAGAGAACCTGGAATGTTGGGATACAACGAAGTAAGAGATTCAAAACTATTCATTGCTGACTAATTTAATTCGTTAGCGTGTGTGTTAGTTAATAAAAAGAAATCATATCAATATTATACGACAAAGACAAAAACAAGATAACGAAACGCCCGAAATCCAAAGATCATTTTCAGCTTTAAAAAAAAAGTACAAATTTTGAGTTACATTTAAAAATTTATATAAAGATTAAAAAAGAAATAATAACAGTTATTATTTTACAATTCTTACAGCATTAAAAATAATGATAAATAAAAATACCAGTAATTTCACAGATATAAACATTATTTTCAATATTAGAACTTTATAAAAAATAATTGCCTGAAAGTTTCTCTAAAAAGCAGGTCAAAGATTTTCGCGTTACTGAAATATGGAATTATATCTTAAAAGAAAATAAACAAACAAGATTTCAAAACAAAAGTCTAAAAGTCAAGCTGATTAAGAAAAAAAACAAAAAACTGGAAAACAGCGAATTAAAACCTTATGACAACACAGAAAAACGAATCTGACTAACAAAGCTACATTTCAGTTTAAAATGTTGAACGAGTGGAAATTATTCAAGAATGACGAGTTAAAGGATGAACAGAAAAATTAAAAATAGAGAAACTTAGTAAGACTGTACAAAACTTGCAAATCTCAAACTTTCAGCTTATTTTGTAAGTTACATAATTGCTAATTTTCAGATTACAATAAATTTACATTAGAATTTCAAATACATAAAAATGAAACTCTCCACTGTAATGCTTATAGCTGAACAGTTGCTTTTTGAGATGTGCGAAATAATTTAAAAACTAATAATTATACATTGATTAAAAACTAATTTTTCTACAGTAAATTTTATTCTCTTAATAGCTAAATTAACATCTAAAAACTGTGGTTTACATGAGATTGAATCAGAGCTGACGCTCATCAATTCTTAAAATGAAAAAGAAATTACAGAATGATCTAAATTGAACTGAATTTTGTTTTTCTTAAATCGAGTTTGCTGTCTTTTACGTTATTTCTTTTTAATACTATTCTTTGTAATTGTTATCAATTTAGATCTTTGGATCTGTTAGTTTCTTGCAAAGAAAAATCACACTTTGATAACTATTAGGAAATTTGCTGTCTCATTTGAATGAAAGCCACACTTTTGAGAAACATATATTGCAGTTCTTAAGTTCTCTAGAATGCTTTTGTCAATATGATATTAATAACTATTAATATAATATTGACGAATCTTGGATTAGGATATTAAATAATTTTAAAGCTTTTTACAGAGATAAAGAATGATAGTTTTAGAAAAACAATTAAATAATGCTGTAGGCCTATTTGTAAATATTTAAATAAAATTTGTATTATTTATTTTAACTAATGTTAGTGCATTAGTAAATTTGAAAAATTTGTTTAGGGAATAATTACAAATAAACTAAAATGTAAATCCACAAATAACTATTTGATGTTTTAGTTCATTATTATCAATGCCTTTACAGTATTTTAATCGTCTTTTACGTATAACTTAATTTACGTATAACTTTTAGATATGCGAGAAATTCCAGAAAGAGAAGTGGAATACAGTTTGGGTGGACGAATATAAAGTACCCTACGCTCACAGAGACAGACAATGGGTTGGTTACGATGATGCCCAGAGTTTCCAAATTAAGGTAAGGTTATTTTTCTTTTGTCTAATTTTAAAACTTTGAAGCAAGTTTCAAGTTTTCACTAACATATTTTCTGTTAAGTTATTAATAGTCTTCTCTTCTCTGCTTAATGTTTCTGTATAAAGTCATTTAGAAGACATATACATACTTAGATCATAATCATATTTTGTCATGAACAGCATAACAGAAAAAGATATATCTACATTATATTTTAACAGACTCGATGAATTCAAGTAATGGAAATTCAGTCGTTAGTTAAATGTTTGGAATTGATTTTTGATGAAATGAAGAAATGGAATTGATTTTTTTTTGCACTATTTGTGTTTAGATATGTTAGCATGTGTGTAAATATATGTAATTACACTAGAGTATCTAAAACAAATCTTATAATTACATTCAAAATTCTTTCTTTGAAATCATTATTTTTTATCTGACATTTTAATTCGGGTTTTTTACAAAAATTTGGCATTACACTGCAAGAACTTAACGAATCGATAACTTTCTTGAAGATTTCAATCATTTCTTGACGATTAAATAGACAACGAAATAATGTAAACGTTCTTTATAACTGTAAAGATAGTAGCTAAACATTTCAGGATGACTGAAATTCTAATAAATAAATAGATGATTTTATTATTTATTCATATTAAAATTTACTCATAAAAAAACGTCCTGTTTAACAATGCAATCTCCTTGATAGATTTCTTTTTAAGGAGAAATCAATGGATATATAACTACACAAATTATACTAGAACAGCATACATTTGTAGCAATTGAACATGTTTTATTAATAACTAGAAATACGCCTATCCAAACATGAATTAATTTCAGATTTAAGTAATAAAATATTTCTCAGAGTTAAGGTAGCGCGAATTTTGTTTCATTAATAATCAATTAAGATATAATTTAGAAAAAGTAATATTTCTGTCATTGTTAGAGGGCACAACTTTCCACATTAACTTATATTGAATCTATTGCAAATTGATTTTTAGTTGTAATTTATTTTAATTTATTTTCTTTCAAACATAAAAACGGAAACCAACCCTTTTTCCATTGAATAATATAATCTATTTTTGTAAGTAAATATTAATAATAAGTTATAAGTAGACATACATCTCTCATTCACTTCATCTCGAACATAGGAGATAAAACCGAAAACAGGCTTATCTGCAAAATTAGTATTTATTAACTAATATAAAAAAAAAAAATCATTCATGAAATCACTGAGAAAATGTTTATTATGGCTGTAATTAATGAGATTACTTTTAATTAATTCAAATAATAATGTTTTTTATTTTTATATCAGTGATTGTGATTGTTCTTTTCAGTAATGAAAACTTTGAGTCGTGTTTGATTCTATTAAATCTTTTGAAATACGGTATTGAAAATCTTTTCTTCCGGAAAATTTCTGACAGCCATCTAAAATTACAACAAGTACGGCTAAGAAAGATAAGAAAAGTATTTTTGATTGTGATATAAAAACTAGTTAATTCTTAAGATTGGAATAAGACTAATGCTATCTCTTTAGTGATATATGAGAATGTAAATTAACTTTAAATTACGATATAAAATTTGCATCTTATTTTAAGGAACGAATTTAAATTTAGCATCTTTCTTTTTCAATTATTAAAGGTCGAATATATAAAACAAATGGGTCTTGGAGGCGCCATGGTTTGGTCAATTGAAACGGACGATTTCCATGGAAAATGTCATGGAGAAAAATACCCACTCATCAAGATTCTTAATCGTGGATTGAGGGAAGGCGTTACATTTCCACCTCCACCAACTACTCCTTCCACTACTCCCTACACTGGACCAACTACTCCACCAACCACTACCTCCACCACCACTTCGAAACCAGTTGTTTTCCCAGACGGCAAAGAATGTAAATCCGAAGGATGGTTCAGAGATCCCAATGATTGTTCCATCTACTGGCAATGTTACAAAGGACTCGACGGGTTAGAAATCCAGACATTCCAGTGCGCTGCTGGAACAGTTTTCGATTTAACCACCAACACTTGCAATTGGGCTCACTTAGTGGAAGGCTGCTAAGAAACTAGACACATCATTTCATGGCTGGAATTGAGCACGTTTTATAAATTTCTACACTCTTACAACCTAAGCAGTACAAATAATCAAAATACTCTCAGAATGGTCAAAACAACGATTAATGGAAACAGAGAATATAATTTAATTGTTTTGATTTGATGAAACTGACTTCTCTATTGCAAACCTTTTCACATTTCTGCACTGCTTTCTCCTTTAAGATTTCTAAGATTTTCTTCTCCAATTGTTTCTTTCACTTCTGTTTGGAATCCCGAGTTCAGTTTGACATTCTAAAAGCTAAGGACTGTTATATTTCAAGTAAAACCTAATAAAATAGCTCACTGTAAATTACTATAATTGACTACAACCATTCTTGAGACAAAAAAAAAATCGATATCTTTTTTAAAAACATTTGTTCTCTAGGAAAAAAATGTAAGAAAACGTAAAAATACGAATTGAAATGTAAATAATATCCGTAAATAAATTTATGTAATAATATTTTTGTTTCTTTAATATTTCTGGTTTTTCAGTTGAATAAAGTAAATAACTTTAAAAATTAATAGAAGAAATTCTCGGTCTTGTTTTATTTAATCTCTTATTTAAAGAAATTAATTATTATGAAAAAGAAAATCTCAATTGCTCTTCATTGATTTAGTATCAATTTGTAGTAAATGATTTCACTTTACCATAGCTCTTAGTATGGATTGTAAGAATCTGATAGGGGAGATCACATGAGTGATAAAGAAATTGAAATGGAGATTTTGTATAAATGGTCGTTGAGTGTAACGGTCTGATAATGGTTTTGTATAATGGTCTGATTGTATTGTAAATGACTTTTTCATTTGGATGATTACTCCGGCAAAATTGATGACAAGCTTAGTCCTTGATATATGTAAATATATATAAAGCATATTTTTGATCAACGATGACGATTTCTCTGAAATTAAATTGGACCAGCCGCATCTCACAAGAACAGGATATTAATTATTTGTGATTGCAGTGAGCTTTCTACAATCATCAAAGTACATTTCACTTCAAGAAGTTGTCTTCCTCATGATTAATCATTACTCTAAAAGAGTCAACCTCAAAGGGCAGATTCGTGAAGCAGATAGGAATCTCTAGATCTATTTTTTTACCTTCCTTCTAAACAAAAGGCTCATTTTATTTCAGAAATGTATGTCTTTGGCTTCCTTATAGAGACTGGAAAGCTTTTTCCAAACATCTTGTGCACATTGCTATCTGTCACAATCAGTGGCGAATATATAATATATTTTTTTGGGGGGCCAAGATTAATGTAAGGGCCTCGGGCAAGATGAATTTTAACAACCAAAAAAAAACAAAAAACGGCAATCCTTTCTTAACAACCAAAAAAAAAAACAAAAAAAAAAAACGGCAATCCTAATTTAACAACCAAAAAAACTTTCGAAATAATAAATATAAAAGGAAAATCCTATTTTATCCTCTTTCTTCTTACATATTTACTTATTTTTTTCTTTATATTCATTATTTCGGGGGGGGGGGCCCTACGCCCCCCCCCTTTATATTCGCCCTTGGTCACAATAGATTCTTGCTCATCAGTCGATTCTCGTTGATAGTAAATTGCTACTGCTTCTAATCGTCTGACTCAACACATACTAATATTACGCATATTAATTTTACGTAGGGAAAGTAAATTTAAGCATTTTGAAAGATGTGTGTCTTATTTACACTAAGAATTTACCATGGTGACGTTCAAAATTATTTCGGCTGTAATTGTCCAATTGATTTTATCTTCTTAGATTCAGCTATCAGGTATTAAGTGACGCTCGATGGTGGACGATCCGCGCTGGGCAGGTTTTCTCGGGGTTCTCCCGTTTCCCCTGCACTTCTCCCACCATACTTTCTCTCCATCTGTCCTTATTTCCGTGGGTTAGTACAATAGACCTCCGGTCGCAGTGCTTGGCTTCTCTGCCACCCACATTCACTACATAAACATAAACATAAAGTGACGCTCGAAAATATGTGTTAAACCATTAATTCTAATCAACAATAAAACTGATCGCTGACTATTATAGATGATAGGCTAGAGATCAGGAAAGAAAGCTCCTCACGGATAAAATGGAAGATATAGTGAATAGTCACTTCTGTTTCTTTCCAAATTACGAAGCAATGAATTAAGATTATATAATTACTTTCTAATGTATTTTTATTCGTATTGAGTACGAACATATTTTATCTGAAGCCAATTCTAAGCAATTCCAAGATTTCTTATAATTTCTTAAGTTTCGTGATAGAAATTTTATAAGTTAATATAAAATAATAAAACACTTCATCACAGCTGCCATTACCGTTTTCTTCTTCATAGAAATAAATTGAAAGAAATATACTCAGGTACTCAGTGATCTGAAATACTTCGCTTACTCGTCTTTTTTTAAAAACAAAAATTTCTATAAAACTTCAAATCAGTCATTAATTCAAAACAAATAATATTAACTTATCTAAGCATGCGAAGTCTCATTATTCCCCTTGAACATTTTGGTCCTCTGTTCGTTTATAAGTGCATCACGTTAGAAAACGGCTGAACTAATTTCCATCCATTTGGTAGGTAGAGTATTCATGGCGCAATTTTAAACATTGACCCGTTAGTTGTTGGTCTCACCCTTCTCCTACCTCAAACAAAAGGCCAATGTTTACTTTTAAAATTTAATACTACGCTTATTTATGGTCCAGCTCAATGGTATCAAGCTCAGCCCCCACGATGCGATGAATGGTTGAACAATTTTTATTTCTTTTCAAACTTATAACAACATTATTCCTTCATAGTTTCGCTCTGTTGTTTGAACGCTGCTTGAATTAAATGGATGGGAGCTACCAGAAATGATCATCTCTTTCAGTAGAACGATAGGAGAATCTGCTTCACCTCTTTCAATTGCCATCATTGCAACACTCTTGATGTCATATAATTTTACATAGTACTCTATCTATCTACCTATCAATCTATCTATATATCTATCTATCTTATATATATATATATAAACTCATGGACAAAAAAATTAGCGCACCAAGAAATAATTGCGGGATCGTAACGAAACTTGCAATGAAGGTACATGTCGGGGAGATATGCAAATGATTAGAAATGCAGCGTGATTGCGCATTACGTATAGCCGGTAGAGGGCGTTGAACATCGTACTCTGTGGAGTATAAAACAGGTTACCAAAGCTTGTTTGAGTGTGCTGAATCATTTACAAAGGAAGAGCTGAGGTAGACATGCCATTACGCCGTGTTCGAAGACAGTATACGCAGTTGTCGCAGTTTGAGAGAGGGAGAATCGTCGGGATGATGGAAGCTGGGTGGTCAGCTAGGCGAGTAGCTCGTCAATTAGGCCGCTCTGATTCTGTTGTGAGGAGGTTTTGGGACCAGTGGACCCGAGAGATGTCATGTACACGACGACGAGGCTCAGGACGCCCTCGACAGACCAGTCGTCGAGAAGACCGCCACATAGTCAGAAATGCACGCGTACAGCCAACTGCTTCATCGGCCGCCATCCAGGCACAGGCAGCACCTTCACTAGGGGCCGCTGTGTCTTCTCGAACCATACGAAGGCGCCTGGCTGAAGGACAGTTGGTATCGCGGCGCCCATTACGTGTGCTGCCCTTGACGCCCACCCATCGACGCCTCCGTTTGGAGTTTTGCCGCGCACGAGGAAACTGGACTGCAGCGGAATGGAACCAGGTCGTCTTTAGCGACGAATCCAGATTCAATCTCGGCAGTGATGACAATCGTGTTCGTGTGTGGAGAGCCCGTGGTGAACGCTTCAATCCTGCCTTTGCTGTACAGCGACACACCGCTCCCACAGCTGGTGTGATGGTATGGGGTGCCATTGCCTACAATACACGGTCACCCCTAGTATTGTTCCGTAGCAGCATGACAGCTCAGCGGTATGTTCATGAAATCCTGCAACCACATGTGTTGCCACTCATGCAACGGCTCCCAGGAGCCATTTTTCAACAAGACAATGCTCGGCCTCATACGGCAAGGGTGTCACAAGACTGTCTCCGCACTATTACTACCCTTCCTTGGCCTGCCCGATCCCCAGATTTCTCTCCAATCGAGCATATCTGGGATCATTTGGGACGACGAGTTGGGCATCCCACGAGTTTGAACGAACTAGAGGCAAGGTTACAGCAATTATGGAACGAAATGTCTCAAGACATCATACAGAACTTGTATGACTCAATGCCCGATCGTATCGCATCGTGCATTCGCGCTAGAGGGGGTCCAACGGAGTATTAACTCCTCCGTTCTTTTGCCTTTTTCTCTGAAATAAATTATCCTTTTTCTTTGATTTTCTAATCATTTACTTATATCAAAGTAGTCGTTACGTATGTGAATTTTCGTTACATTTTGACGACTCCTTCTTGGTGCGCTAATTTTTTTGTCCATGAGTGTATATATATATATATATATATATATATATATATATATATAGAGAGAGAGAGAGAGAGAGATATTATGTATATTATATACAAACTATCTGGACAAACTATCGGAATGGTTCAATATTAGTGGTGACGTGTACTGATATCAACTTAATCTCTTGTATGATGCATCGTTAAGCTAGTGTAGGCGTTACGATAGTTATCTACGAGATAGTTCAGTCCTTATAAGCCTCCCTAATTCAAGATTCCTAATAAGATTCGGCACCTCATGACAAAGTATTAATAAATATTTATTAAAAGAATAACTTGAGTGTAGGTAAGTACAATTGAAGAGTGTAATTTCAAGTTATATCATTTATAAGGACAACTACTACTTCGACACTTGTTTCCATAAAATTAGCCAAAATTTAAATTCTGATGACTAAAAATTAAAAAAAAATAAAATTCTCATTATGTACGTTTCCAAACCTCTGCAGATCGGTTTCTTTCTCAAATGATTAAAACGTTAAAAGTTAAAAAAAATAAAAATACCTTTTTCTTACGATTCCCAGTCAGGGATGAGATCACCAAGGTAGGGGGGAATAATGGTCGACATTTTTAATTTTTCAACTTTTAACGTTTTAATCATTTGAGAAAGAAACCGATCTGCAGAGGTTTGGAAACGTACATAATGAGAATTTTAGTTTTTTAATTTTTAGTCATCAAAATTTAAATTTTGGCTAATTTTATGGAAACAAGTGTCGAAGTAGTAGTTGTCCTTATAGTTACACGACACGTTAAAGAAATTATCACATTATATCACTTATTTTTAAAATAGTTTTACACTTTCACAACTCTATCCTACGAAATTCATTCAGCGGCAATTTTCTGTGATTCTCGCAATGCTAGCAGCAAATGTTGCCCTGTGATATATTTTTAAAGTACCCTGGAGTTCTGAAAAGTATCTACTAGCCTAAACTTTTACATTTTAAAGAAATGACTTCTGAAGCCTCTGAAATTACATCAATTCCTCAATTGTTGAAATTATGAATTATTAGATTGTCGCAATGAAATTTTACAATTGCCGCTAAATCAGCCCTAACAGGGATTCTATTTTGCTGAAGTATTTAAATATCTGGGAATTGAGTAAGCAAACGAAGGCCCAATGCTACAAGAAAGGATTAGCACCCTGAGTTGTCAACGGGAAGAGACTGGGACGCACCGTTTCGTCTTTTTTAGGACTCATCAGCCAGCCAAACTCCACCGATGACATACTCAGAAGGTGCAAGAGGTTAGCCTTCCCGGGACTCGCTCCCGAGAGCGGATGGTTAAATTTCTTTTCGTTTTAAATACATGACTTTTGGGCTTCATTTAATGCCACATTTAAATTCCTTTTGCGCCTAGCAGATTGCAGGACAAGGAATAGTTGTTTTTTTTTTTTATTTATTTTTTGGTTAGGTTTTCTTCGGGGGGAGTTCCCGCTCTCGGGAGCGAGTCCCGGGAAGGCTAACCTCTCGCACCTTCTAAGTCTGTCATCGGTGGAGTTTGGGTGGCTGATGAGTCCTAAAAAGAACGAAAGGTCCATCCCAGTCTTTTCCCGTTGACAACTCAGGGTGGGAATCCATTCTTGTAGCGTTGTGCCTTCGTTTGCTTACTCAATTCTTTGAATCATCGGACACGTTAAATTTCTTTTCGTTTTATTCAAATATCTCTTTCAATATTGCAAAAACCTTAAAGAATTACAAAATGAAAGTAACGAGAAAAGGTTTGTTTAAGAAATAACTTTATAAGTTATAATTCAAACTACGATTCAGTTAACATAATGATAACAGATGACTTGTTCTCCAAGAAGTTCTAGAACTTTTATATATAAAAAGATAGATATGTTTGAAGATCTCGATCTAATTACAACCATTTTAATGTGTATAGGCCTACTTTTCTGATGTGAAAGGTTATATCCACCCACGTACATTTATAATGCCTTAGTATTGTAATGTTTGTTACTACTTTAATTTTCATATCTTTTTTAAATGATAATTCAAAACATGTATGCATCTCCCCCCCCCAAAAAAAAAATACTGAAACAGTATATAGCGCAGATGTAATGCATTAAAGTTTTTTTCTCTATAATACAGATAAACTCAGTTTGATTTTCTTTTTTCTTTTAAAGGTCGAATATATAAAACAAATGGGTCTTGGAGGCGCCATGGTTTGGTCAATTGAAACGGACGATTTCCATGGAAAATGTCATGGAGAAAAATACCCACTCATCAAGATTCTTAATCGTGGATTGAGGGAAGGCGTTACATTTCCACCTCCACCAACTACTCCTTCCACTACTCCCTACACTGGACCAACTACTCCACCAACCACTACCTCAACCACCACTTCGAAACCAGTTGTTTTCCCAGACGGCAAAGAATGTAAATCCGAAGGATGGTTCAGAGATCCCAATGATTGTACTATCTATTGGCGATGTTACAAAGGAAGCAATGGTTTAAAAATTCAGACATTCCAGTGCGACGCTGGAACAGTGTTTGATTTAAACACCAACACTTGCAATTGGCCAAATCTTGTGGAAGGCTGCTAAGGAAATTTACTTCCCTGGAATCCGATATACAAAGATGAAAACAGAAAAATAGCAGAGATAATTTGATCTTTTATGAAATTTTATATATGATATATAATCTATTTTCTTAAACCATTATTGATAAAATGAACCTCATAAATATTACATTACAGTTATACTTGTTAACTTCTTGTTTTCCGAATCAAATGGCTTGTTATAATATTTCATATTATAAGTCTTATAAGCAAATTTTAAAAATATATAATATAGAAATATAAAGAAATAAATATTTTGTTTTACGTTCATTTGCGATTATCTTCAAAATCTTGGTAAAGTTTACTTCGACTTTTTTAAAAAAAAAATAAAAGTTCAGTTAAATGGTATTTTTTTTTTATTGATTACTGCTTTTAATGAATAAATTCGATAGCATTAAACATATACACACATAGCTGCATATATGCATATGGAGGAATGAGATTCCGTAGGAGTAGAAAACTATTCGCACATTATTTAAAACCTTATTACCGACAAATGGTCTAAACAAATCAAAGATAGATATCAGATTATTCAAAAGATAATTTCTGTTTTAATATCTCCAATCAATCTGAAGTACAAATAATAGAAAATTATGGGGGAAATAGAAAAAATAAAACGAAAATGAAAGATTAATGAACTAAATAGGGCAAGTGAAAATACTATAATCGGCTATGATAGAATAATATGAACATTCATAAATTATATATTATAAAAGCGTTATTTTGTCTGTCATAAGACTTTACGTTTTTCCAATTTTGTGACCAAACTATAAGAGATAGAGTGGTCATGTAAATGGATAAAACGTAGATCTTTTTAAGACAAACAAAATGCTACCAAAATCTTTCGAAAAAAGTTTTTGGTTTCCAAGATGGCGCCTTTTAAAGGGTCCAATTTTGACTTTTTCTCAATTTAAACGAAAAATATAAAAGATGGAAGAGAACATTATATTGAGTAAATGTTGGTATTTGAAAGTTCTATCGAACGATGTATCACTTATTCACAAACGCTTCAGCGTTTGCAAGATACATGCAAAAACGGGAATTTTCGGTGTGTGACGCCGACCCGCAATACATCCGAGTTATTCGGAGAAGCCACAACGGGCTGGGAAGTAATATATTCTCCGACGATCGCAACATTAATTTGCTAAATAAATAAAGTTTGTTTTTTGAATGCTATATATGGAAGGGTTCCGGAGCGAAGCGACGGTACCCGGCTATTGTTATTATATATTATAAAAACGTATATTATAAAACGTTATTCTGTCTGTCAATCTGTAAGCAAAATGCTAAATTACTAAAATGTTACTAAAATAGAATCTATTCATAAAAAATGAAAATATATTAAAGAACTGTCCAACTATACTGATTGGCGACGTAAATATAGATATTTTCAAAATGAATAAAAACAATGCAGTACAGAAATACCTAAAACTTATGTGCAATAATGGTTTCAAAAATCGTCTTTACGGAACAACAAGAAACAACTGTACAATTCATGGAAATACGAAAACAAATATAGATCATATTTTTATAAATAAACATGATATCAAAACACCGGGAATAATATGTAAAGAACGAATCGGATAAGAGTTGAAAATGAGAAAATAACAGATCCAAATATAATCTATAAAGAACTAATCAATGATGTTAACAAAACAAAATTCATGAAAATCTACATATATAAAAAGAAAAGTCCTGACTCACTGACTCATCAACGCCCACCCCAAACCCTTGGATCTAGAAAGCTGAAATTTTGCACAGAGGTTTCCTTTATGATGTAGACAAGGAATAAGGCCGGAATTTTCGAAATTCGGGATAGGGAATAATCTGGCAAACTGACGATGAAGTGTATGGCGGCAACCCCAGGTGTGTGGCGCCAACCCGCAATACACCTGAGTTAAGTTGAGAAGGGCACAACGGGCTGGAAAGTCGTATATTCTCCGATCTCAATATTAATTTGCTAAATAAATAAAGTTTTTTTTTTTTTAATGCTATATACGCAAGGGTTCCGGAGCGAAGCGACGGTACCCGGCTAGTAAATAAATAAATAAATAAATAAATAAATAAATAAATTAAATAAATAAATAAAAAGATTAAGCAGTTAAACAAGTTTTGTGATGGACACAAAAACATAACAAAACATAATAGGTTTGTGGGAAATTTGAAATTACCCAAGCTGTGTAATTATGCAAGAATAATGATTGCGGATTAGTAATAATAAATTTTTTACAATCAATCGTTCAATCACTGATCATATTTAGGTAAGAGATAATAAAATCACTTTCGTTTACTTCAAAATCCTTACAACAGAAGTATGTGTTGATTCATAAGTAAAAAAAAGAAGACAATTTCTTTTACTGTTTGTTTCTATTTAGAGTTTTTAAATAGTTTAAGATTTGATCTTTTGTCTAATATTGAATTCAGAACATACTAGAAATGTATTAGTGATGTTGAAATATCAGCGCATGGGATAGTTGCTAGGAGTAGCATCAATGTTATTTTAACTGAATATTATTTGAGTTTAACTACTGTCAATCATTTCAATGACTTTTCAATCATCGTTTTATGTCTTGATTAGCTTTAACATCCATTTCAATAAAAATCCGAATTTTGGATTAAATCCTAATTATTAGTTATTTTACTTCTGAGAGAGAGTTTCTTCATTGCATTAAGTGAGGAGGCGGCAGCGCTGTCTTGATTATAAAGTGTGTTCTAACGAAAGTCAATAACTTGGAGTTGGTTTTTAAACTTTCCAGTTTGGGAATCCTATCTCGAGAACTTCTGTTTAAAAGCCAAAAAA
Source organism: Thereuonema tuberculata (assembly GCA_023159025.1). NCBI lineage: Eukaryota > Metazoa > Arthropoda > Chilopoda > Scutigeromorpha > Scutigeridae > Thereuonema > Thereuonema tuberculata. Next base: position 138,912,931 of record JAFIDM010012231.1, read on the forward strand.
ATGAGCAATAAAAAAAAAAACCGCAGTAATTTAAAGATTTTTAAAAGAAAACTAAATTAATAGATGATAACTGCAATGCTTCTTGTGATGAATTGTAGCATCTTAACAACAGTTTCTGGTAAACACTATTATCAAGATGACTCTCTATTGAATGATGGCAAGAATTCATCAAAACTTCTTAACTTTTCATCATATACAAATCTAAATGATGATAAATATTGTGAGGGCAGAATTAGTTCCAGATTTCTAGATTAATTCCAGAATTAATTCCGATGTTTAACATTATACCATTTAATCTATTACAGATAAACTATTATAGGTAATCTCATAGTTATCGTTGAGATTAAGATTTGGGCTCTGGGTGTTCATGATGAATCAATAATGCAAAGGTATTAATATTATTTTGCTTCAATGTCTTTCATTTTTCCTTTACGTTTTATCCTATTTTTTTCTGCAACGAAAAAGCAATATACACTCACTTCCAAAAGTTAAGCATGTAGCGGTAAAATGCGAAAAAATGGACAAGTACTGCTTTGATTGACATGAAATGCTGCAAGTAAGTAGCTTTATGTTTATTCATGAAATAAAACAAAGAATTACATACAGATTTAAACAAAATATTGAATTTTCATAAATTATAAGATGACGTCAGATTTGCGTCATTATCAAAATGATGTTTAAATTCAAAACAAACAATAAAAACCGACATTAATAGGGTATGTGAGCACCCCTCACCTGCATACAAAGTTTATAGCGTGTGATCATGCTTGTTACGAGGTGATCAACCACCGCAGAGTCCAGTTATCGCCATTCCTCCTGTAGGACAGTTTCTAAAGCTCTGAGAGTGACTGAGGTGGGAAACGTTGACATACAGCATGGCCGAGGGCAGCCCAAAGATTTTCAATTGAATTAAGGCCCGGCGAGTAAGCCGGCCACTCCATACGCACAATCCCCTCACTCTCCAGAAAGTTGTCAAAGATGGCAGCTCTATGGGAACGCGCATTATCGTCCATTAAAACTAAAGAAGGACCAACTACTGCAGCGTACAGTTTCACAATGGGATTAGGACTTCATCTCGATACCGTACAGCCGTCACAGAACCTCGCCTGTAGATGTGCAGGTCGGTGCGATATCCCAATGAAATCCCTGTCCAGACCATGATGCTTCCACCGCGGAATGCGGTGTTCGGTTATGTTCTGGGGCCGATTGCGTGTGCCTTGTTCCCTCCAGACCCTTACACGCTTATCATCGGGTTGTAGGGCAAATCTGGACTCATCTGTGAACATAACGTTACCCCAATCAGACATAGTCCAATTCACATGCTGGCGGAACCACTGCGATCGTGCCGCTCTGGATTGGACGGATAAAGGAAAACAAACTCGTGGTACCCGGGCGTACAGACCATTCATGTGTATCCTTCGACGAACAGTAGTGGCAGATATCGTCTTACCAATGGCCGCTACAACCATAGATGTCACACGTGTGGAGGTCGATTTTTGATTCCGCTTGGCTACAACAGCAATGTATCGATCTTCCGCGGGGGTCGTAACCCTTGGACGACCGGCTACAGGCAACTGTTTGGCTGGTTTGGAATTGTTTCCATAATCGTGAAATGACGGAATGATGAACGCCGAAGAAACGAGCAACATCTGTTATAGACTGTCCTGCTTCAATGCGTCCGACAGCCCGCCAGCGCTCAGAATCTTCCATTCGTCTTCTGGAAGCCATAGAAACACTTCTAGCTTGAAAACAAATCGTACGAATGTTCTAAACACCTTTCATCAGCACTTACATGCAACTCCTGTAACCCTTCACAATGCCGGCTTCTTATACGACTGCCTGTTTTGCATATTTCTCGACGCGAAACCGTGATTGGCTGTTACCTGTATAATTTGCATACTTCCTTCTACCTTTGCAGCAAATTTCAGCTTCTTTAATTCAGATCTCTTACGGAAATTAACATTTTTCCTCTCCGTGCTTAACTTTTGGAAATGAGTGTATAAAAAAACAAAACAAAAAAAAACAAAAACCAAACACATCCATTGTTTTCGCCTAAAACACATCCATTGTGAGGAAAAATTTTAGTAAAAAAGTATTTTTCCTATCAAGGAAAAATATAGTCTATCCTACATCACATTCAGCTTTAGTTCTTGTGTGAATGAAAGGCTGTATATTTAATTTTAAATACACTTACATTTAATAATTGTAATAAATACATAATCGTTCTCGAATCTTCTTAGTAGATGACTATTACATTAAAAAGAACAAATTTAAATACTACATCCAAAGATGATTATAACTTTATTTTTTTGAAGTTTTACACGAAAGGCTGAAAATCATCAATCAAAGACAAAACTGGAAAAAAGAACTAATCATCGTTATACAAAGTTATACAAAGTTATACAAAGTTTGAAATACACTCAGAAAGATTTCCCTTCGCCATACAGCAGTTTCCTTACAACAAATTCAAAAAATCTAAAAGAAATTAGGATTTTTGAAGGAAAAAAATGCAAATCAGGTGAATGAAGCGATTTTGGCAGAATATGTAGATTAAAATGTTCCTGCGTAATCATAAACCTACACTTTAATATATTTTAAGATTGTGTAAATATATGATTTGATGGTTGTCCATTAGTTATTTTCTCAAAAAAAAAAAAAAAAAAAAAAAATAAAAAAAAAAACAAACTTGAGTTCTATATAAATAAATAACATAAGAAAACAAACAAAAAAATTAAAAAATAGCCAGTGCTTATGCATCCAATGATACAAAATAGCATTAATTTTGCTCTATCTTTTCTTTAAATTTTATAGATATGAAAATATTCTTAAGAAAGCAACTTAGAGAAAAGATAATGATTTTTTTTTTAAACTTTTATTTAAAACCCCATTACATTAGCTGAAATGAATTTCTTTTTCATTTCCTTTAGTTTTAAAGCAAAATAAAAAAAAAAGATTATAAATAAAATAATAAAAAAAAATAATAAATAATAAAACTCTTGAAGTTTCATTTTCAGTCGCGCGATGGCGCCACTAACCTGTCTTATTTACAGTGACTAGTATTATTTCAACTTCAAATAAAATTAATCTTCGAAAATATATTTTCATTTAACAAATATACTCTTATTAATTTTCACGTAAATACTTATCTAATCTTAAAATCTACAATCAAAATGATTAAAAGTTTTTTTTTTTAATCACAATCGCTTTTCAATCTCGAGAAACCTGTTATCCTATCTTGAAATAAAATTGCTTTTTTTCTTTTTAAATAATAACTGATTGCTGTTTCTATGTCAAGTTTTTATGCTCTTATCTTTTAATATGATTTTAATATTATCAAAGATAAAATTTTATTTCCTAGTTTCTTCTCATACTTTATAGCAGCAGAAGTTCAAGCATGGCTAAGTATATTTCTTTTTGGAGAGAGATTTTTTTTTTTTTTTTTTTTTTTTATAAGAAAGGAAAACATTTTTTAAGAAAAAATATTAGTAAAATTATTTTTTTTAGATTGGTACATAATTCTACATACTAAGCAGAAAGTAGGATTTTGACATTAATTTTAAATTACGCCGAAATAAAGTAGGCATATTAAATAAAATCAATTAATCTTCGAAGATATTTTTTTTTTAATTATAGACGATACTAAATGAATTAAAATGAAATTTCTTTAAATTCATTTTAACATGTGCTTAAAAAGTTTCATAAAATCAATAAAAAGGCCAACACACAAGTTTAAAAACACTAAATATTTAAGAAATCCAGACGTTTCGTCCCGTGCCATGGGACTTTTTTCAATAAAATTTATTTCCTAATTTTATTTATTTATTTTTTTTTAATTTTTCCGCTTTTAATTCCTAACTTTTTACTGTTCTTTCCCGTCAAATAAAAAGCAGAACAAAATATTCTTACATTCGTTTTCTTGATTTTAGCTTGAGAAACACCTTTTGGTTGAAGATTACATTGGTTATCATCTTATCATCCGTCAACTGTAAATTAGTGCCGAATAATTCGGGTAAGAAATTTAAAATCTTTTCTATTTTAATAGTATTACAATACAGTATGCGGCTAAATAAAAGGAAGCTGTTAAGGTGATTTACTTATGAAAGTATTTCATAGTCAAGACTTTTTAACACTGAAAATGTCATGTTCTATATAAACTATGTGAAAGAATATCAACGTATATTCGCTATAATTAAAGTTCCCAGCTTTAAATTGTATATTCTAAAGTAAAGATAATGTATCAATGATCAAGTCGAAACTAATTGCGATGTTTCGCTTTTTCCTTAAACATAAATAGATATTATCAATTGTTGCTTGCAAAGCAAACTTTATTATTTAAATAAATGTTTAACTTATCCTTTTTGGACCTATTAATTGAAAGGTAATAATAGATGATATAATAATAAGGCCGTGCCGGCGTGGCCGAGCGGTCTTGACGGTGGTCTGCCGTGCGGCTATTGTGTCGGCACCCGGGTTCGATTCCCGGTCATGGCTTGGCTGTTTCAATTTCCTTTCCTGTGTGGTCAGCCTCTTCTTCACTTTAACGTCGGTCTGACGTCATTTTTTAATGGTGTCCTGGGGCAGGCACCAGGAAACCACCCCAGTATCTTTCCCCAGGTGTTTCTGGGAGTTCCAAGTGAATTCCAAAGAATTGGACCTGTCTCCGGACAGAATACTAAGGTTGGATGGATGGATAATAATAAGATATCACCTCATCAATAGATTAATGTAAATAGGATAAATCAGGCTACATAAATAAAATGTCAATATTAGGCGGCTGCTTAAAATCCAAAGTGATGATTGGGAAATAAATGTTTTTAATTATATCTAATAAGAAATATAAGAAGAAATGTTACACGAAGTTCATGAAAACCTATTCCTATGAAAAATATTGATCCATAAGCATCAACAAAAGAGAAAGGAGCTTCCTAATATTAAAAAAAAGCTTGAAGGGCTATAAAATGAGACTTCAGTTAATAGTTAGAATTAGTTATTGACTGGTTTGAGAAATTAGCATTAATAAGTCTATGATGAACTCATGTAACTGTTATTCCTGAGGCTAATAGAGATAGATCATTTTATACCAACTTCAATAGTTGGGCAGAAAAAATGCACGAAGAATGAAACAAAGAAAAATACTTCAGAAACAATAAATAAACTTACACAAAAAGAAATTCCTCATTTTAGACCGGTGAATACTCAATAGTTGTGAGCTGCTTCAAGTCACGTGAAATATCTCATCATCATTGATATAGACTATAGTTAAAATAATAGAAATGATTCTTACTACATAAAGGTTTGTGTTATTGGAATGAAATCATACAATTATTCTTTAGGTTAATATAAGGTTCTTGGTTCTCCTGTAAGTAGTCATGGTCTTTTTTCTGTAATATGGACAGGATGAAATATTTGGGCTGACCTTACTACACTTCTGAATAATAAAATATTGAAAGTGTAACGAAAACGTAAAGTTGAACAAAGGCTACTGCTGATTCAAGAATAAGAAGAGCAAAAGTTACATGGCCAATAAGTAGTATGGATACAAGAATCAGTGACGAACTGTGTTCTATTCATCCTAGTAATGGGATTATTATACCTGCATTTATATTAGCAGCTGCAATTGTATTAGCTGGGGTTTTTTGGATTTTTTTTTTTCATCAATTTGTAAAAAAATAGTGATAAAATTAGGCAAAAGCAGCTACTCATGAATTTACATGTAAAAGTGAATAAAAAAAAATTAAAAACGTTAATGTTAAACACAGCTTTCGACATTGAAATATTAAAGGTTAGTTACTGCTATTTCAGTTATACACTAAAAACTCATTTATCAGAAAATCTAGTTTTACCGAAACGACCTTTAGAATCTATATTACTAAAATCTTTTATTTCTCTGTCTTCCTGTCTGTCTGTCCGGCGCAATATCCTGTAAGAATGGAAAACAGAAAATAATAATTTTTACAATTAAACGTCCGCGACGGGAATCGAACCTGCAACCATCTGATCCAAAGTCAGGCGTCTTACCCATTAGGCGACGGGGACTACAACTCATTTTATGTTGTTTTTTGACTTTATGTTTCCTTCCCCTTCCCCCCCATCAATAATGAATGTATTCAACCTTTTTTTTGAATCAAAAGATTGTTTATTTATTTTTGATCCGTCTATTTATTTATAATTCGAAAATAACAATAAGAACTATAATTGCCGAAACGTTGCAATATTTTAAATATTCTTATTTAACCAAATTCTATGTGATATAGTAAAACAAGCGCGTGTACACGGGGGATGACCTAGTATTATTTAAAAATATACAAAAACATTTTTCCTTCGCTGTAATTAATATTTAATAGCGTATATTTAATACCGTGATTATGTAGCTGTAACTATGTAACTCTAACTCTACTAATAACATCACAGTAATTAATGTAATTAATATTAATGACATGTGTAGAACATGTTTAATACAATATAATCCGGATTATCCGAAAAGGGCCCGGTCCCACCAAATTCAGATAAACGAGTTTTTAGTGTTTTTCTAATTTCTATTTTTTTATTTTTAATTTTGAATTTGTTTTACGGTAAGCATATTAACTTAAAAAAAAAAAAAAAAAACTTTAATAAGAATTAATGAAAAAAAAATCACAAAAATCAAATTAAAAACCTTGCATGAAAAACGAATATGATTTGTAATAATAAGAACAAGAAAGTGATAAAGAAAAAAGAACCCAATCAAATAAAGTCTTATGAACATTAATAAAGCGGGAATTAACGAAAAAAATAATAATAAAAATTAAATAAACAAACAAATAAGTAAATGATTAACTAGAAAAAACTACAAATAAAATAAATAATGTGCCTGTACACTTCAATATGGCTTAGAACTCAATATGGCCTAATCACGTTAACTCCTTTAGTACGAGATGAATCGAAAAGATGGTGCCAGTTATATGTTGGAAACATGCATCCGACTTGGCTGATGCAATCCCATGCCACAGCTAAGCGCGAATATCTTTTAAAGAGGTGGTTGCGCTAATGCGTTAACTTAAATTGGCCACATCTAATTTTGTACGAATAAGTATCTGCTTTTAATAATTAGTTAGAGTTGGTCGGGAAAATTGATAGTGTGCCTGTAGATAGCCTGCTTTTTAATGATTAAACACGTTTTAGCATTTTTAGCCTTATTTTTAGTTTTAAGAAGAAATGTATTTAAGTGTTAGGGAATCCAATATGACTACTACGCCACATTGGGTGTACGTATGATTTATTTCCTGTTTGTACAATGAGGGTTTAGAGCCACGGGTTTATATCTCTACCAACCGAATGCAATTGCTGAAGAAGCCTTCAAACCAAGTTCAGCATCTAACCTTCTAGTTCCTGAACAAGCACAATCTCAGGATATATCTTCTCCAGTCTGGAACTTCAGATTTATCAACTCAAGTGCACAAGAGCAACTGTCATGCCCATGGATGACAGCTATTGAAGCTGCCTTGATTAATTCTGATGAAGAAGATTCATCTGAAGATGAGAAGTTGTATGTCATACGAGCATATGTTCTGACTTACTCCCAACCCCAACCAAAAACACTCCGCCAGTTACTGACAGAAAGAAAGCTATTAATAGTAGGGCAGTTGTATTGAAAGCATCCTTATTTTCTAACGAAGATGGAACCAAAGGTGTAGCATTAGAAAAACAAGGCGAAAGGGCTCTCAGAAAATTTATTCCGAAGAAATGCATGAAAAGAGTCCTCGTTTTGTAACATCTGCAAGGAAGATGTGATGAAGGATATGCTCATGTGCATTGTTTGTGCGACCTACGTTCATGAAGAATGAGTTGGTTTAACAAAAGACGATAAAGAAAAAATTTTTAAGCCCAAACTATGACAATTTTTCTTAAATTTAAGAATTTAATCTGAATGTTTCTTTGTGACCTAAATGCACTTTTTGTTTGTGAGATTTTTTTTTATCCATTTTCTAATTTAAAATATCCTTTCAAACTTGTATCTTTACTTACCAAAAAAGTTACCATCTAGGGATCATATAGGGTACAGCTACCTTAATTAAAATAATTATAAATTTAAAATAATAATAAGAAAATGAAAAGAAGTAAAAATAAAAAGATACAGCTTTAACTAAAATAAATAAAGAAAAAAATTAAGAAAAAAGTTTACATAAAGAAATATTTAAATAAAAAAAGAAAGTAAAAATAAGGAATGAAGAGAAACTTAAATAACTCTTAAAAAATTAACAATATTATTTATTAATTTTATTTTGTATCTGTTGATGTATTAGTTTGGAATAGTTAATGACGAAAGAAACATAATTAATTATTAAAACAAAATATTCTTTAATATATTGTAATGAAGAAAGCGGAACGTCTTCTATTAGGTGCCATTGAAGTAAATAAAAAACTCAGTAAACATACTACTGACATTTAATAGATAGTAAAATTTACATTGTGAAAAACTTTTAAAAAAGAGATGAATTACTGCCGAAAAACATAGTTGAGACGAGTCATGTCGACTATTATGCAACCGATATTCATGATACTTTTTAACAATGAGTAGGGTCATTGTTTTTTTCTTTTTTTAACCTTTTAACAGAATCTCCGATTGGAATGTGGCCTTAAGGAATAATTGCCAATAACTCAATTTCTATCTTTCCTTAAATGAGAACTTCCGATGAAATCACCCGGAGATACTATTAAGCAACTAAAGCTTCCTAAAATACTTTTTTTTAATGCAGTTACATTTCTTAGATTTCATTCGTAAGAAAAATACCTTATATACTATTATTATGACTATTATACTAAAGAATCTTCCTTCGAATTTAGCAGAACAAAGATGAAGATTCTCATTATACTTACAAAATTTCTGTGTGTTTAATTACGGCCAATAACCCTTTGTGTGATTATTATAATA
>JAFIDM010012231.1:138921851-138949278 GCA_023159025.1 Thereuonema tuberculata
GAAATGGAAGATACTGAAAGATAAGATTTCTTTCACACAAACACAATTTCAAAAGAGAGAGAGAGAGAGACTGTTGGCTCGACATTAAGAACATAAATTATAACAAGATAAATTAGTGAATTAATACAATAAATACATAAATAACTAATTTCGTTAAAAAAACAAAAGGTAAATCGGTCAGAAAAATCAATGTGTATCAAATTCCAAAATAGTGAAAGTATTATTTATTTTTTTATTTTTGTTACATCTTATGCAATAAGGAACTACAGTCGGACCTCTATTTAACGAACCTCTATTTTGCGAACTTTTCTTTGGAACCAAGAACATTTTGCTAATTTCTTCGTAAAATAACCTCCAAATAGCGAAGGGCATTTTCTATTTAACGAACTTTTTAGTGGTATCTATTTTTTTTTTCTCCTTGAAATGTTTTTATTATTAATATTCCCTAAGAGGAAATGAAAGAAATGTGGATACAGCTGAGAGAAAAAGAAGAAATTAACGATGATGTGCTGATTGATGATTATCTTTCACTTGATTTTGAAGTAGAGACCTCGGAAACACTAACTGAATCGGATATTTTGGACAGTGTGAAAAATAAAAACAATAAAGCAATGAATTGCGATGAGGTTGACGAAAATGGAAATGATATCGATGCAGAAATAAAAAAATAAAAAAACCTTCGTATGATGAAATGCTAAAATCATTTGAAACAATCCGATGTGGATTACAATTTGAAGAAAATACTGAAGGGGTTTTTAGTGCATTGCAAATATGCGAGACATACTATGAACGAAAACACTTTTTCAAAAAAAAAAAAACTCAGACAAAATTAACAGACTTTATTAGTAAAATTTAAGTACGCATGTGGTACTGTATGCTTTTTGTCATTAAAATTATTACTTTTTTAATAATATTTATTGTTTATGTATTTTAAATCTGGTTTATGTAGTTTAAAGTAATTTTAAAAGGCGAATCTCTATTTAACGAATTTTCCATATAACGAACTTTTTTTCGGGATTTAGCGACTTCGTTAAATAGAGGTCCGACTGTACTTTCAGCTATTGTTTTACTTAATAATAATTTTCTTTCTTTTTTTTATATAAATAAAAAAAAAAATCATAGTACATGCAACGTCTAACATACTAAAATTGTTATAATTCGAATATTGCTGCCTGCCGATTTTCACCGCTGGCCAAAATCGTCAGCAACGGGGTGGGTGGGAGTCAGGTGAGGGTCGATGTCGACTTCACGGCATGCGTTGGACTGACTTCAGTTCACTTGGCGACGGGAAGGGACTGACTTGCCGGCCTGGCAAATCGTCTTCACCTCGGGGAAGGTCTGTCTCGGTCTTCGAATAACTTCGGCCTCTTGTTTGCCGGCAACGTCTCCTGGCGTTGGCCGGCTCTGAGCGAGGTTAAGCGGGGAGTGTGGTCTGCCAATCCCCGCTGAACTGAACGGCGATACCTCTCGTCTGCCGCCGGCGTCGTGACTTATGTACGCCGGGCTTCTCGGCTTCCAACACGGGGAGGGCAATTCTGCTGTCCGCGTTGGAGATGGCCTCAACTTCTCTGGCTCCAAACGACTATGGAGAGCTTCTCCCGTGGCTGGCTTGCCACCACACTAACTCAACTACTCTTTCTCCGGCTTGGAGAAACACTTGCGGCTTGCTTGCCGCCAAACACCAACTCGGTTCTCCTAACTGGAGACCTTTGCGGCTCCTGCCGCTGAGACGAACTGACTTTCAGGCGCTCCGCGCCTAGTTTTATAGGCGTAGGATAGGTCGACTCGGCCGAGGTACGCAGGGAAGGTCGAGTCGACTGCGCTGAAGGGGGAGCGGACAAAACGCCAGGTAACAATATTAACCAAAAAAAAAAAAAAAAAGTTTCATCATTTTTTTCTTTCTTTTTAACTAGAAGTTTTTTACAAATATTTGTATTTTTAATTTGCTTTAATTTTGCTTTTTTATTTCTTAGGGAAAAAACTACTGTGCTACTTCTCGAGTAATTCGGTGTATCGTCCTAATTTAGGAAAGTTTTCTATGGATCGTATTGATCCGTTCTTGTGCTCTCATCTCATTTATAGCTTCGCAGGTTTATCACATAAGAACACGATTCGTTCATTAGATGAAGTACTTGATTTACCGGCTTATGAGAGTAAGTAAAATACCAGTTATTTCTATGGATAAGAAAATACGTACAACTTCAATTTAATCATGTTATGTTTGGATTTATCCGTCCTGTTCTTACATCAAATGCTTCAAAGTTTAAATTGAAACAAAAAATAAATCAATCATTTTAATAGTTTATTATAGCTTGAAGTATTTTATACAAAATATTATGTATATCTCAAAATTTAGGTTTTTATTTTATTTTATTTTTGTGGTGAATGTGGCAGGACAGCTGAAAACCGTCAATTTCAGTTGCTTTTTTTGTAGTTCACGCTTCTTATTATTATAAGATAAAATATATGATAAAAGAAAACGATTTCTTTGCCATCAGAACTGTAAATATATCAACAGAGTACATTATATCGATGGCTTAGCGCAAAAGTAGCGAATATCCAGTAAAATAGAAAATTAGTTTTTTGTGGCGAATAGGTGTCTTGAAGAGCCTTCTTGTAGGGCAAAACTAGCAAATCCTTCAAAATGGCATATTTCCTGTGATTTTAGGACCTAAACTAGCGAAAAAGTACCCTTTTTTAAAAACTTAAATGGCAATAGAAGCGAATGTGCATATTCGCTACTTTGACCGTTTCATCTCTGCTGACTGAACACTTTTCTGTGATAAAACTAGCGAATATGCCTGTATTCGCTAGTTTGTCCCTAGATGACGCCACGTGGTCATTGTCACCTTCTCATCTTCTCACCTTGGATAAATTGTTAATTGAAAAATGTTAGCCTAAAATTACACTATCAAAAATTATCTAAGATAATCAATTTCTAATCAATTTCTAGTTTAAAATGTCACAAATTGCATGTTTCTATCTGTTTTTGTTCCAAAGTTACTGAACAATGAAGTTTCAAAGCGATTTACCGCTTTGGTTTGGCCAAAATGTAAAGAACGGTATCCGCTTCGATTCCGATCCGATACCGTACGGATATTAGCTGATACTGATGCTAATATTAGTCAATCCCTAACAATGAACGTAACTAATATTGTAGTTCGCTAATTTCGTCAAGCATTTAAGGAGGTTGTGATGAATTTTAATAAGGATAGAAGTGGCGAATCTGCACATTCGCTACTTCTTCCTTAGCTATCTCAATGGCACAAGCTTTCTGTAAGATCCAAACTATCGAATCGACCAAAACTGCTTGAAAAATGCAACAATCAAATGTTTAACCCCATGCCATTGTAGTATACCCCAATGACAATATCTGTACCGAATATGAGACTTCCAGGAATTGTTCCTGAGTTTTGAGGGACATTTCCCACTAAATTAGCTTTTTCTCAAAACTTGCATCTTGGATATTCGCTACTTTTGCGCTAAGCCATCGATATACACTTTAGATTAAGTATGAAACATCAATTCTAAATTAAAATTAAATTCAACGTAACAACTACTAACATAGAAAAGTTATTAAACAAAATAAAATACAACAAAGAATTGTTTTGTAAATAGCATCATTAATCTCAATATATAAAAAAAGGAGTTCCAAGAGAAAAAAATTTTTTTGAAGCTATTTAATTTACAATAATTTAAAATTATTGAAGCTATCAATGCTTGCATCATTGTTTGTTGAAAGCTTGACTTATTGATTTGGTTGAGTCATTTATTCTAGAAAAAACAAAACACAAAACGAAATGCCAACGAATATTGACAACTGAAGAAATAAAAAGAAATCTTTGTGAACTCTTTCAAATTGAGTCTTTTAAAAATTGTATTGTATAGAAAACATCAAAATTTTAAGTCAAGACACTATTTTTTTTTTAGAAAAATTTAGAACTTTCATCAAAATTGCCGGTTTTCAATTGCAATAAAAGCAATGGAGTTGATGAGAGTGTTTAGACATAGTTAGATGACTACGGAACGCAACGTTAATCGAAAACATAGTGAAGTTTGGTCGCTTGGTGAGATATCAGAGTGAGGGGTCGTTTTTCGTGGTACGAACTTGGATATTTGATATTTTTGCCGTCTTCGACGTTTTTGAAAATTGAGGGCATTATCGTTCTACTTTTGCAATTACAGCTCTACGGAAAGGATAGCAACTTACAAAGCATTTAAATTTCAGACCTGCTCTTTCTGATTTTTATGGTCTAAAAAAATTCATAGCGGCTGAGTATAGCGTGCACATGAATTTTCTCGCCATTTGTCCTTTCGGCGAGTTTTTATTGTTTGTTTTAACTTTTGCGGGCTCCACATTGGTTCCGACGATTAATTGTAGGCTGATACTTGAGAAGATTAATGAAATACCTGAATGTCTCTACTTACGATCGAGCATCCTACATAATGAACTATTTACAGGTCATTGGAATTCTCTCTACTCCTGTCCTGACACAAACAGAGAGACAGTCACGTCAAACCGACTGACTTTGTTAATGTGGAGATTTGACCAAAAATCGTAATAATATGTTACCACAGCAAAAAAGACTGCCATAACTTTGCTGAAGCACATCCCTGCAGATCTCTTGTTTTTAATGATTTTCATATTGATTTTTTCTTTGTTATAATTTCAACAAGATTCAGAAAACATAATTTCAATTCTGGAATTAATTTTAACTTTATTTCCATGTATAAGTGTCAAGTTATCATTTTAAAATGAGTTCTTTCTTTGAGATGAATTCACTATAATCAAGAACATACGTATATTTCAAACTCATTTTAAAATGTTATTTATAATAACTTGTTTGGTAAGTGCTTACCTAGTAGATTAATTTATCCTTAACAAATGCTTTTAACTTTTTTATGAGTATTTATTTTACTTTTTTTTATTTAATCAAGTTTTAAATAAGAATATTCATTGTAATAAAAGTAATTTTTCTATCGCAGATAATTACGGCCGATTCAATGCTCTTAAGAAAGTCAATCCTGATCTTAAGACTCTGTTAGCCATTGGAGGATGGCATGAAGGCTCGAGGAAATATTCTGAGATGGCGTCAAACTCCGAATCTCGAAAAACTTTCATTGATTCCGTCGTTGATTTTCTAAAATTACATAAATTTGATGGTTTAGATATGGCATGGAAATATCCAGGAATCAATGGAGGACAAGCAGATGATAAAGAAAACTTCATTGCTCTTCTTAAAGTAAGCAGATATAGAAATAAATAACAATTTAACAAAGCTTTTTAAATGGAGGAAGTTGAATACGAGTATTATACAGAAGTCTAGTGCAGCTAATCTTTTATATTTTTTATCATGAGTTGATCAGTTTGATTTTACAATACATGTAGGTAGGTATATTCAATGGTATCGATTGCACATTCAGGTTGGGTGTGCTCTGGTGGTGGTGGGAGGGGAGTTGTTTTATGCAACTACAAAATTCCTATATTAATTTGAACTTACTATTGCATTTTATAGACGTTTTAAGACCACAAAGCCCAGTAGCGTTTTTGATTATTTTTTAATTGATCCAGTGCAATTAATTGTAGAATAATTTGAATACTTTCATTAACTAGCTAATATAACTAATACAATCCATAGATTTGGACAATATAAAAGTTCCGTCAAATTTAGGCGTACCCAGAAAAGGTGAATGGAATGGCCTTTTATGATGTCTTAGCTCTTCAACAAGAAATAAGTAAATTGAAGTTGTGTTCTTTTACGCATAAGGGAGAGGCTTTACAAACAACGATGGCCTTCCAAGCAAAAAAAAAAAACAGGTTCCAAAAATGCTACATTTCTTCTATTTTCAATCCCTATCCAACAATGAAAAAAATAAAATACTTTAATATTTAATATTTAAAAAATATTGAAATTATTTTTTTTCTAACTACAGCAATCACTTTCCCTAATATCATATAAGTATTTTTTTCATGTATTGAAAATAGAAAGATTCGTTAAATACAAAATAAATAATATAGATACCCAATAAACGTGAAATTAAAAATTCATTGTCTCAATATTACTTTTCTGAAAAGTTTGTGTTTCGAATTATTCTTTATTTCTCTCTCTCTCTCTCTCTCATTGTGCCAGATTGCTGCCAAATTTGTCATTTTAACTATATTTAGTTAATTTTATTCTTTTCTTTTAATTCCTAATAAGTAAAAATTTTATTGAAGGAATGAACATACTACTAATTATTACAAGCAAAGAACTACAACGATGCAGATGTGGTAACTTCATGCTGAGTAAAATTAGAAAATGTTACAATATTATATAGCGACTTCCAATTCTGTGTGCTATGCAGTGAGACAGCCTTCCACTTCTTTTGGGTGGATTAAAATAGAAGCCCGCTGAACCTTTTGTACGTTTGTTCGAAAGACTCAAAAGGTGTTGGCATCTGAGATCCACACCGAACTATTAACGGGGCTACTATTATGTGAATGAGACAGCTTCCATGTGCCAAAATTTCTCCTTTTCATTTAACATTTTATTTTAGAAATTACACGAAGTCTTTACTAAGCAAAAATATAGTATCGTTGGCATTTCGATTCAGTGGATGTGCACCAATCACCTAGGACAACCGGAATATTCGTCCCTGATATACATGTGTGTATGTATATATGTAAGGATTTACTTTAGAAGATACTGTATGTACTAAAGCAAGATCCCTATGGATTAAGTAGAATCTTTTTCTCTTAAACCAGCTTGAGGAACTTAAAAAAAAATTCAAGTCTTACGTATGTCTAAATAAAGCGTATGCGCTTATACGCACATTAAGAGTCACATACGATAAACTGCAGAGGTTCGGGAGTCGCCAGACACGAACAAATATTACACACAGTATTTATTGTTATCTGCACATTCTGTTACAATAATTTTGTATAAATATCAATACATACATTATAAAATACGAATAATATAAATTTATAAATATAAATATGAACAAATAATAAAAATGCATATACGAATAAATATCAATTCTTAATTTGTGTTAGTTCCAATAATCTGAAGGTAAAATATATGGGTGTATATATCGACACACTGAGGTGGGAATTAGAACTCCCACCCATTGCATCCGAAAATAGAAGAAATCAAGGATTTTTGATCAAGTTTTTTGGTTGGAAAGTAATTCCATCCATCCGAGAAAAGACACAGCGTTTTGTTTTTTTTTGTTGATGACGACTGTAATCAAACCTCTCTTCCCAATTCCAAAATTCTGGGTACGCCACTGGATATATATAAATGTTTTCAAAATCCTGATTGATTATTGTACATTAACTTACATTGTTGTACATTAACTTAATTAATACTGCAATGAACGATAGAAACATCTAAGAAGAATTGTAATCCGAAATTTCTTTAATCCCTGACTCAGGATTTAAATTCTTAAATATATGTAGCCTACTCAACATGAACATTAAACTTACGTTTTACTCCCGTGTACTCTAAGTTTATACGCAGTAAATAATTATAAAGTTGAAAACTTTTTACTGCCTTTTATATTAATTGTGATGCAAAAAGCAGTTCAGTGAATATACGGTATAGGCCTATTCGCGAGCCGCGGTTTGGTCACCGCTGTCCTGTACAGTAATTTCGCTGCGACAAAATGCATTTGATAATTCAAAAGTTGATTACAATCATAATAACTGGTTTTCAAAATAGATGGTGATTATAAGAAATAATTTTTTAGGATATCTGCGATTCATTATAATGGACTGAAGTTCATTGTTATTGAATTTCAATGAAATTTGAAAGCTGCTGTTTGAAAGCTGCTGGGCAAAACAAAGCAAATCAGAAGTACGAAAGACTCATAGGCCTTTCCTTTCCTGTAAACCATTATCATAGGTTTTTTTATTTATTTTCAGGAACTTCACGACGCTTTTATTCCTCATAATTTGTTATTGACTGTTGCAGCATCAGCTGAAAAATCTACTATTGATGTCGCTTACAACGTAAATGAGATAACAAAGTACGTAGCTTAAATTTATTGTTACTTGAATTCTTTAATAAAAGTATTCAGGGCTTTGAATAAGCAAAATTAAGAATGAAAACTGAAGGAATAAATTTAAAAAAATTGTAAACAACATTTTGTTTTTGCTGAAGTGTTTTTAAAATTAATGTCTTAGAGATATTGTGCAATAAAACTAAAGTTTATGCTATTAATGTTCCAGATATGTAGATTTTATTAATCTAATGACTTACGACTTTAATACTGAATGGAAAAATCTTACCTGCCATCATTCACCGCTGTATGAAAGGCCTTATGAAAGTCAAGTTCAAAAACTACTGAATATGGTAAGTTCTTACTTTGCAATTAATGACAATTTTTCAATTAAAAGAAATATCACTCACATTAAATGACATTTGTAATTTAAATTCTGTGAAGAAGAGTTTGAAACATGAGATTACTTCAAAATCTACAGTAGCTAGAAACATGAAATTTTGCATGTCCTCGTAGAAATCCATGTAAAAGTGCACAATCATATTTTCAACACTTGAAACTATAAATGTTATAAGTATTACTTGTTTTTAAAAACTTGGAAAAAGCCATAAGAAAGATACAGTATAACAAAGCTCTATTAGTTCTGAAACCGAAACACAAATTTATTAATTTCTAATAATCCTATAGCGTCGTAGCATTAGTCACTTTTAAATACCTTCAATCTTAACACGTATATATTTATAATACAAATTTTCGGTAGTCCACCAGCATACTCAAAGCCCGGTTTTTTTGCTAGTATACCTACATTACAATTTTATCCTATATAATACTGTAACTTCTCTCTTATTAATACAGTTGGAACACATTCATTGAGTTCGTAGTGCTTTTTTAAATTTTGCGTAGAAAATCTAAATCTCAGATAGAGGCTTAGATTTGTTTTGTGGGATCTTTCTAAAATATGTTGTCCACTGTCTTAAATTTTAAAATTTAAAAATTTTAATGGAAAGTTGCTTGCAATCTCCATTTTTCAAGATTTAATTATTATAGGAGGGATTAGCTGAGATTCTTATATTCTTTTTTTCCCTAAGAGATAAGTTTTTTTTTGTCACGTTCTTTCCTTTTAGTTTTAGTTTAGTTTAAGTCTATGCATTCCAAAAATGACTAATGTTCCAAAAATGGATTGGGAGATACGTCAAAAAACACACAACATAAAATGACACAATATTTAACTACTTTTAACTCAGTGATTACAGTGAATAAGAGAAAAAGACTAATTTCATTAACATTGATTTACATTTTTAAGGTATTTCCCAAACCAGCCTTCGTGGTTCACGGGCGCCGAAAATGTAGGCTCAAAGTTTCAATGACAATCGGGACAAGTTGAAATTTGGTGGTCAGCCGCCTTTCCCTATGGGAAGAAACCTTGTTCCCATTTTACAAAGAACTTCCCAGAGAAGAATTAACCTAGGAAAAAAAAATCTTGAACTCCTCGGGGTAAAGAACCCGCCTCCTCCAGCCCTGCAGACCAATAATGACCCACCGGGCCAACCACACTTTAAATGCTTAGATAAATAAATAAGAACAAATATAAATGAAAATTGTGGATGAAAGTAAAGAAATTCGTGATGTAACCAATAATAAATTAAAATTATTGAAAACATGTGACAATCTAAAGAATAGACAATAGAGGATTACTTTTTTTTTAATTGCTCAATTGTATTTGTATTGAATATCGTTTTCTAATTTTGTTTAAGATTTGTATTTATGACTGATTCATTACTGGGTTTTTCGCTTAAGAAAATTAAAATCTCAAAAAAGTGTCAATTCTGAAAAGGGTTTCAAATTTTTCTGCTGATTAATTTCTTTTTTTTTGTTCTTAAAGTGAAGGTTACTTATTTCATTTTCTTTTTTCTTTTTTTAATTGTAGAACTGGTCAGTGAAATTTTGGATTTCCTTAGGAGTTCCGAAAGAGAAAATTGTCGTAGGATTAGGTACATTTGGAAAATCATTTACTTTAGGATCCCTAGATAGCACTGGAGTACATGCTGCAGCAACGCAAGTAGGAGAAAAAGGACCTTATACGAATGATCCTGGATTCCTTGGCTACAATGAGGTATAATGTACTTGTGCAGAAGTTTATTCATCTTTTTTGATTAAATGTTCGACAGTTAGTTGAAAGGATATAATAGATAATGAAAGACTAAACGAAAAACCATAAAATATGTTTTGACAACGCACTTTGGAATAACAATATTTAAAAATTAAAACATCAAATCGGTTACATGTTTCGAACAGTATTTGCATCTCTCATCATCAGACCTTTGTATCCAGGTCCAATGCTAAACGGTGTAAGTACTGCTCGAAACATGTAACCGTTTAATGCTTTAATTTTTTAATATTATTATTTCAAAGTCTGTTATCGTTTATATTTTATGTTCAACTTTTCTTGAATTTACACCACATATATATAACACACGTTAATACAATATTAGACTAAGAAAAATTTTATAATTGGTTGAAAATTATTAAACAAAAATTATAGGAATTTTTATAGCTTGGTGAAGAACTTGAATTTAGGAACAACGTTGAACATCCAGATTATTATTATAACTATGTTTTTTTTCTTTAAGATATGTGAAAATAAGAACTGGACTGTGGTCAGAGAGAATTACTACAAAGTTCCCTACGCCTACAAAGGTCAGCAGTGGGTTGGCTTTGACGATGACGAAAGTCTCAAGATTAAGGTAGAATTGAGTGTGTGAATCTATTGTTTTAAACAGAATTTCAATTCCCGAAGTTGTGAGAAGACGTAAATAGAAAAAAAAAATCTTTTGGGACTTATTGGATATTTTATTAGTCCCGTAGCTGTTTTTTTTAAATTTTTCAGGCAACCGCGGCGAGCGATCAAAATATTGTCCTAAATTCTGAGGGGGTTTCTTTCCAAAAAAAAAATAAAAACAGATCTTTTATTTTGTTGCCAACCAATAAAAAAAAAATCCTTTCATGGTTCTGCCTGGTATTACAATAGCCACAAGCCCTTCTCAGCTACGTTACTAAAAGAGAAAGAAAAAAATGCTTTCTGAAAGATAATTTTGGTTTGAGAACTTTATTTTCTGCCATTAGGCATGTCTTAATGCATCTTCCTATTTTACTATTATATGCCATTGTATTACGATATGGCCCATGTCTACAAATAAAACTATGAATTAGATTAAATTGATGGCATGAACGATATCTGAGATTAAACTCATGACATTTACTGTTAAAAATAACTTCCTTGAAACTGAAAACATACAAGTTAAAAAAAAAAAAAAAAAAACCTCTAAATTTCCATGACTATATTTTTCATATATTTTTTTGAATATTGTTATTTTCTCATGATATTATTCTCTCATTTAGCTTTTTTTTGTATTCCTAGCTATTTATGAGAATCAGCATTTAAAGGTTTTCTTTTGTTACCATGCATTAGCGTAGCTTAGTTTAGCCCTGGGAGCCAGCGATGAAATGCCTATTTATCAAAGAGCGACCATTTCTCAAATAAACAAAAAAAAAAGAAAGCATAAAAAGAAGCCAAATCGTATCTAATGAAACACAAACGTAGCAGTATGGAGCTCTATTTGCCGTCCCCTGGTTTTTGCTGCCAGGAAAATTGTAATAACAAAAGAAATTGGCTATGATTTACGATATTCAAGAAAAAGCAAGATAATAATCAATTTATAAGCAGAAACATATGTTTTCGATTGATATTTGGAAAAGATGCAAATGTTATTTTAATGTTGATACTCATATAATGAAAATTTCACTTCTTTTTAGAAGTTCGTCGAATGTAATTCTGAAAAGAACTACAGTCGGACCTCTATTTAACGAAGTCGCTAAATCCCGAAAAAAAGTTCGTTATATGGAAAATTCGTTAAATAGAGATTCACCTTTTAAAATTACTTTAAATTACATAAAACAGATTTAAAATACATAAACAATAAATATTTTTAAAAAAGTAATAATTTTAATGACATAAAGAATACATTACCATATGCGTACTAAAATTTTACTAATAAAATCTGTTAATTTTGTCTGAGTTTTTTTTTTTTTTTGAAAAAGCGTTTTCGCTCATAATACGTCTCTCATCTTTGCAATGCACCAAAAACCCCTTCAGGCGTATTTTCTTCAAATTGTAATCCGCGTCGGATTGTTTCAAATGATTTTAGCATTTCATCATACGAAGGTTTTTGGATTTCTGCATCATGATCATTTCCATTTTTATCATCATCATCGCAATTCTTAGCTGTATTGTTTTTATTTTTCACACTGTCTAAAATATCCGATTCAGTTAGTGTTTCCTAGATCTCAATGAAGTGAAAGATAATTATCAATCAGCACATCATCGTTAATTTCTTCTTTTTCCCTCAGCTGTATCCAAATTTCTTTCATTTCCTCTAAGGGAATATTAATAATAAAAACATTTCAAGGAGAAAAAAAATGGATACAACGAAAAAGTTCGTTAAATAGAAAATGCACTTCGCTATTTGGAGGTTATTTTACGAAGAAATTAGCAAAATGTTCTTGGTTCCAAAGAAAAGTTCGCAAAATAGAGAAATTCGCAAAATAGAGGTTCGTTAAATAGAGGTCCGACTGTATTAGAGAAAAAGCCTGTTGAATCCCGGCGAGTTGCGGAGCACTATCAAAGAAAGCGACTGCTGACGTTTGGTTCATAGTTTCCTGCTATCCAGGGCCACCATGTGGAGAAATCAGCTCGACCCTTAATCGTATAATGAAGTTATCGTTGAAATAGCTGTAATGAATTAGGCGTTCAGTTTGATTCTTAAACGTTTTGTGCCAATGGAGTTTCTGTCCGTTTTTTAACTTTCAATTGGCTTAAAAAGTCTATTTCGGCACTACTACACTTAAATCTGAGTGTGATTCCAGGCATCAGTGCTTTCCTTTCTTTTTTCCATGTACAATTACATCAAGTGGTATTATGGTTTTTATCTAGGACAAAAATTAATTCGACAAAACAGAATTACATTTATATCGTACCACTCTTGGAAATTTCAGACATTGGAGCAAATCCAATTCAGTGAATTAAATACTTTAATAGATTCTAATGCAAATCATTTATAAATAAGTAAATACAGAACTATCTTGAATATTTAATAATGTAGTTATGTGTGTAATGTTTGAACTTGATATCAAAAGCATCTTACAACTTTTCCATTGATTTCTGGAAAAATCTTCTATATTACCAAAAAGAAATTGTGTGTGCGTGCCTGCGTACGTCCACCAACAATTGAATTTCGCTGCAATTGGCACGTGCGTTGCCAGGCAACAGGAGTATTGTTACATTGTCGCATGTAATTTCGCACGTGAACTGCCAGGCAAAAAAATTCCGACTGTTACAGATGGTTTCAATACTTAATGCATGTTTTTAACTATATTATTAAAGTTTAGAATGTAAACTTTACTTTATTTTTAGTTTAATTTTTAAGCTTTAGGTTTTCGTTACTTGATGTAATTTGTTTTTGTGAATAAATTTCCGACTCTTACAAATGGATTTCAATAGCCTCCAAGTTAAAATTTAACATGTGAAAGTATAAATTGTTAAAAATGAATAAGCTTACACACAAATTTAACATAATAAATGTTATATTAAAAAAATTATATAAAAGGAGCTTTCAGCACTGTTGACAATGGCCTTCGCTAAGAAGTGCCGAAACCTCCTTTTTTTTGTAAATTTTAATAAAACTTTTATTATATGTTAAATTTGTGTGCAGGCTGATTCATTTTTAATAATTTCCATATCCTTTGCATGTACTTTTTAGAATTTAAACTTTATTTTTATTTATAGTTTTAGGTTTAAGTTTATTGGATGTATTTTTTTCCCGTTACGTATGTGAGGCTTCCGGAGCGAAGCTACGGGTAGCCATCTAGTCTTATTAATAATGCTGTTATTCCTGAATTTTTTTCTTGAATTCTAAAATCTTATTTAAATTTTTATTTTATCTTTTTTTATTTTCTTGTATTTGTCGCTGTTTTAAATTAAATAATTAAAAAGAACTTTTAATTTTGACAGGTCGACTACGTGAAAACAATGGATGTTGGAGGAGTCGTTGTCTGGTCTCTGGACACAGATGACTTTCATGGAAACTGTCAGAATGAAACTTATCCACTCATTAAAATTATCCAACGAGAATTACTCGAAACTTCTCCCACTGAAGTTACTACAGTCCCGACTGAACGAAAATGCGAGTCCGAAGGATATTTCCGTGACCCTAACGATTGCTCCATCTACTGGAGATGTTATAAATCAGGAAATGATTTAGTCGCTCAAGAATTCAAATGTGAAGATGGTACCGTATTTGATCTGAGTTCAAATACTTGCAATTGGCCCCAGAATGTAGAAGGATGTCATGTCTAAAGCATCAGATCACCAATATCTTTTGTGACTGGTCTTTTTCTGTTTACACAACTTTATTATTACTTCTTCGCCAACTCAAAAGGTTTATCTCATTGCTTTCTAAGCTGACGTTGATGAATCATCATGAAAATGTAATTTTTTTTATTATGAACTTCTATTCCTAGCTCTTCATTGTTCAACACTGAAGGAATAAATTTACTGCTATTCACTTTTCAGTCTCTGGATTTTTATTAACGAAAATTAATTTATTGATCTAAATAAATATTCTATTATAAAATTATTGCAAAAATTTATTATGAAAATCAAATCGGTAATTCTGTTGATAATAAATTCTTATTAAATATTCTTTGAAATTTACATGATATTAGTTATCTATACTTAAAATAAACCTCTCAAAACTTTAAAGATAAGTGTGTTAAAAATAAATGAATAAATTTTACAACAATGAATATTTTTTTCCCAATTTATTCATTACTGTGACGTTTAAATGTAGAAGATAATGGTAATTAAACTTGGCCTCTTAGAGCACTGTAGCTATAACCACTAAGCGGATTTACATCAAAATTTTTATACAGACTATTCTAAGGATGCGAAAAAGGATTATGCAAAAAAAAAAAAAAAAAGAAATTCAAAAAAGTTTCCTTCACTTTACATCCAAATACACGAAAAACAATAAATAAACAACAAAAAATAAACAAAAATAATCAACAAAAAGACAATAAAAAAATTATCTGTTCTACACGGGACATGCCTGCTGCACAGACTGTTTCTTGATATCAAGACTATTGCTCGATGTATTTCCCCATCTTGAAGTTCAAAAACTTGCAAGCTATGAATAGTATGTTCAACAGTTGACCGCAACTGATCCCCCGTAATGCTTGGTAGCGTAATACAGTCCTTTATGACTGACAAATCTGCAACATGTCCTACAATCACAACCAGAAACCATAAGGATTCAGATCTGGAGAACGTGATGGCCAGATAATAGGAAATGATCGACTAATCACTCGGCAATCGGTGAAATGTTGGCGCAAACAGTGATATACGGTGAGTCTAATACAGGTAGGGGCGCACCATCAACTTATATAATTGGCTAAGTTCGTCCGTCTGTCTGTCTATAACTCGATATAATTAACCTATTAAGATAGATCCGAGGTTCTCAATGGTACCTTTGAATCAAAAGTACTCAAATTGGATGAAAATATTAGTTCATTGTGTCATTCCGTGTTGTTTCCATGAAAATTTATTCTTGGGAACTGACCTCGACAACTGAAATTCTAACAAAACATACGTTCAAAACCAAATAATTTTGTTACCACTGCACCCATTTTAATGAAATTTGTCATACTTACTCAGTTGTTTACGCTGATTTTGAAACTCAAAACCATTTTTGCGGTAGAAGCTTCGTTCACAAGTTAGCGCAGTATTTAGATTACAAAGGTGAGTTTTAAATGCCTGTCGGCGTTATGGATCGAAAATTATTCCATTCTTACTTTTAACAAGAAAAAAGAAGCATAAAACCGCACACAATTAAAGGTTCACTGAGCTATTTTTGGATTTTCCGTGCCGGAAACCCAAGACAGATCCGGTTTCGAGATTCCCATCTCTCATCGATCGGGTTCGTCCAGCACTCAATAACTCAGTAGAACCAAAAGAAACATAAACAAAGAACAAGTCGACAAAACAATGGCCCTTAAGCTAAAAAAACATCAAAATATAAATTAAGAATAAAAAGGGCAAAAAGTAATCCCCGCTAGCACTAGGCTTAGCATGTAAAGGATTAACTTATAAAGAAAACATATACATATTAGTCAAATTTAACGTGCGGGAAGGACATATAACAAGAAAAAGAAGCATAAAACCGCACGGTAAAAACTTTTCTAAAAAATAGGATATTAATAATAACAGTACGTTGCTAAACGTGTGTCTTAATCATCCACAATTACAGTATTAAAATCATATTTTAGATTATAATTATATTCATTTTTATATTGCATTCCATTCTTGTGAAATTCGAATAAAGGCACGCAAGTTGTTAAGTTTTAAATGTTAATAAATAATAAAGTGGAAATCAAACAGATCTCAAATGAATTTTATTCTTCAAAATTGATTTTCTTTGGATTTATTTTCAAGTCCCTCAACAATCGGCAGAAAATCAATATCAATCTTTGTAGTGAGAGGACGATCGAAGATATATTACTTGTCCGTGGCCTTCAATCTTGATCACGAAAGACCCTTGGTGATTCTATAGTCCTATTCTTGACCGATCACGAATTGAATGGATTAAACAGGATTGACGATGTCCAAGGACTAAAGGAGAATAATAGAAGGGAAAATATACAACTTTGTTTACCTTCTTAGGGGAAGTCTCTGGAAGTAAGGTTAACCACAAGTTCAATCAATATTAACAAGAGAAAAGTTATTCTATTTAATAATAGGCCTCAGAAAGCTATTCATTTTCCTTAGAATTGCGAAAAAAATTGGAAATCTTATTTTACTCGTTTTTCTTCTTAATCTGTTAAAATTCAAATTTGGATGTAAGTTCTTTTAAAATCGGACTTTATGGACAGCCTTACTGTCTACAGAAGAAAATTTTGTTATAACTCAAAACAACTTTGTTTATTCTTAAGTCAGTAAGAATGGTTCTCGCAATACATACTGAAATAAATAATTATGATTACGTCCTTACTTAAGTGGTTAGTAATTAAAGCTATGTATTAAAAAATATAAGCTTTTCTCTGAATTATAAATAGCTTATTGTTTACTTGCGATACAATTCTGACTAGATAATTGAATAAATTAAAAGTGAAATTTATGATAAGAATGAATTATTTTTAAAAGCATTATCAAGTTCTGGGAATATTATCCAAACATATTGTACTAAATTTGAAGATACATGATATCGCCTTCATTAGTTCACTGAATTCATAAATATGATGTTTAGTTATCAAAAATTGTTAGGTTCACTGTGCTAAGAGTTTCATTTCCAATTGAATGATACAGAATTCATCGAACATCAAGCTTTAATCAATGTCAAAGCAAGCTACCATTTACAAGACTACTGTTATAATTTAATATTTTCTTTTAAATCCGTAACAGAAAATAGAAAATAGAAATTGATATTGAACCAGTAATATCTACTTTAAGTTTAATCCTAAGAGTAGAAATAGTTCCATTTCTTCGTGATCAACGATACCGCAATTGGATACATTTTTGCAATCTCACTTTAAAATGTTTGAGTCAGCCATTTCGTCCTCTTTCAAATTCAGAGTGGAATGTTAGTTGTATACAGAATTGACTTTCTCACAATTAAATTAACAGCAAGATAAAACCATTAGAAGGAAACTAAGCGTCACTAATTAACCCAAAGCCTTTACAAAGAGCTTTTCAACTACATTAAACTCGAAACTAAAGAAACGAGCAATTATTGTACCATTTCAGCATATCACAAATCCCATTTTGTCGTTTATCATTCCTAGCAAATACTCACATATTTGTCTGATTTTTATAAAGATTTTTTCTTTTTTAAAAAAGGGTGAGACCAAGTTGTTTACTGAATGACTTCCTAGAATAGCTGTTTCACGCTAATGTGGTGATCATAAGCTAGAAGCAGTCATCTGTAAACAACCAGTTCTCGTTACACGGGCCTGTAGGAAATATTGGAAACAACGTGGAGCCTGAAAAGCTAAAATAAGCAATAAAAAATATAAAAAAAAAAACTCGCCAAAAGGACAACTGGCGAGAAAATTGATTGATCCACATTGATTCTGCCGATATTTCCTATAGGCCCTTATACCGAGATCTAGTTGTTTACAGATGACTGCTCCTAGATGATGATCGTGAAACAGCTGTACTAGGACGTCATTTAGTAAACAACTTAGTCTCACCCTTTATTAATATTTACTTTTTTAAATCTGAGTTTTTAAGCGCTAAAAAAAAATCGTATAGCGTGTACCTTGTAGCGTGCACATGACTTTTCTCACCAGTTATCCTTTTGGCCAGTTTTTTTTATCGTTTATTTTAGCTTTACAGGCTCCACATTGATTCCGACGGTATTTCCTATAAGCCTGTGTATCGAGACCTGGTTGCTCCGAGCTGATGAGCGCCGTATTAGCGTGAAACAGCTGTTCTAGGATGTCATTTAGTAAACAACTTGGTCTCACTCATTGATATCTCATTGATATTAATAGTTTATTAATATTTACATGCGCATTCTGATTTTTGATGCGCTAAAAAAATCATAGCGACCGCGTGTAGCATGCACATGAATTTTCTCACCAGTTATCCTTTTGGCCAGTTTTTTTTATCGTTTATTTTAGCTTTACAGCAGTGTTTCTCAACCTTTTAGTACTTGCGACCCAATTTTCAATCACAACTCTTATCGCGCCCCCCGAAAAAAAAAAACAAACCTCCAAACCTATCTGTTCAACCAAAAAAAAAAAAAAACCTGCAAACCTATCTCTTTAACAGATCTTCGATATGCTCGCGCCCCCCCCTTTAGTTTTATCGCGCCCCCCTAGAGGGGCGCGCCCCACAGGTTGAGAAATGCTGCTTTGCAGGCTCCACATTGATTCCGACGGTATTTCCTATAAGCCTGTGTATCGAGACCTGGTTGCTCCTAGCTGATGATCGCCTTATTAGCGTGAAACAGCTGTTCTAGGATGTCATTTAGTAAACAACTTGGTCTCACTCATTGATATCTCATTGATATTAATAGTTTATTAATATTTACATGCGCATTCTGATTTTTGATGCGCTAAAAAAATCATAGCGACCGCGTGTAGCATGCACATGAATTTTCTCGCCAGTTATCCTTTTGGCGAGTTTTTTTTTTTTATTTTCTATTGTTTATTTTAGTCTTTCAGACTCCACACTGATTCCGACGATTTTTTTCTTTTTTCTTTAATTTTTTGGAGACCTCTAACCTTTCTACCAAGGAAAATCGTTTTGTACTCTTAATTGTAAGTTATTTAAAAGCGCTGTATATTTTGAAACATGTTTCAATGTTTCAGTTTCGCTTCCGGAATGCCGCCTAGTCAGTAAGACTTTTCTTAGTATTTCTTTGTAAAATATTCACTCTTAAAACTAAACAAAAATTGCTTTCGAATTTGAATTCTAACAATGTCAATTGAATCTACTCGTTATATTAAATTTGCCATGAAAACCGATGATTTCCTATAATATTACTCCAACAACAATTTACAATATATCTCTAAGACTTCTGTAATTTGTGATCAAATAAAATACAATATAAACAGAATACAAAAGAAAATTTGCAAGAAGTTCTTAAAGGAACTTAATTGTACTTTTCTTAAATTGGGAAATTTTTGTCTTGTCTTGTCTTGTCTTGAACATCTTAGGTATAGACAATGAATGTCTGTTCCTAGCTCTGAAGATGATTTTGGTCTTTCCATCTTATTTTTGGTCGTCCTCTGTCTCTTTTTCCTTTGGGTTTATATTTCAAAATTAAATTTGGAATCTTATCGCTGGACATCCTTTCTACATGGTTAAGCCAATTTTTTTGGTAATTTTGAATTTCTTGAATTAAACTTGGAGTTTTAAGTTGGTCTCGAATATCATTATTTTTCTTTTTGTCGAGACGTGTAAATCCTAATAAAGGTCTCAAAAATTTCATTTGTGCAGTTTCCAATCTTTGTTTGTTTTTTGTTTCAATATCCAGGTTTCACTCCCATATTTAATTGCTGCTTTGGCTGTAATGTTATGTAATCTTAGTAGTGTTTCTTTCGTCATTTGTTTTCCAAATCTTCTTCTAATTATTCCATTCATTCTGTTGTATGTCTGTATGTTTGATATCAGATTTGCCTCATCGTTATAACATGAAATTATGTTTCCTAAATATTTAAACTCTGATACTTGTTCTATTATTTTTCCATTAATTACAATTTTCACTTTTTGTATTTGTTTTCCACACATTGCCATTGATTTTGTTTTTAATTCCGAAATTTTCATTTTATAATTTTTTGAGATAGTATTTAAATGATTTGCTCCAATTTGAAGTTCATCTTCTGAATTTGCTATCAAAACTTGATCGTCAGCATACAGTAATGTCTTCAATTTTTTATCTTTTGTGATCTGGATACCATTTTTATATATTGATCTCCATTCTTTTAGAATTCTATTTATATATATGTTGAAAAGTATTGGGGAAAGTCCACATCCTTGTCTCACTCCTTTATTCATAGTTAAAGGCTCTGATATTTTCCCGTTCATGATTTTTTTATTAATTTTAGTTTCTCTATATATACTTGTAATTACATCAATTAATTTCGTCGGAATTTTATCTTCTTCCATAATTTTCCATAGTAAATTTCTGTTTAGGTTATCATAAGCTTTCTCGTAATCAATGAAAAGTAGGTACGTTGGCAAATTAAATTCTCTTCTTTTTTCAAGTAATTGCTGTAATGTGAATATAGCATCTGTACATCCTCTTCCTTTCCTAAATCCACACTGTTCTTCTTCTAAATAAGTATCTGTAAACTGGGTTAATTTATTTTTTATAATGGTCGTAAATAATTTGTATGCTGTCTGTAGTAATGTTATTCCTCTATAATTTTAACAATTATCCTTTGGTCCTTTTTTATGTATACTAATTACTATTCCAGTTTCCCATTCCGTTGGTATTTGTTGTTTTTTCCAGATCTCATTAAAAAGATTAAGTAATTTTTCTTTTAATTTTCCATTTACATATTTAAATAATTCTATACATATCCCATCTGATCCCGGACTTTTCCTGTTCTTTGAGTTTTTTAAGGCATTTCCTAATTCATCCATTGTAATTCCATCTGAGCTTTCTGTTGTATTATTAAATTTCTGAAAATCATTCTCAACTTCTACCTGATCTTCTTCATTCCAGAGTGACTTGTAATGTTTTTTCCATTCTTCTTCTAGTATTAAATTCATTCTTAATTTATCATTTTCTGTACATTGTAGTTGTCTGAAAATTTTGAAGCCTATTCTTTGGGGTCCTGTGATGTCATGTTCTAAAGATTTAACAAATTTATCCCAATCTTCTCTACGTGTTTTCCTTGATAGTTTCCTAACTTCCGCTCGCAATTTTTTATATTCTATATAATTGTTTGTGTTTTTATTTTGTAGATAAATTTTAAAAGCTTGCTTTTTTTTCAAAATCTTTTCCTGTAGATCTTCGTTCCAAGTTCTAATCCATTTCTTGTTTTTATGTGATTTATAACCTAAACTTTCCTCTGCTGCATGTAATACTCCTTCTTTGATGTTTTTCCAATCTAATTCTATATTGTTTGTAGATTCTGTTATCTTGTCTTTCAGTCTATTTCTGTATAAATTTCTAATACTTTCTTGTTCAAGGAGGTAAATTTTGAGTTTCTTAGAAATTACCTTATTTTCTGTTTTCTTTTTATAAATGGATTTGTATTTAGTTTCAAATCTGCTTTCCACTAACATATGATCATTATCTATTTCACTTCCACGATATACTCTCGTATCTTTAATATTATTATTGAGTTTTTCATTTATAATAATATAATTTATGATAGACTTAACTCCTCTAGCTTCCCTTGTATATTTACGTATCTCTTTATGTTTGAAAAAAAGTATTACTGATTTTTAAATTATTGAAAACACAGAAATCCTTTAACATTTCTCCATTATAATTACTTGTTGGTTCTCCTTCTGTTCCTATACATTTTGTAATTGGTTGATTACCTACTCTGGCATTAAAATCTCCCATCAAAATTATTGCTTCATCTTTATTTATTTTGTCAAGACAACTTTGTAAATTTTCATAAAATTCTTCTGATTCTTCATCCTTGCCCTGTATTGGAGCATATATTCCCAAAATGTTAAAAATTTTGTTCATAATTTTTATCCTGATCATTATAATTCTATCTGATATCCACTGGTAGTCTAAAATTTTATTTTTCCAAACTTTTTTGATCCATATTGCAACTCCCGATGAGGCCCATCTATCTTCATCAACACCAGAATAAATCATAATATAGTCTCTAAACATTAATGATCCTTTGTTTTTCTTTTTTGTCTCCGTTATTACAGCTATGTCTATATTTCTAATCTTTAATTCTATGTTTAATTCCTCCATTTTATTTGCGATACCACGTACATTCCAAGTTGCAAATTTCAGTTTCCCAAAGAGATGTCCAGTTCCATTAGCCGGTTCATTTCCATTTATATCTGTCCTGTTATTCATCTTCTGAGTTTTTCGAGTAATATTAAATTCCCCTGGATAGATCAACACTCTATCGCAGAGTAAGTTCAGTGATAGGGCTGCTATCTTATGGCCTCTAAACTTGCCAATGAAATTTTTTACCTATTTTTTTTTTTTTTTTGTAATGTCGTGAAAAACAATAGAAACGGAAACTTTCCATTTTCGTAAACTATAATTTTTTGTTCAACAAATTCACCTTTAGAATTTCCCTTTGCTCGATTTGATTAAATCCGCATTGATTTATTTAGAGCTGTTTTATTTTTTTTAAATCACTTATCTAAATAATTTTATTAAGTTAAAGCATTTAAATTGAAAGCAAACAAAAAGCATTCTAAAAAAATTAAGATATTTACTGCAGGCCTTGTACGTCCTTGGATGGGCGGGAGGTTTAGGCTTCCAGCGATTCTCAGCCAGGTCGGACGACAAAGTCTTCATTCAACCTTCATGGAAGAAATCCGGCTTCCATTTGACAGAAGGCTGGTGAATTCAGAGGTCCATCTGGGTTTTTTTTATCACTTTCCCGTCCTCTAATTTATCGATAAGGACCATCTAAAAAATTTAAATATAAAAGTATCGCCTCTAATCCTTAAATTTGTAAATTTTTAAAACTAAGTTTAAAAAAACAATCTAAGCAGTAAAAAAGTTGTATATAAACACGTAGTGACCAATGACGAGGCGGTCTCAATGAAATTTGTAAGCGATTATCAATAAGCCCTCTCCCCCCAAAAATAGAAAAGAAATGTAATTAAATATTCATATTGTATCAAAATTGGTAAAAAAATGTTTTTAGAGTTACGGGTAGTAAATGAAATTGAAGAAAACATACGAAGCAAAGTCAAAATCTTGAAATTTTATAGAAATTTTCACTTCTTATTTAATATATATTTCCTATTTCACTTATTCCTAAATTAATTATATATACAAAATAGTTAATTATCTATAGTGAATTCTAGAGAAGGTGCATGTTGTATCTCAGGATTTCGCTATTGTTTCTTTAATTTTGCTGAAACCACCCAATTCCCATCAGTCTAATTCCCCTCCCGTCGTATTGTGCTTCATCGCGAAGCAATAGATGAAACTCTAACATATAGGCTGTGGGTAATCGTAGAGGGTCAGAAACCGCAATCAACATGTTGTAAGCAATTCGACCAACGTTTATATAATGACCAATCTCCCTAAACCTATTCGGCGTTTAGGAAAATTGGATGGTGTTATGCATTATATGACCAAGCGACAAAATATATTTTTTTAGATTATTGCTCCATCTACTGGCTAAAGGTGTAAACTTTTATAAAAAATTATTCTTGCTTCCTATCTCAACATAATTCTGCGGAAAATTAATTTTGAATAAACTCCAATCGACTAATCGTAAACAAAAGATTTGCATCATGTGACTAACAACCTTTGTTCGCATGGTCATTTGATTCGAAATTCATACGTCATCATGTGTGGTGTATAAGTAAAACAAATGTGGAGTGAAAGCTTTTGCGTTTATGCGAAGATCTCAAAATCGAATTTTGGCGCTTGGTCAAATGATGCGTAATAGGCTACCATCCAATTAAGTGCAATAACATTTTCTTCGGAAAAAAAAATACACACTTTTTGAACTGCAGCAAAAAATTCTGTATAAATGTAATATAAGTAATTCATTTCCAGCTTATGTTAACAACGTAAGATAAATTTGTTATAATTTTTTATAACAATTTATTTTTCTCTTTGTTTTTTTCTGAAATGGTAAGTCACTTAAGGCCGCATTATATGTATCATTTCAACTGGCCTTAATGCAAACAATGTCAGGGTAGATTGCTATCGAAAAGACAGCTTTAAAACTCTTGTCTTAAACGTTCCATATCGCCTTCCAACACACGCAAAATTTATACTTCTCAATTGCATCATACCTAAGTTTTATTTACGAAAAAAATAGTATTGATTTATATAAAAAATCATTTATTCAATGCATCGAATAGGCGAAAGAATTTTTTAATTAATTAAAATAGGAAGTATTCATTTTTTTTTTTTATTTTTTCATCTTTTTATGTTTCTTTGTTTTCAGTTTCGATAAATAATTCAGTCTCGTTAAATCTCGACCAACCATGATATGATGTTTTCGAGATTCCAATCGCTCGTCGATTCAAATTTTCAGACCGAAATTCTGTAATGATTTTGATTAATAATGTATCATTTTTCTGAAAGCATCCACGAAAACATAAGGAAAAGATGACCTCCGTAGGTGCATATCATTTTTGTAATCGGTAATTTCGAATAAATAGATACAAATCGATTGGACTTCAAGATCTACAATTCGTCACCAGGAGAGCCAGTGTCAGATGACATGTCCTATGTGGAGCAACGTGCTCGCCATCTCGCCATGGCGAGTTTATGGAGAGCTTATGGCCTGTGAAATGGTACATGTAAAGCGGCCTCTACACTATTTATATGGAGGATTCGCCCCTGATAAGACATACACACACACACAGACGAAGTTAACTAATAAGCTTCAGTTTCCTAGAAAAGGAGATTAAAAAAATCGAAATTTATAAAAGAAATTATTCAATTATATACTAATTTTAAGCAATAATCAAAAACTAAAATTAACATAAGTTACGCGTATATCAACCTTGTTAAAAGAGAAAAAACTAAGAAATAATAAAAGCAATATTTAACAAAATCTAATTATATTTTTTAATTGCTGTGTCCTACTCGTGTCTTTCTTGTGTTTTCTAAATTTAGAGATTTATTATCTTATTATTATTACAAAACTTCATTAATAATGGACTAAATTATTCTGCTTTGCTTAAGAAAAGTGAAATTCATTTGAAATTCCAAATAAATATTGTAAAATTAAATATTAATTTAAACATATTCATAAAGAAGTTAAAAAGACAAAAGAGTAATATTTGATATATTTAATTTTTACACATTATCAGCCATTGAATGTGGTTGCTTAACAAACTTCTATTAGATTGTAAATTCAATGGGGATTGATTATAAGAACGATATCAAAGTATCACTTTTTCACGGATTAGGGAGTGGTTAGAATTGTCGAATGTTTTTCCAAGGTTATCTATTTTTGTATAAAATCTATATCCCGTTTATTTCTACTCATCAGTTTTCTCATCGAAGTGTGAAGGACAACCATTAGAACAAGACACTTTATTGTAAAGATTGAGTTGCATCTTCTGAAAGCCAATTGTTAATTGTGTTATTGCAGTTTCAGTAGATAAACAATATAAGGAAATTTAAATTGCGATAAGAAAATAAAAGAGAGATGATATAACATAAGAAAACTATGAAATCAAATAAAGTATTTAAATCAATCAATCATTGAAGTATTTAATCGAAGTTAAATTACTGTCTTGAGATAATAGACACACAGTTTAAAATCAACTGGAATAAATCATTGCAAAAATTAAATATTAAGGCATGATAAATCGTCTGTCATTAGCGAACAGAGGGGAAAGAAAGTTCTGAAAAATTTTATTCATAAAAAGAAAGAAATGGATTATTTTGACTTAAAATTCGAAATTTGTTTGAAATTCTTTCTGTAGAAGACAAAAGCAAGGATTATATGTCACATATTCCAACCTAAATTCTGCCGCAATAGTACACGCATTTGTTATAAATACAAAGTTAAATTTTACATTTTAGAGGTTGGCTACATGGGGACCTCGGGGATAAAGGTTCAATAGTTCTCTGACCATCGCATCGATGTGAAATTGGACTCACTCCCGCCTTAACCCCAGGAAAGAATCCGGCCACCATTTTCGAAGGAACGGTAAAACCCATCGACCTATGTGGAAGAGAAAAACCCTTGATTAAATCCCTGTTATAAATTCTAATCTATTACAGCTTAGATTATAGTCCAAAATCATTTCTCAGATTTATAAAAGTGCAATTTATAAAAAGTGGAGATAAAGATTAGTCTAAGCTTATTCTTAAGCAAATTGCTAATACTTAGACCATGCCATAAACTTTATTACTATTAAGATATCAATGTTATTGATGACATTGTAAGGAAAGACCAAAGAAAGGGGGTTAAGTATTGTACAAATAGAAAACTGTTACAATAGACACCTTTCAAACATATTTCTAAATACTTTTATCTATTTTTTTTTACTTTAATAACGCCTTCATTTTCATCGCAATAATCAGTGCAAAATCCTTCCAATCAATGCCTGATGTTTATGAGTTCACTTAGCCTGTCAGTTTTGAAGTAAACATTACAAAATATTTGTACTATGTCGTAGAATGATATTTGCTAAGTAATAATAATGGAAACATGAAAAATACCATTAATATTCTATAATTATAACTTACAGATTTACAGAAAATGTGAGAGGGGGGGGGATCTTTGAAGGTGAAATTCGAAACGGGCGTCTCAGGGTCTCGGCTTAAACCCAAAAATGGCAGTTTATTTCAATATGAGTGGGATCTTAGTTGTACAGACTTGCTTGTGATAACTCAGTTGCATCCTGATAATCAATTGTTATTATGTTTATAAAACAGATTAAACATTGAATAAATAATATTGTAGTGTGTAATTCTGCCTGGTTAGTTAAGAATAAGATTCGGCTGAAACTAAGCTGGAGCAAAACTCAATCTCTTTATTAGAATGAAAAACACAGGTATTTATAAGCTATGTACATGGATTGTGATTGGTTGGTGGCCTTTAACAATGATAGGGTGATTTAAATAAATATGTGATCTTAACGGGTTTTAAAACGTTGCTATTTAAATTAAATTGAATTATAAGGAAGCCACCAACCGTTTAAGATTTAGTAATAAATAAACGATGATAAAATCTTTTAATG
>JAFIDM010012231.1:138953325-138981496 GCA_023159025.1 Thereuonema tuberculata
CCCTTATTTATTCTTTCTTTTCTATTTTACCTAAAAATACCTTAATATATTTACATATTTCATTCTTAATTCTGTTTTGATTTAACTGTGAAATCCACCAACCACCCCTATCGAAATCTTTTCTATATCTAACATCTTTCTTTCTTCTTTCATATTTTCACATTCAAAAATTATATGGTTCCAATCCTCTAAGTTATTGCATCCTAATCTACAATTCCTTTCTTCTTTAGTTAACCAATATTTACTTGCCTTCCAAATACTACCACATCTAATTTTAAAGTATATTTCGCTCCAGTAGGGGTGGATCATGTTTTCACATAAATAGCTGGCCCCTTCTATTTGAACATCTAATTTACCATAGTAATTATTAAATTTCGATTTCTGTATTTTGTTATAATTATATTGCATATTTATTTCTATCAATTTTTTAATAATTACTGTTTTACATTCCATCCAATAATTACAATCCATTATTTTTTCCCACTCTATCCCCAATCCTACTTCATTAAATGTTTTTTCACTCTCTTTTATATATTTACATTTATTCCCCTTCTTTGCATTTTCCATCATGTTCTTTAATATTAACTTTGGTAATCGATCTTCATTTAATTCTACAATTTTGATTACATAGTCTATACTCCTTTTAATACAATCAATTCTTATTGGATACAATCCTAATTCATTTTCCATAATATAATTTGGAGTAGCTTTTTCCATATTAAAATATAACTTAATAAATAAATATTGTATATTTTCTAATGCCTTTTTAATTTTCCATCCTTCTATTTCCATTCCACAGCAAATAACACTTTTAACCATACTATTAAACATGTATTTTATTTTTTTAAATGAAGATCGATTATCAAAGTTAATATTAGAGAACATGGTGGAAAATGCAAAGAAGGGGAATAATTGTAAATATATAAAAGAGATTGAAAAAACATTTAATGAAGTAGGATTGGGGATAGAGTGGGAAAAAATAATGGATTGTAATTATTTTACAAGAATTTCTTGACATTTTCCGGTAGGTCACATCATAAGCTCAGCCTGAAGAAAGGATCAATTGTGATGCTCCTTCGCAATCGCAATTCAAAGAAAGCATTCTGTAATGGCACAAGATTGGAGTATCATCTCAATTTAATCACGGCAGAAGTTCTTTCGAAAAATAATAGAGATGATATCGTCACTATTCCCAGGATCGATTTTTAATCGAGTGATGTCAATTTGCCATTGAAGTTAAAGCACCGTCAGTTCCCAGTAATGTCCGCATCAAGCATTCCGATAAACAAATTCATTTACATTCCAAGCAATGCATTAATTTTAATTTTCTATCCGTCAATTATGACGGGCAAATACTTTAGCTAGAAATAATCAGTCCTATCAACAAATATTATACTTTCTTTACATTTGCCAATAAGTTTTGTTTATTATTATTTAGAATAATTTGATAAATTTTTATGCAAGTTAGTTTTTGATTTTTTTTTTCCAACAAAAGTATTTGTTCATTAGGTTTACAACAACGAGATTCTTTAGTAGATTTTTCAACCCAATATTAATATTTGAAACTGGCTTAAAGATGTTGGATTTCAGTTATCATAATGGATTTTGATTAAACATATATAAACATGTAACCATACAATAGCGATATATTTACATAAAAGTTACATAAAAGTTACTCAAGTGACTTATACTTTCAGATAAATTTTATTCCATCTGCATTAAAAGAGAAAGAAAAAAAAAACCCTTTTTACATAATGACTTTTTAGAAAAATAATATTTTAGTACTCAGAAGTATTGCTGTACAATAAGTTCTTCTGCTACCATACTATTGATTTATCACTATTTGCTTATGCATTGCAAAAATTATAATCCACTTCAAAATATTTAAAATAAATAAATCGTAGTGTATTTTTTAAAGTTATCACTTCAAAAAAGATCACTTGTATGATATTTTTTCGATAACTTTTGGTTATGCACAGAAATAAATGAATTTATTTACAAGATAATCGAGTGAAATTCTATCCTGACGCATCTATTTATCAGAGCCACTCTCGACTTTAGTAATCGTGGATCGATTTACTTTAAGCAACTTTCGAAGCATGTCGATCGCAGTAAATAGTCTCATTTACGTGTGGAAAACTTTGGATCTACATAATTAAACGGAAACCTTGGTTGATTTTAACGTTAAACCTTTAAGGGATGTTTCTTTTTTTACTTCAGTTTCATAATTTGAAAGAACTTTTGATAAACTTATCTTTGCTTGACAAATACCTACTTTCATTAATGAAGAAAGCTGTGTTTCTGAAGATGTTGTTCTTACGTAAAGTCTACTTGGCAGTGAAGATGCAGGAATTTGCAAAGTTGCCACAAACGAAAATAATCTAAATTTAAAGCTCCCAATCAAGTTGATTGAAGTAATGCGTTGCTTAACAGTTTGTAAATATTTTCCTTTCAGTTTTATCAAGAAAATAGATTTCAATTTGCTTTTTTTTTTTCCTTTTTTTTTCTTCGAAATTTTGAAATTCTTTTCTCTCAATAATATTGCAGAAGATATTTAAAGTCGATAAAGTTAATAAAGAAACTAAATAAACGCATCTAAAAGTTCAGTTTGAAAAAAAAATCGCTACTTTATTCTATTTATTTATTTATTCACTAATTTATTAAAAATTAAGAATCAATGTCCATTACTAAGGAATTAAATAATTGTCGAGTTTTACTTGAGTAAAAGATTCAGATGCTCCTAACTTAAGACGGAATTTTGTTGTAATGAACCCATGTTAAGTTATGAATATATGAATCCGTGTCGAATATGAATATATGATAAATAACATAAAAAAGGATTTAAATAACTATTGTTATTGAATAATTAAATAATTACTATAACTTAGTACTGTAAATACCAGTATTTTAAAAGGTAATAAATGAATTAAAGTTTATCCTATCGTGTAGTACTGTACAAAAAAAAAGTTTTACATTTATTTCATTATTTATTATTTTTCTTATTATTATTTAAAATGAAATAATCAATATTAACTTCAATGATTTTGTCTCTAATTTATTAAATACTTATTATTTATTAATCAGATAATTAATAGTCTTCTCTGTGATTTATACAAACAATTTAATAGCCGTTAAACAAGAAAAACTGAAAGGATACACGTAGAAGTGTGAAACGAACTGATCTAATGACAACATCTTCTACTTCAATACAATATATGCTAATATTTTTCATTCTAAAAAGAAAATCTTTGACTGTAATTTTTCCTGCGTTTAATATATCACGTTAACTCAGCTTCAGTTGCCGCCATGTTTTATGGGTGATGAAGAAGATTCTAATGTTCCTCCAATGTTTTTTTTTATCATTTCTTAGTTGAATATACTTTATAAAGCTAGGTCCTCTGTTGATGTAGATACATTTGAGAAAGAATATAATGAATGTACGAAATGTTGTGATGATTTTTAATAAATCAATTTTAAAGGTTGTTGTATGTAACATGTGGAATTTAAAAATTACGATGAAAAAACACATAATCGTGTTTAAAAAAGATTTGATCATACCATTTTTCTTTCTGAGTGTAGCAATTTCAATTGCCCAGTAGTTTATAGAATTCGTTGTTTATTTTGTTTTCTCTTATCCTTCTGCAATCCTTCCCAATGCTATTCATTTTTCTTTCATCATTTCGACTTTCCTATATTTAAGTGTAGATTAAACAAATTGGAAAGTGGCACAGATTTGTTTTTTGATGCTTTTCTCCAAATTACTTTGACTTTTCAGAAGGATTCATCTACTTTAAAGCAAAACGGTTATTTTTCTATTTTTTTATTTTTTTTTAAGAAACTTAAACTTATTTTGCAACTTATTTTATTTGCTTTTTTTGTTTCCACATTGAAATAAGTGCTTGTGTTTTTGTTTAATTGGTAGCAATGAAAGCATTCTCCTGATATTTCTTCTGTAGATTTAGAGAAAGTGATTACAGAATGCGGATTAATTTCCTAAAATGTTACCAAAGTTCAGTAATCTTAATTTTTTGCTGCCTCATTTAGTGAAATTGCTTTTTTTTTTAGAAATTACCAAAACATTATGCTAACAAATCTTAACCAATGTTGCGAAATTTTATGAAACTTAATTTTGTTATCATCTTAAAGATGGTAATTAGACCAGTCTTACGAGATGCTGCGTTTTAGTAGATCGTGGGAGTGCACTGTACATCGTGGGAGTGCACATAATATGTTTTTTCTTTCCTTATCCATTATAAAGTTTAAAAGATAACTAAGCTCAATTAACAGGTAATTTTAACTTTGAAATTAGCAACAGATCTTAAAGTACTTTATTGATAATATATTCTTCTTTTTATAAAGTAACTTTGCTGTTAATTAACCACAAAGCTTTTAAAGTCCACTTCCAATCTTTTTACATTTGAAGTATAGTAAGTATAGTTTCATAAATCTTAATTTTCTTGTTTAAATCATACGAATAAAAGGGGAAAAGTTTTTGTTTAAAATAAGCAATTTTTTTTAACATCGTATGGAAGCCATCAACAAGTAAAGAAACAAAGGTGATCTGGAGTAAGAAGAATCTTAAGAGCAGAGATCTTCTTACATTTCTGTCTTCTGAAACGGTTCGATCAGAAGAAACATCCTCAGAAACATCGATGGTTGACATTGCACACATTATATCGGAAATTCTAGACGCTTTTGAAATTTGCATGCTGACTACGTTACGATGGAGAATCTCTGTGCGCAATTACATCAGAAATTCCAGACTCCCCGGAAAGTTGCATAACCATCAAGAGTTGACATAAAGCATCGAAGGTTTAGTTCTTTTTTCATATGACGTACACGTACAAAAATCCTGTCGACTTATTCTCACCGAATTCAACTATTCGTATTAAAAATTGTTATTTTTCATTATTATATACAAATTACATTATTAAATAATTATTTATATTGAAAACGATAAACGCAATAAGTTATATGTATCTTCCAATGTTAAAAGAAAATAGGATTTGATTTAGTTTGGAAAAAATTGTTCTTCCCCAGTTCTCGTGGGACTTGTTGCAATCTTTAAATTATAAATATTATTCTGTAATTGTAGGTAGGAACTCTGTGGAAGAAACAAACTTACTACTGACGTGGAGCCTACATACCATTCCAACATACCATTGGGGGAGATAACAATTTTACTAAACAGTCCGATAAAGAGATGGGTGCAGTTGCCTCCAATGTGAATAGACTACAACTTGGAAAGAAAAGCTTTCAGGAGCAGCTAATAGCAACTTAAGATGACTGCTACTGCTCAAGCTATTACTTGGTGCTTTTTGGAACCGGGACAGCAAGAAAAGGGCAGCACTTCTAATTCGATGTCTGAGATTAAGACTCTTAAAAGAGATAGGACCAGTTCTGATATACTACGTTCTATCAAGCAAGCACATAAGAAACCCAGGAGCATAAATGAGCTGGGGTTTCTTTCAGGGAAGCTGTAGCAAGTAATAAGATGACAATCATCATGGAAAAAAATTCCTATCAAATTAAATAACGATATGATTACAGTCATTTGAGTGAGATACTGAGAAGGATAAATGGAACCCTAGAAGGGTCTTTACTACTTCTTAGAACATAATAGTCAGCAAGAAAGGGCATTCATACGCAGGAAGGTTCTAATAATAATAATAATATTTTAACCTTCCTGCGTATGGCTCAAAGAGAATCTCAACGAGCTTAGGCTTAAAGAGGGAGTTATCTCATAGCTATCGATGCTAAAGAACTTCGTAAGCCTGTCAAGATGGGCTTTAGGACACAGGGCATTATATCCGAGGATTCAAATCTAGGACTGGTCACCCGACTACTGGAGAGTAAGGAAGACCGGGGCAGAGCGGTCCACTTTTTTTTGTTGAATTTTTTTTTTTTGTTAAGAGATTTTCCATTGCATTTATTTTTGTCAGAATCGGGAACTATTCAAGAATATAAATACTTGACTTCATTTCATTATATTCATAAATAAAATTGGTATTAATTCGCAAAGCAAAAATGGTAGAGTGGTCCAAGCTGCCCCGATCACGGGGCAGGCTGGTCCATCCCATGGGGCACGTTGAACCGAGTAAGAATAACAGCATTTAAAGTAAGATTTTTATTGAATATAAAATAACATGCCATTTAGGATATCATGAAATAAAGTTTAACTTAACATAGACTACCTAAGGTATTACATATTCAAGTGAAAATTTAAAATAATCATTATGCAGTTGAAAGATGTAAATGAATAATATCAAATAGATTTATATTGAATTAATTGCCGTGTTGGCGTGGTCGTGCGGTCTCGGCGGCGGTCAGCCGTGGCGACCAATGCGCCAGTACCTGGGTTCGAATCCCGGCAGTGGCATGGCTGTTTCAATTTCCTTTCCTGTGTTGTCCAGCCACTTCTTCACTTTCTCTTCGGTCTGACGTCATTCCTTAATGGCGTCCTGGGGGCAGGCAACGGGAAACCACCCCCAGTATCTTTCCTCAGGTGTTTCTAGGAGATCCATGTGAGACCTTCATAGAACTGGACCTGTCTACGGACAGAAAACTATGGATGGATGGATTGAATTAATTAATCACTTTCACTAGAGAAATCTTCTTTGCAGTTGAGGCATTCGTAAAATAAACCCCGAATATCACTGGCTACGCAGGAACTATGGGCCCATCTCTTGCACTGCGTACATTGAATCCACTCCTGCCATTGTTTGCTTTTTTAAAAGTTCTTCAAACAGGAGAGGCATACAGCATCTTCATTATCTTCATCATCATTAATCATCTGTAATTGTTTCCTCTGTATCCCTTTGGCTTTGCTTCTATTTGTTTTTTTTGTTTATGTTGCTTTTAGAGACTGTTGGCCGAGTCATGTTTTTCGTTGCTACTCTTTCTTTTCTTTCTTTACATTTTCGTTGCTCTTCTTGCAGAGCTTTTTTTACTGGAGTATCCGT
Organism: Thereuonema tuberculata; assembly: GCA_023159025.1. Lineage (NCBI taxonomy): Eukaryota > Metazoa > Arthropoda > Chilopoda > Scutigeromorpha > Scutigeridae > Thereuonema > Thereuonema tuberculata. The sequence continues at coordinate 138,960,288 of JAFIDM010012231.1, forward strand.
CAGTACTGCCGCTGACCTTTTTTTGTTCTCTATTAAGATTATTAAGATTATATTGTTATTTATGCCATTTTTTAATGCTTTCTAATGTAACAAAGTGTGTATAGAATTTATATTTAATTTAGAGTTTCACTTACTGAAAATTGTGTTAGTTCACTTAGGGATGTAATTGTGTGTGTTTTAGAATATGCTCCCTCTCCTGAAATGTTTAGACTGATTGGCTGTACTTTTTGCCCGTGTGTTTCAGATTCATCAACTGATCTGATTTTTCCCGCCAGAGAGTACTTAACTTTTCTCTTTTTGATCCCATGGGAAAACGAAACAGATAAAACCACGTGATCACTCAATCAACGCACAATTGTTTTTTCGAAGTTTTTCTTTTTCTTTCGCACAAATTGTTTTCTAACTAAGCTCAAACCATTAAAATAATATTTAACCATGAAATATCACAATAATAACATACAAGACTTTATCAAATACAAAAATTCAAATACTGTACATAATTACAGCAATACAATTATTAAAAATCAAAATATATTCCCTCAGAGACCAAGATTTTAATCTTGTCATGTTGCCAATTCCACAACGTGACAGTTTGCATAGCTTTTAATTACAATTTAATAACAGTTAAATGTGTAAATTGGCTATTTTCGAAGATTAAGATGCCTTCGCAGAAGTCTTCCCCTATTACGGTACTTGCTGAGACGAATTACTAAAGGGGTAATATCCTTTAATAATATAGGCTACACACAATATATAATAGCCTACATAAAAAAATATATTAAAAAAATATAATATGTAATAATATAATACAATATAATATAATAGGCCTAATAAATATATAATATAGAAAAAAAATATAATGTATAGTGCCAAAATATTTTATTGTAAAAACAGCGGGGCAGAGTGGACCACTAGTCCAATGTGCCCCGTGTCGTTCGGTCCACTCTGCCCCATCACCATTTTGGCGTTTCCTTCAGTTGTAACTATCGACTACTTTAAGTATTCAATTCATACTATAGCTTAAAATGATCTTTAGATTGCCGCCTTTAATATGCATATTACGGTTGTGTTAATCATTGCATCGCTGAACGGCAATATTAAAGTAAAAACAACACTAAACATTTACTTACCTGAACAAAAACAAAACAATCGATCACCTCGCTTTTACCAATCAGCCGAACTCACTAACGCTTTTGTGGTAGCAGTGCCACAATGGCACCAACCTTCTATCCGATTTTTGGCACCTTCTAGCGTCTACACGAATTACTAAAGTCAACGGTCCATTCTACCCCTAGGTCCACTTGGTCCCGGTCTCCCCTACTGTATGACAAGCTGATGCTGAGAGACAGAAGTATCAGCGAAAGTTATTTAAGAGGCTAACATGGTAGCCTATACTGGAGGAGATAGGGGTCTTTTTAAGATCCTATCGAATCCAAACAAGCAGGATGAGCTATTGCTGAGTCCGCAAAGACATCGAAGGCTAGGGGACCATAGAGACTGTGATTCAGCCCGTGGAGATCCAGCGGAAGATGTCCAAGTTTGATAAGCTTTTATTTTTATTATATTTGTGTTTCTGCTCATGCCTTTAATATTCTTCAAATAAACTTACATCACTTACATCTACTGCCCTCTTATTTAAGAAGCTGACTGCTGATAACATTGAGAACATTGATATTGCTCTTAATCAAGAACCTTGGATCTACAAAGATAAAATAAGAGATTTAAAGAGATGGTACTCTTTTTATCCTTGTAATACTGCCCTTCCCATGACTTACAATTATATTCGGAACTAGTTAAAGGTATTATCTATTTTTAAGTCTGCTCTAGGGATCTCACGACTGTGGAGGCGTCTCTTTAGGTGGGAAATTGTCAGAGGGTGACTCTCATCTCCTCTGCAAATTTACCGTACGAAGAAATGTCTCTTCCTTCTGCTGAAATGAGAAAGTTTATCCAATATTTTGGCTCATCTCAGAAAGAGCTTATGTCTTGTTGTAATGCCACTGCCCATCATATTGTATGGTGCAGTAAGGACATAATAACAGAGGTGAGTTACTTATGGAATATCTGTAAAGTACAAACCTTGATATTAATAACCAAGGCAATTGAATAAAGAGGGAATATGATACTTTTACAATATTTTACGACAAGAGATCGTTGATATTACACTAGGGACTAAATTAATTGGAAACGTTTTGGAAAAAAGGCACTTATCCAGGCAAATCTATTTTTCAGATCACAGAAACATCTGCTTTAAGATTGGATTATATATTTTTCAACCAGTGATCTTTAGTAATCCGAAAAATACTGACTAGAAAGCTTTACAGACTTGACCTTTCAGGGGTTATTAAGGGAATTTCCGTTCGGTTTTGGATACAGATATGGATGTTGATCAATTGACAATAGACAATTATGTTGTCCAATTACAAAACTGTCCTGCTAAGAATATTTACTCGCCAAGGACTGTTCCATGGTGGTCGATAGAGTTGAGTAAACTTAGAACTATTTCTAGAAGGCTATTTAATTCAGCTAAAAGAACAGGTAATTGAATTACTTGCAATTACGCCTACCGCTACAATATTGCTATTAGGAAAGCCAAAAGAACTTCACGGAAGAAGTACTGTGAGGGAATTTAAACTATTTCATGCAGAGGTAGAATGCTGAAAAGTCATTATGACTAACGGTGCAGGTAGTTTGGCCAAAGTGCGATCTGATGTTTATTTATTGGATCTAAACCCTGCTTTGGAATTTCTTATTGATATTTTAAGCAATTTCTCGGGGATTGGATGTATTTCAGACAACTCGATTTTTGGAAATTCTGTCAGGGACTTCGACTTCAATGACCTTATTAAAGGTGTTAATGAAGGTATATCTGTTAATGGGTTGTTTGATAATTAATTACTTAATTAAACAACCTTTAATTGTGACGCCGTCACTGCAAACTTAAAGGACATCTATGCAAAATTGGAATTCCTGTTGATAACACTTTATGCAATAGATGTCATAAAGCAGATGAGACAGCTGCTCATCTCACCTGTTATTTTGATGCATTAGCAGGACTTAGGTTTCGATTCTTTGGGAAACCTTTTCTATTCCCTGATATTGATGTTTCTGTCTGCATCAGAACTCTTGTCATGTTGCAATTCTGGACTGACGGAAGATTCAAGTAAGGCAATATCTGAATGGCCGCAATACTTACAGCCTATCCTCCATATCCTCCCTGTATATGAAATCTAATCTAATCTACTGTAGCTGTTGCATTCAAAGTGTTTCATTTATTTCATTCAATTCTTCAGATGTCACATCTATTTTTATTTTTATATTTGCACCACAAATTTCAGAAATTTTATTTACTAAGGTAAGATATTTATTTGTGTGTGAATCTTATTTCGGGAATCGAGAGAAAAAGAAAAATCATTTGCGAACGAAGCTCATGATTTACTTCCGCTAACAATACCGGTATGAGAAGTTTCTCAAAACACGTTATTCGGAAGCAGGTGGGCCAAATAAAGCTGGCTATACAACTCGATATAGTTGTTACATTTAGATGAATAATTAATTTCTGCACTTCTTAATAGTCATAATATGCTTATTATGACTATTATGCTGTAGCGTTAACAGAGGGCAAATTATGAACTACTTTATTTAAGGATTTCATTCTCTCAACTTCACTCTCCTAGGCTTAGGAATTTATCATCAGATAAACTTCCCTATCAAATAGAGAAGCTACAAAGTAAAAAAGAAAAAAGAAAAGAAATTTAACGTGCTGTGAGTATGAGTAAATAAAGCAAAGGAAACGCAACACTAAAGGAGAAATTGCCTTTCTGATTAGCTTATGGGAAGGAATTGGGAACGGCCGTTTCGTCCTTCTACGGACTCATCAGCCCAATCCTCGCCTTCCCTTAATCAAATCAGAAAGGCAAGATCTTGTAAGTAAAAGTCACCGCCGACCCGGCCGTGACCCGGCCGTAACAACAAAAGGCAAGAAAACAAATTGCTGCGTCTCTCGACGCCAGCAAAAAGCCTTTATCCTACGAGAGTAGGCTGAAAGGAATTCCTTTCGTAGAAGGACGAAACGGCCGTTCCCAATTCCTTCCCATAATCTAATCAGAAAGGCAATTTCTCCTTTTATTCAAATGCTGCGTTTCCTTTGTTTTATTTACAAATAGAGAAGCTCCTGCCTTATTTTCAACATCTCAGATGCAATAAATTATCCTTAATGCATTATATTAATCGATTATCACAAGAATATAAGAAAAAAGAAAAAAGAGTGAGTAACTCTAGAATTTATCAGCACTTGTTTGGGGTCAGATCAATGAGTAGTGCTTTTCTTCTTCGTCTAATCGCTTTACGGAAATATTCGGTTGCAATCGAGAGTGAAAGAATGTCGTCTTTAATCATTGGAAAGAAAGGAAAAGGAAATACACAAAATTAAGATGACTGAATTGAAAGAAGACAATTGGCTGACTAAGTCATGTGGAAGGAAAGAAAGAGCAGACAATAAAAAAGAGAGAGAAAAAAAGATTTGGTGAAAAGAGCAGACGTTTGAAAAGGCAGAAGAACGAGAATTAAAAGAAATGTCCTCTTAATCATTATTTCTGAAAACAAGAAATTAGGTCCATTAAAAGCTATTATGTTGAAATCTAATGCTTGTCATAAAATGAAACGTTTAATTAATGTCATTTAGATCATGGCGTTCTTATAATGAAAGAATTGAATGATATTAGTAAAAAAAATGTAAGAACATGAACGTAATTTTTTATATTAAAAGAAAATTGCTGGACTTGGATAATATTTGAGAAAAAGATTCAAATAAGTGATTTGGGTACAACTTCAACGAATCTAAAGATGGAATATGAAAAAAAATTCCGAAGCAGATAAAAAATATGCTTTAATTTCCTAATACACATAACTATTTAATTCAGAATGGAAAAGGATGTAAGAAATAAAATTAATATTTCAGACACAGACTTCGGAAAGACGATTCTGAGTAGAAGGAAGTCGTACATAAATCTGTACTTATATAATGTACTCGACAATTGAACAACGTGCATTGATTTGAACAAATTTCATAAATCAATTGAACAAATTTCCTGAATAACAGCAAGCTGCTAAAACTACTTTCATTGGTAAAACTATTTCAGCTGAGCAAGTTTGCTCTTAATATGTAAAACTTCCAACTTTTCCTCCAAACTGCATCTAAAAGATAACTACTTTTCCTCCTGCAAAAGTAGTAATTTTCCTAATAAATGTGTTGGATTTGTTTATCTGCGCTACTTCACTGTATGTTTACCAGATATTTCTAATTTGCTAATATAAAAAGGAGTTTATTTTCCTTTTACAATATTGATTTATTTCAAGCATTAAATTGAAAAAAATGTTAATAATATTCCGATAAAATATATGTATTAGAAATGTAGCAATGTTACATGCATAACATTCAAACTTTTGATGTTACATAGAATCAATGATGAACTCAAACAGTTTATTTAATTGTATTATGTTGCCAGGTTAGGTTTGCTGCAATTAGATGATAGTAGGACAACAACAATGAAAATAAAATGCTAATGCAACAGTAGGCCTGAGTCAAAATATTACGTAGAGCTTGATTTGAACTTTTAAGGATGAAAACATCACTCCTAAAAATATATATATCGAGATATATCAAAGCTAACAGTAAGAAGAATTTAAGATTAAAATCTCCAGTTTGTTTTGACAATTTTGTTTTTAACGATTTATTTTGATTATTGATAAGAATAATATTGACATTTCAAGCATTAAATTGAAAAAAAAAAAAAGTATTTTGATAAAATACATATAGGAATATATATTAAAAAACCTATCTATCTATATATACATAAATTCCTAATTAATTAAACATTTCAATTTATACGTGATCGATAAATTAAGATTTTACGTTTTGATAAAAAAATTAAAATATATTATATATATAGCATTAAGATATGCTATCATATAAATAAAGAATTCCTACTTTGTGCAGTTAGAAGCTGATAATATTATCATAATTGACTGATACATATTAACAACATTTGGAGGAATTCAGGAACTTATTATCCTATATTTTTTTTTTGTAAAGAGATTGTGAGATCTTATTTTTTTATCTCTCAGTGTCAAAGTCATTCTAATTGATGAACGAATAAGATTAATTTTTTAGGATGAAATTTGACCTGATTATTACTAAGCTGAATTTGATTTGACAAATCTGATAAAGCAAATAAAAAAAATTAATATTATTGTTGTCCTATAACAAGACTGTGCAATGCAGGGCCCACGACCACCAGAGGCCTACGAAAAGAGAGTCCATTCATAAAGGAGAAGTTCTGATTAAAAACATTTTTTTTTTCTATCGATGTGCCTGTGAAACTGGGATTAATTAAAAATGATAACATATAAAAAGGAAATTCAATAGATCAAATTAGGTTAAGTGATTCAGTTATTCCATCTATCAAACAAAGATAAAAACAGAATTTAAATACATAATTATCTTAATTGATAAAATAGAATTTAAAAAAGTAAGCTTATGAGGTTTAATAAACTCAGAGGCCAGAAAGAAAAATTCTTGAGTAAAAATCTGTATGAATACGATTCTAATCGAAATAATGGATGAAGAGAATTGGAATTGATTCAAATTTCACAGTGAAAAAACAAAATTTTTATTGAATAGTCGTAACATCATTGTTACATTATTAGTACTGTATTATTCAGCCTGTGGTTACTACATGCTAATACACTTCTAGGCATGGGCTGAAACAAAGTCCAGATGTAAAGTCCTGATTTCACGCCAATCTTGTTGCAATTCCTGCTCCAAATATGGATGTTCGAGGATGGATGCATTTGACGTCTTAGCATGCCCAGGGATATGTACATTGGGGACATGTCTAGGCATCTGGCTGGTCAAGGAAGGGCTGCTTGAGGAAACCTAGAACAAGTAGGCAGTATATGGACGTCGTTATTCTTTTGGAAAATTACTCCAGGCGTGACGGCAAAAGAACGGGTTGCAGGATCTTTTCCTTGTATCGCTGTTCATTTAAAGTTCCTCGAATCATTAAGACAGCAGATCTGCTAACATTAAGAAATGGCTCCCAACACGTTTTCACCAGCTCTACAGCTGCAAGGCAGAAGCTAAGTCATCAATACATACAATAGCAGGCTATTGGGAAGCAGGCCATTTCTCTCGGGCAATGAACCACTTTAGATAAGAGCCTATGGTAAGGGGCAACGGGAATGAAGTCCAGGGTCTGCAATTTGTCTAGCAATGGTATGGGTAGATACTGGTTGCTGCCTCATCTGTATGAAGCTGTCAGAGCTGTTAGGGCTTGTCTCCGAACAAAGCGATTGTTTCTAACACTGATCCTGTCCACAGTCTTGAACATGATTGAGTATCTTCAATCGTCGATTCCAGCACCTTCCCACAAGCATCAGTACGAAGGCATGCGATTCCTGTGAACGATCAGCTGGCTTCTCGCAGTACCACAAACCAGCCTTTTCGAAGCCATACAATTGCTCGTAGGGTCTTCGAGCGCGTTGTCTGATAGTAAACTGATGTGAATGCCACAGTTGCAAGAAACAGAAAGTGTTTAATAAGATTCTGAGGGTCCTTTTATGAACCGTAAGATGGACATTTTCATTGAAGCATGGGCTGACGTTTCTTGACAGCTAAACTTTGATCATGCATGTTAAAAGGCATTGCAATGTTATTCATATTGGACGCTTCATTCTTGTGCTTCCGTTTTTCTTTTTTGTTCTATAATATATATTTTAGGGAAAGAAAGTGAATTAAAAATTAGGAGATAGGCCATTCATTCAGTTTCCGTTACAGTGCATAAACCTTAAGAATGCTTTCGAAATTACCTTATCAAAATAAACATTATTCGGAAATAATTCAGCATTTAATTCAAAATAAACTTCATTTGAAATTAATGTTAAATATACTCTATTTAGATCTAGAAGATTCTCGAAGAAAATCCATTTCATTTTTTAATTGCAGAAGCACAGACGAAAGAAATTAAGTATCAAGTATTATTTATTTTTAACAAAGGATACTTCAATTTCTTTTTGAGAATAAAGTAATTTGTCTTAAATCTTAAAAGACAAAGATATCTTGGAATTTAGACTGTCAAGTTTACTAGAAAATAGATTTCTTGATAACAACATATTCCGATTTTAATTTCTTTTTTAGAATAATCTTTATGCAGAATTCACTTCTCTTGTAAGTTATAATTTCAATTGTTGGAATTCATTAAATTCCATTTTCTTTAGTAAAAATTAATATTTATAAGTTAAGACTCTTTCCAAGTCTTTCAGTTGTGGATCTCCTTTAGTAATAATGTTTTTTCTTTCACATGTTGACACTAACGTAATAACAAAAGTTTGGCCAACTTTCCGAGGTCAAACAAAACAGAATTGTGATCTTTTATGTTTGTTTGTTGTTGTTTTTTTATTCAGCCTTATTTATTACCTTTCATTTCCTTCTTTTCCTCTTCATTTAAGTCTCTCGAATACTTTTTTGAGTTTCATATATTTTATTCGATCGTTCGACTTCTTTTTTTTTATAAATATTAGCATTTGGAAAGTTCTTTTCACAGTGCCTTCAGAAGCCATCTACAGATTCAGGAATTACTTGAGCTTCATTGGTTTGCTCTGTGTCTCAATGACCTTTTCTTTAGAGGCAATCTTTGCAAGGATTCTCTCGAACCCTGAATGTTTCGTAACATAAGAGTTTTCTTAAAAACCACTGCTTCTATTAAGTGGTAGCTTTGAAAGGTACATTTCTCCTTTAAAAATCATGGATTTGTTTAACCTTTTTTTTAAAAAAAATTAACAATATACTAATTTATTCAGTTTTTTAAAACTTAAGATTTACTTTTTTATAATTTAAGAAACATGAATAGAAACGTATTTCTTTTACTATCGTGTAATGATAAAGCCAAATAGTAATCTGATGAAGTAGAAAGATTTCCGCTTTCCAAAGCTTTTATTTATTTTTTAAGTTTTTGTAAATGATATTAAGAGTGACTGTATGTTGACCTAATTCAGTATTACTAATATCACTATAAATTTAATGTTAATCCTTTTAATAAAGTGTGAGCGTATTTCAAATTCCTGTTTTTTTTAAGCTTTTTATTTAAGGAAAAAATCAGTTTATTTAAGTAATTCATGAATAATAATGTTGCCTGCCAAATTTTTATTAAACCAATTAATCTAAACCTATCATTAAACTTTTAACTTATCCGGATTTTTTTGTTGTGTATTCGTGATAGCAGCAATTATCTAATGGTGGTTTTTTTTTCGACTTTAAACTCTTAACTTATCAGTCTAATTTTCATCAAATCTCTTAATAATACACCAAACTAGGATTTCTTGGTCTAATTTAAATTCTGCTTCTTTCGTTTTTCGCTAGAAAGATTACTTAAAGTGTAAACCAAAATTAAAAGTTGATCAGCATTTTGTATTCGGGAATTTGTAATGACCTCAACATTTTATAAATTTTTAGTATTTTTTTTGTTTAGTTAGTCTCAGTATGTTCATCTACTCCCAAGTTCTTTATTATCCTTCACTCTGAGTAGGACCACGGGAACATCCCACGAGTACTTTCATCCTTGGATGATCTATCGTACAAACATTAAAATTTTGGAATATTTTTCAGTGCCATAGACAGCGGAAGAAGAGAAGGAGAAGAAGCCGACAAATAGGGGAAAGAAAGGAAACATCCATGCCGACGCCTGGATTCGAACCCAGGTTCGGACACATCTGCCTCGTGAGGGGCCGCCGCCAAATTCACTAGGCCATGCCGGAGCGGCTCCATATTTAATAATATATTTTTTGTTTTTGAAGTTTTGGCATTTATCCTTCTTTCTTATCACAATACTTACCAAAAATTGAATGGATTGACAAAATAAGACTAGTTTTTCTTGAATCGGGGTCAAGAAGTAACCTAACGCTTATCAGCTTTAAAAAAGCTAGGTATGGTTTTGTTTACTTATAAAGTTTTAACCAATTACAAAATCATTCGAAATCTTTTTTAAAGTTTTCAAAATTTAGCATTTCAATTTCACGAAAAAAAAAAAAAAAAAAAATTGGCGCCAGTCTTTCATCATAGATGTTTGCTACCAGGCTTTTGGATTAACTGAATGAATAATGCTCTAAGATGTATATCCAGAATGGATTTAATGCAAAGACTCCAAAAAAAATGGCTTTCCAAAGGTTAATTTGTTTTAAACGAGCTCTTGCAATGAAGTTGTATCATTAATTCATTTCATTTGCCAGTACTCATCAATACATGGAAATTTAAATTGACGAATCTAAATTGCAATAGAGAAGTTTTAAATTGCAATTAAAGTAAAAAGAAAAGTTTTTTTTTAAGTAATTTCCAGAAAGTAAAAAACGTTAAAATGTTTATCAAGCTATTTGTTTTACAATTCTTTAAGGAAACTAAAGACTGATACCTTAATCGCCTTTTAATCAAAAAGTCAATTTAATCATTTGTGCAATGGATTTATTAAGTACTTATAATAATTTTCTCGGAATGACATAAATAACCTACTTAGATTGTGGGACTCACCTAAATTGCAAACTTTAGATAAATTAAGAAAAGAAAATTTTAATAATTTTATATGTAAGGCTAACTATTTTAATAATTAATTAAAAGTTATTAATTAAAATAGTTAATAGAAAATTTTAATAATTTTATATGTAATGCTAACTATGTTAATAATTAATTAAAAGTTATTAATTAAAATAGTTAGCATTATTTAGTTAATATGCCAGGTGTATAGTGAGAAAAACATACTTAAAAAATAAAATGTTGTGAAACTTTTTTTGATTTAAGAATTTTATTTCTAATTTTATGCTGACTAGAAAGGTGAAGTTTCTCTCCAACGCGTATTCGATATTCATTACTTTGCTTTAATTAATTTTGAAAAACAGAATTCAGTGTGGAAATAAATGCAATTAACACATATTAAGGACACTACAATCGATAGATTTAAGTTTGTGTGAAAAAAAAAATTTTTTTTCAAAGATTGCTTAGGCGTGGGATCTTGAAAACGTCGAGAGGTAGGTTAGAGGCTTTTCAATGTGAAATGCAGGAAGATGGAGAAGATTAATTGGACGGGAAAGATGAAGAACAGCTAAAGGTTGGAGAGTAACGGAGAAGATGAGATATTGCAAGAATTGGAAGAGTCAGAAACAGTAGGTTATATTCAAAGGAAAAAAAAAGGAAGAGAGCGAGAAGAAAAGAAGAAATATAGGAACATCGTTTGAATGAGAGAAATGATGGAATAAAAAAAAAGGGCAAGACAAAGAAAAAGAATGAATTATATACTCTGAGGGCAAATTAATTAGAGGACTCCAAAACTATCAGCTTATTAAAAATGAATCGTAAATAGTTGTAAATTTAATTGTGTCGTATTTTCAAAAACACTAAATTCTCTCATTATAAATTTCTTTTATTTTTTCTATGGTAAATTTTTCTGCTCTTCCCTAGGCTTTTAGTAACTGTTAAGTACATAAATAAGTTTTCTTAACAATTACTGAATAAATGAATAACCTCGTTTCATTTCGTTGTAAATTTACACATTCTTACTGGATAAGGGAGTCAGAATCTATTCCTTACCACCCTTCTGCTACCATAAAAAGCACTTTCAGTGCATGATAGCTTATTTATATACAAATGATAAGCAAATAATAAGGATATTACACACCAATAGAAGCAGAATTATTTATGGACTTTAATAGATAATTTTAAGACTATTTATTATCTGTCTATTTAGACTTAGGTATCATTGCATTCAAAAATTACTTATTTGTCAAACTCTAATCTCTTTCAATTGTTTTCAGTAACAAAACGACTTTCTTTTTTCTGTGAAAGAGGACTTTTAGTTTAATTTTCTTCAGATTTTAAACAAGAACCACATAACCACACAAAGGAAGAATTTAAAATTTTTAAAAATTTTAATAAGCTACCTTTTTTTTTTCGTTTTGAAGATCTCCCTATAAATATCCAAATCCAACATGCTTTTTTTTGAGGAAAGTTTTTTTTTCAAAAATTAATAATTTCGCTTGAAATGACCTTACAGTCTTTTAAGAATGTTAAAAATTAAATTTAGATGTTTCTGACATACATTTAATTGTTAATTTACATTTCAATAGCATTAATAAAAAAAAAAGGAAACTTGTAAATAAAGTTGTATCTTTCCATACGAAAATATTCAGATAGCAAATATTTCTGAAACCTTAAATGCCTTCGTAGATTTTCTACTGAAATATTTATAAGCCTTTTCCTTTTATCCTTTGTATTCTTCTTCGTACTTTTTCTTTCTTTTCTTTGTTTCTGTAAATGATATTTTCTTATCCTAGTTCATGGAAATAAGTATAAATCACGAATGAAATACAAGTCTGAAATGTTTTTTTTTGTTTTTGTTTTTGTCTTTTAAATTCTATATCCTCTTCTTTCTTTTTTATTTTACTTTACAATGTTACTGTCGTGACGAAAATTAAAGGTTCTCATTTTTTTTTCTTTCTACGTGCAAAGATAAAAATACCGAGAACTGCTAAAAAAATGTGTTGTAATGTTTGAAAAAGAAATAAGAAAACAAATAATTTTTTTATCTTGAGATACAATGATGAAATTTCCTTTGAAATCAACAGTAACATCGAGAACATCTTTTATCAATAGAAAACAATTGCGAGAAACCAATAGCAAGTGCGTTTACAAGTATTTGAGAACATTTTTTTAAAAATAACTTTCATTCTTAACTAAAATTAGGGCTGACAAAATTCAATTAAATATTGCAGTTACGAGGTTAAATCTTAATAAACTAATAAGGACTTTTTTTTTAACCGTTATTACTTTTCTAATTACATTTCTTTTGCTGGTTGAAAATGAGCTCCGCGAAGGCAGCTCGAAAGCTCCAGAATGTGTAGGTATGGTTTTTATTGTTTTAATTACAATTTGTTTGTGTGTTGACTGATACTTATTTCTTCACTATAATTACATTTCTAATTACATTTTTAATTTAAAACCCGTGTGAATATTGAAAAATTTAGGAATTTTTCTGCAAATAACTAACTAAAAAAGAAACTATATAAGAAAATATAAAAAACGAACAAATCGATAAATTTTATTATCATCATATTTGCTATTGATTGTATTCTCAAGTGGACAAAATAATACTTAGGAGAAGATTTAAAAGATAATAATTCAGAGAAAAAAAAAAAAAACCCGCAAAGCAAACTTTTCTTTTCTTTTTTTGCGAATTTGCTTTTATATTTTTTTTCAATAATAATAATAATAATAATAATAAATTTTTTTTTTTTTTTAACAGTTGGCAATATGTGCTTTGGTCCTTGACTCGCCATATTGTCTTAGCTGGGGAAACCCATGGTTTTAAACTTTTTCGAGATAATACTAATAATAAAACTATAATATTAAGTTTGTTGCCTTGGATATGGTGGATCTTACGAAATCTCGAAGTATATACCTTGAATAAATTCCTCATAATATAAATATAAATATATTCTTCATAAATCTATTTCAGTCAACGACTTCATAAGAAATTATTGATACAAGTAAATAAATCAAATTTAATGTGCATGACATTGTTATTACATTAAAAGAAAAAAGAACGCACATAACTAAACAAAAATTCACTGAGCAAATTTTGGTTTTTGTACCGGGAATTGGAGACAGTACTGTTTGGAGTTACTACACTCTCATCAGTCCGACTCGTCCAGTATATACAGCTCAGTTTAGAAGAACAATATATAAAACGGACCAACAAAGAACACAATAACCCCTTGATTAAAAAAACATCGAAAAACAAATCAAGACTAAAAAGGGTGAACAATTAATCCCCACTAGCATTCCGCTTAGCTTTATGAAGGATTAATTTATTAAAAGATTAGTATATAAATCAAATTTAACGTATGTGATATTGTTATTACATAAAAAGAAAACAGAATAAATTGATTTATGTACATAACAAAACAAAATTTCACTGAGCTAATTTTGGTTTTTCCTACCGGGAATTGGAGACAGTATTGTTTCGAGTTACTAAACTCTCATCAGTTTTGTTTAGTTATGCGCGCTCGTTTTTTTTTTATGTAATAACAATGTCACGCACATTAGATTTGATTTATATACTAATCTTTTAATAAATTAATCCTTCATAAAGCTTAGCGGAATACTAGAGGGGATTAATTGCTCATCCTTTTTATTCTTGATTTGTTTTTGATGCTTTTTAATTGAGTGGGTCATTGTAGTCCATTTTCTATATTGTCCTTCACTGAGCTCGATATACTGGGCGAGTCGGACTGATGAGAGTTTAGTAACTCGAAACATTACTGTCTCCAATTCGCAGTAAAAAAACAAAAATTAGCACAGTGAATTTTTGTTTAGTTATCTGCGTTCCTTTTTTCTTTTTATGAAAGAAAATTAGAAGGGGATTCTTTGCACGGATTAAAAGTGGGCGATCTAAGAAATAGATGAAAGTTGGTGTACCAACTTTCAAGTATATTTCCAAAAGACAGAAATCTAAAAGATATCATTAATTATTTAAGGTGTCTCTTTTAATTTTTTGTAATTATTACTCATTTACAGTGATAGCTACGTTTTAAGGAGATTCTAATAACTACCAAAATCTCTCAGACAAATAGGTTTTGGGTTATCTAGATTGAAAATGGACAGACGGACGGATTTACGTATTCCGAGTGAAAATTGCTCTCTAATATTTTTTTGTTCGAATCTTTTAAATCTCCGATTAAGAGGACATTACATTCTATAATTCTATTTGATAGGAGATTTTAAAAAATATAGAGACAGCAGGTAACTATTTTAGTTTAAAAGTGAGTAAATTTAAAAGCACTACACACACACATACATTTTTTTATTTGTGTGTCTGTCCATATGGACAGTATCTCAATGAATTTGTCAATAAGGATCAACATTCAATGTTGGCTAAAAGTTGAGATTAAATAGAAAAAAAAATCATCATTACTCTATACCCTGCTTATCCAATTGGTTCTTCATTATTAAACAGATTTGTAAAATAAAACAAATTTTGGGTTGCATCATGTTTATTTTACCGGGCTTTCTTTTGAATATGAATTTCACATTTGTTTATGATCTTTGAAATATAAATCATTCCATGTTGATATAATCATTCAACTATTTATTTCGCTATAAAATTTGAGTTGTGTTGAAAGGATTCGTAGATTTAGTTTTTTTTTTTCCTGGGCTAGAATTCTTTTCTTTTTTATTAAGTATTTTATTTAAAAAAAAAATATATAAACATTTTTAGCAATCAAATCTAAAATTTCAATGATCATTTCTGTAAGTTGTTTTCATTAATTAATTAGTTATTATTTTGATTAATTATTATTTTTATTCAAATTATTATTGTGATTTATTGTGTAATTATTATTGCAATTTTTTAAGTGATTTTTTTTTTAAGTAAGTCACGGAACTTCAATTTAAAAAAAAGCTCGATAACAAGTAATTTAAGAAAGCAATTCGGAACTTCAAATTCATAGGCCTAGGTAATTTTCAAACTTCAAAATTAATAAATTTAATATCCTTTCTCTAAATCAGTGGTCGGCAACCTTTTGTTGAAAGAGGGCCAAATATGTTATGTGGGGATTACTGCGGGCCGCACTTGGGACAAAAAGAAAAATCTTATTTTAACAACCAAAAAAAAATGAAAATCTTAATTTAACAACCAAAAAAAAAAAGGAAAATCTTATTTTAACAATCAAACAAGAAAAAAAAAAAATCTTCCAACACGCCTAGCGGGCCGCACCAAAACGCTTCGTCGGCCGGGTTGCCGACCGCTGCTCTAAATAATAAAAATACACATTATCTGGATTTTTTAATTTGCAACAATTTTAAGCAGTCTAGGGTAAATTTAAAAAGGGACTTTTGAAAGTACCTTACTTCAAAAATTGCAGAAAAAGAGAAGAAATATAATTTCAGTAATTCCAAATTAGCTGCTTTAAATTAACATACAAAAAATATTTAACTTAAGTATTTAACATATATAAATATCTTAGATACTATAGAAGCATTTTGTAATTATTGAGTTAAACTATCAATGAATCAAGAACATAGATTTAAGCAGGAAACAAACAAAATTTTTCGAATTTCAGTGGAACCTTACATGAGGATGACTAAAGCACACATTAATGCTCAATCTTAGAGCAAGTGAATTCGTTTATTTCAAACAAATTTGGTTGGCAAACCAACATTCGAATATGACAAGAGACTCGTACGAAGTTTATAAAGAAAACAATAAAAATAAACGATATTCACAAAACATTAATTCTTGTTGAATTTTTTTCTTTATTTTAACCCATAACTTTTTGGTCAACTTTTGCTAAAGTCAATCAAGATCATTACAATTATCTCTCACTTTTATAAAAGTTACAGATTTCTTGAACAAAAAGTTTTGAGGTTACCTTCGATCATTGACTTAACGGCACAGGATGAACTGGCTCTTAGTTGCTTTCTTATTAAGTCAGAATGCATCAAAATTTGCAGGAATCTTCCTTATAAAATCATATATAGATTTCCTAAAAGTTAGTTTAATTGGGTGTATTTATTGACAAAACATAGTGGTATATTTTTTGCCTTTAATTCCAAATGAATTGGTCCGATATATATCAAAATAAAATCAGATCTTCTTATTGACAACTACTTATACAATTTCCAATCAATCTTCAGCTTATTAGAATGTACAGTATTCGAAAAAGGCTGGACATGCGTACTTCGACTTAAAATGATATTTTAAAGCTTTTTTTGGTCAAACCCCTTTTTTTTTTCCTCCCGACGAATTTGATGTAGTGCTACAAATGATAAACAAAACCAAAAACCTATACAATAACCAGCTATTAATGCCGTATGAACATTCAGAAATGATTAATGATTTAAGCAATGAAGTTAATCAAAATGAAAGCTTACAAAATATAATCGTCTAGACTGTTTATTTATGCAAAGGAAAAAGGACAATTCAACGATAAATCAAGTTTTGATTGATTTCGTTCTTTGATAGTAATTTGATAATAAGCTTGAGAAACAGTAAGTGTTCGAACAGAATCAGAACTTTTTTTCTTATTATTATAAAAAAATAGCTGATAAGAAGTATTCTCTGAACTGTGGCCAAAGAGATTAGTTATCGGAAAATGAATCAGATTCCTTTCGAAGAAGGAATGCTTTTGTTTGAAATTAAGATTAACTTAGATGAGAAGATTTCTGCTTCGGAAAATAGAAAAAAAAAAAAAAAGGGGCTCATTGTCACGTGATCTGATTAAAAGGGAAAAAAAAGACTGTAAAACTAATAAAAGGAAGAGGTCCACCAAGAATTTTTAGTGTAGCTGAACAAAGGTAAGTAGATGATCAACAAAACTAAGTAGATGAAACTTTTGTTGTTGTTTTTTATTCAAATATTAATCGCGAATTCTTTGTAATTTTCTTATTATTTCCTTAAAGTAAAGAATTACAATTATTGCTTGTTTGTTATAAACAAAATGGCTTAAAGTGTAATGAATGCATTTCAATTATTTGTCTTTCATTAAGTTTTTGAGGAATCGTATGTCTTTTAATATCTAAGGGTATCTCGGCAGGTGAAAGGGCAAAATGGTGAAAGATTCTCTCACCTTCAATAATTCAAAAGGCTTCTTACATTTTACAATGCTTCATAAGTCTTTTTTATTTATTTATTTATTATTTATTTATTTATTTCTAATTCCATCATTATCAAGTAATATATTGAATGACAGTAATTCATTCCGAAAGTCATTAATTACAATAATTAAAATAAAATAATGTTACTAAAAATAACTTTAACTGTAATTTTCTATTTTTGACATTTTTTGTGATTTTATTTTTCGGTTGGGCTTCCGTTTATCGTAATTAAAAATTTATAATTACATTTATTTTGTAAGTTAACATTTTACGCATTTTTTGTTAAGTTTTTTGCTTTTAATTTTTTTTCTACTTTTTTTTTTTTAAAGCGATGTTTGGAGATATTACAATAATTATCTTTTCCTCAGCATAAAGTATTCGCTATTAGATTCACTTTTATTGTTTTCTATTATTAAATTTCCAAGTTAATTTTTTCTTTTCTATTATTTTTTTTTTCTATTTCTATATTTTTCAACATAAAAAAATTGACCATCATAATAAAATATCAAATTACCTTGATTTCGTTTAAAAATAATTTTTAAATATTTTTTAAAAACTAATCGTTACTTTCCTTTTATTTCGAAAATCATTTCAAGCTAATTTTTCTTCCTTTTCAGATTAATTTTTTTTAATCTTTTTAATCTTTTTAATTTTTTTTTTTAATAAATCTTTGACTATAATTGTAATTTCTAAGATTTATTTATTGTTTACTAGTGATCTGAAAAAAAGAAAATTGGTTGCGAGACATTAGACCTAGTTCTGTTTGACAATTAGAAAATATCAACAAAGTTTCAAATAAGTGTTATGTTTTGGTCTTTAATATTTGGAGGTAATAATATTATCTAAATATACTTATTTTAAAATTTTTAGATAATATTATTGTTGGAAAATATAATTCCAAGAAACAGATATAAAATTAAATTTAATACCTACCGGTATTATTATTATTATTATTATTATTATTGTTATTGTTGTTGTTGTTATTATAAACTTAAATCGAAATACAAAATATTAAAATTTTTTATTTAAAAGTTTTTCCGTCTTTCATCTGTTAGGTATGAAACTAAAAGAATATGAAAACTAAAAACTAATTTTCAGAAACAATCTTATTTTACCGTTGATTTTTTTTTTCTCTTCAGATACACATCATGTTGAAGTTCGTAGGCGTTTTGCTGTGCTTCGTGGTGGCTACCCAAGTAGCCCCAACAGGTAAGAACACCCACGTATTTTTAAAGACATTGTTTTCGACGAAATAAATTTCAACAGCAATGCAAGCAAAAAAAAAAAAAAAAAATTATCTTCTGATCTAACAAAATTTTTTTTGAAATCTAACAGATCAGAATTTGAAGACAGATAATTTCTATATTAAGCCTAGGCCTATATTATAAATCACTTAGGCCCCTATACTATAAAAAGTTATCCAGTGTACAACTACATCAAATTTTTAAAAAAACAAAACAAAAAAAAACCTTTGAACTTTTTGTCGCTTAAATAATTTTGCTGTAAAAAAAAAAAAAAAAAAAAAAAAAAATCCGAATTATTCTCTGTCTCATTTTTATTGTGCCTTTCAATCAAATCTCAGAGCCATTTTCTGCCACCAAAGAAAATAGATCCATTTCATGGTTTATGAAAGAGTTATTAAAAAAGAATTAAAATCTTGTAAAAAAGGATTTGTTTTTTTTTAAAATGATAGTACAGTAATCTATTCTTCGTTAAGTAATAATAATCGAATTTATTTTCCTCTGATCTAATAATTCTAATTCCGAAAGGAAAATTGAAAAATAAAAAACGATGCTTATTGAGACTTTATTTATTATATTTCTCAGTTTTCAAAATCTAAGAAAAGTTAAGAAAAGGAAAAAAATAAAAAATAAAAAAAAACCCTAATACAATTAACAGGAATAATCACTTAGAATAAAAAAAAGATAGACTAAAAGAAACCTGTTAACTTTATTTTATTGAAATTTTATAATTTTATAGTTAATTTTAATTCAGAGTAGGAAAAGAAATGGAACCTCTACAAATATAAACTAATAACATAAAAACATATTAACAATAAAGAAAAAGATTAATTTTAATTTATGATCTCTGTCGTGATAAAGTAATATAATATTACCTTTTCGTGAATGAGTTAATTTCAATCCGATACATGGGTGAATGTATTCTAAGAGGAAGGATGTATTATATAGTTTTATAAATCCTTTATAAGAATCTGACGGAATTCAGATAAAAAAAAAAAACTTTTCGTAAAGATTTATTTTAGCGAGAATTTCATTATATTCCATTAAATTAATTATGGATTTGCTTAAGTCATCAGTCGTATCCGACTCTCGGCGATTTTTATGGGTAAACCCAAAGAATTTTCTTGGGAAGATACTGAGATGGTTTTCAGTTGCCTTCCTCAGGGATTATGGAATGGTTTCAGACCCAAGAAAAAATGAAGAAGGGGCTGACAAACACAATTGTCTGACAATTGCACTTACAAACACAATTGCAGGTGCGGGGATCCGACACATCTATCTCGTGGCACCTACACCACTAGACTATGCAGTTAAAGATTACATTTATGCACAGTTAATTATTTCTGTTAAAAGATAATATAAAATAAACAGTAATCTCACAAATTAATAAAAGTTTTAATCACTCCAAATGAAATAGAAGATTTACGCAGAAATAAAAGAAACAAAACAAGATTACAACAAAACAAGGTCAGCTGCTTACATTTCCTTTTTGGAATGACTCGTATATTATATTTTTAAAATGTCATCTGGATATTAACCATTCCCCATGAGACAATGAAGCCATAACTATCTATCGATCAAATGAGGGGGGGGGGAGATATATTGAACAAGTGGAGAATTAGTAATAAAAAAATAATAAATAAATGTAAATAATAGTAATGAATAATAATAATAATAAATAAATTAGTAATAAATAAGCCGTAATAAGGTTATGTTTTTTACTAATATTTTTACTAATATAAGCTTATTACGGTTTGTTTGCACAATAATATTAATTTTATTATGTATGTAATATATTGTACTTAATACAAATAATATTCTCTCCGTCTGTCCTTCTTTGCGTGGGATAGTACAAAAGATCTTTCAGGTCGACGTGCTCGGCAGTCATGCCACCCACTTTCAATTAATCTAATCTAGTCTAATACAAATAATAAATATATTACAATATTTTAAGGTTACACTATGTAGTTATTGATTAATAAATTACACATTATTTCAGGATTATTTATAAATTTTTGTTTCAAATCAATTACATTTAATTCGAGGGGAAGATTTGATTCCAAACTCCCTCTTTACTAAGGCAAATAATCAGATTTCAATCACGTTCAGAGGCTTGGTTCAAAATTCATTCGTTTGCTATAATAATAATCCTATAATGAATAAGAACTAAATTAATGAATCTTCTATAACCAACTTAAATAACTGTTTGCCATAATTTAATAGGTCTTATGATAAAAAGATATCTATCTTTTTTTTTTTTTTTTTTTATCAAA
>JAFIDM010012231.1:138981896-139028394 GCA_023159025.1 Thereuonema tuberculata
ACTGCTAAAACCAATCAACCAGTCAACCAATCAACAATACTTGAATATTTCAAGCTCCATATCGATGGCTTAGCGCAAAAGTAGCGAATATCCAGTAAAATACAAAATTAGTTTTTTGTGGCGAATAGGTGTCTTGAAGAGCCTTCTTGTAGGGCAAAACTAGCAAATCCTTCAAAATGGCATATTTCCTGTGATTTTAGGACCTAAACTAGCGAAAACGTACCCTTTTTTAAAAACTTAAATGGCAATAGAAGCGAATGTGCATATTCGCTACTTTGACCGTTTCATCTCTGTTGACTGAACACTTTTCTGCGATAAAACTAGCGAATGTGGCTGTATTCGCTAGTTTGTCCCTAGATGACGCCACGTGGTCATTGTCACCTTCTCACCTTCTCTAACCTTCTCACCTTGGATAAATTGTTAATTGAAAATTATTAGCTTAAATTACACTATCAAAAATTATCTAAGATTATTCTAATCAATTTCTAGTTTAAAATGTCACAAATTGCATGTTTCTATCTGTTTTTGTTCCAAAGTTACTGAACAATAAAGTTTCAAAGCGATTTACCGCTTTGGTTTGGCCAAAATGTAAAGAACGGTATCCGCTTCGATTTCCGATCCGATACAGTACGGATATTAGCTGATACTGATGCTAGTATTAGTCAATCCCTAACTATGAACGTGACTAATAGTGTAGTTCGCTAGTTTGGCCAAGCATTTAAGGAGGTTGTGATGAATTTTAATAAGGACAGAAGTGGCGAATCTGCACATTCGCTACTTCTTCCTTAGCTATCTCAATGGCACAAACTTTCTGTAAGATCCAAACTATCGAATCGACCAAAACTGCTTGAAAAATGCAACAATCAAATTTTTAACCCCTTGCCATTGTAGTATACCCTAATGACAATATCTGTACCGAATATGAGACTTCCAGGAATTGTTCCTGAGTTTTGAGGGACATTTCCAACTAAATTAACTTTTCTCAAAACTTGCATCTTGGATATTCGATACTTTTGCGCTAAGCCATCGATATAGTCTAGCTCAGTATGATGCAAGGAAAAGAGTGCACTGCTTAATATTATATCGTGCCTTTATTTATACTGAATGCTATAATAGGTTAGATCCGTAGATTCTTGCAATAAAATCACATCAATCCAATTAGCGTTTGAGCACTTGAAATAAGTATATGATCAGCTGACGTTATTTTCGAAATATACCTTGAGAAGAAATTTTTTCTTCCAATCTTAATAGGTTGGAATCTTTGCAAACCTAACCTAATCGAGTTGACCTTAATTTTTTTAAAAAAAATCGAGCAATGTAGGCATCAACATGGCTGAGAATTTTTAAATTAATTGTTCATGTTTCACCAATTGTGCTTTTACCTTTAAATTTTACTAACGTTAATGTAAGCTGTAAAAACTATAAATAGATAGTTGTGGTAAGTTTTTTAATTTCAATTAAAACGATTCTGAGTATTTATTTATTTATATTTTATATTTATCCTGTCTAATTTCAGTTGCTAAGAGAGTTGTATGCTATTGGGGATCGTGGTCCGTCTATCGCTGGGGAGATGGATTATTAAGACCTGACATGATGGATGCTAACCTTTGCACTCATATCATCTACACATACGCTGGCATTGAAGATGGAAGCTTCCGCATCAAGTCTCTGGATCCGTGGAACGATTTAGGTCCAGGTGAACCAGGAGGTGGAAACAGTAAGTAGTAGTTATTCTTAAATATTGCAATTATTAACTGTACATTTCTGATAGCTTTGCATTTTTTCACATACATCTTCTATTCATGTGTGACAAATTTGTAAAAGAAAGTTTAAAAATATTCAAGAAAATTCTCTGAACACCTTTTTCTAAAAACTTACTATATCGTTATTCACATCTTGAAAATAATCTTAAAAAAAATTGAAGAAATATAAAATTAATAAACTTAAATAATCTAAAGAAACTACACAATATGCATAGAACATTCCTCTATTCACAAACAATATTCTTACTGATACAGTTTTTTTTAATGCTTGGAACAAAAATAACAAAGGATTTTAAAAACTTTGTTAGTATTTTATCACTGTACTTCAAATAACAATAATAATAAAAAAATCCTAAAACTTTAACCTAAAAGTTAGTAGAATAGCTCCTTATTATATACAATAATATCCACCTGCAAGACGTTTGGTGTAAATGACAAAACAAACAAACAAACAATCAGTATTTTTCTTTTCGGTCAAACTAATATTTTTATTCTGTCATGAGAAGGATATCTATCTTCTACAAGTATATCTGTTCGTTCTTTTATTGCCTGCCGTTACAATGACTCAAAAGCTGCTTACCACTGAAAATTACCTCTCAAGCCGAAAATTCGTTTTTAATGGTAGATTTATATGTATTATTGCATGTATACAGGATGTTTCATAACATGTGGGGACAGGTTAAAAACATTAAAAAAGCATCATATACTGTAAATATCATTCGTTTTGTTTCTGAGTAGTAGCTGCTTTTGTGTTCTAGCAACTATCTGCCATTAAATAAATGTTCAAAATTACCTGTATGTTTACTTTGTGAATATAATTATCAAGACAATTATACTATTCCGAGTGATTGTAATTAAACTAACAATACTCAGAGAGATGCACTGACAGATCACAATGAAAATTGATAGGTACCTTAATAAGAATATGGGGAAGATAATTTGGGGGAAAAAAATAGTTATTTTGAGTGCCATTAGGTGAAGTTGGTGCGTAAAAAGAAACGAAAATACCAAGTTGAACAAACACAATCTTTAATTGAAATCAATTTGTGAACCATTCGTTTGTAAAATGTGCTGGAAATGTAATATGGAGTGGTCCGTAATTGCTTGAAGCACATCTTGGGGAATGACTGCCACATGTTGAATTATTCTCGTTTTCAGTCCAGCAACTGATTCAACATTGCCTTAGTAAACTTCGCTTTTCAAATAATCCCGAAACCAAAAATCGCATGGGTTGAGGTCGGGGGATCGTGGTTGCCAAGCATTGGAAAGAGTTTCTAGAAATTACTCTGTAGTCACCATGTGGTGCGCTACAATTGCGTAGCCGTACGTGAAATTTGGGGTGGCGCTCTATCGACAATGAAGATTATGGAGTCTAAGCAATTACATTCTTGCAAAGCCGGCATAATCTTGCGGCGGTGAAAATATGTGTAATCGGGTCATTGCAACACAAGGGGTAGAAAAGAAGGTCTAGTTTAGAAATGTACAAATTTTACCCCAAAAATACCCAAAAATTCGTGAATAATCTTTGGACAACCATTAATCTAATTTGCTTGGAGAGCTATCTCGTTAGACATTTTTAATCAGTAATGAAATATTTTCAAAATTGATGTGTCCATGGAGTGGACTTCAGTGACCATGGATTGGAATTCTATTTTCACGGTGTAGACTTTTTACAGTATCCACAGCGGGAATTGATAGGTAGTTTTTAGTCAGTGTGTTTTTATTTGTATCCTGGGAAGAAATTAATAAGTGTTAAAATACTTTGAGTCCTTAAAAAAAGGTATGAAAAAAGGGAAAAATAATTGCAACTTGAAATCACGTAATTAGACCTTTATTGTCAGGAATTAAAAATAAAGTGCAACTTAAAATTAAGCCTTCATTATACAATGATATTATCACTGAAATTAAATAAAATTTATTTTTTTCAGCCGAATAAAACAAGAAAAAACAAATTAAAATTCCACATTTTACTAGGTCCACAGTTCATGGAAAAAGTATTTTCTGACACTCTTGGACAACATAGATGAATTTTTCTCCTTCCAGATGTAGTTTGAATTTGTGGTTTTATAATGGTCTTCACATCACTCAAAGGCTATCGAATTTGGTCAAGTTTTTCTGGCCAAGAAAATTGGCCACCAGATATAGAATGCATAACGGAAACTTCTGTGTTCTTCATGCTTTATCATATTTTCATAATCTTATCTGGGTATAACTACAGTTCACTACAACCCACTTTCCTGTTGACAGTTCATCAAAGTGGATTGCAGATGGAAGAGCAGTCTCTAGGGATTGAGTAGAAACGATTACTCCTGGTCTCTCTGAAACGGGTCCAAGGTGTTCAAACAGGTCGACCAGAGTTCACTTCTGGTTCACAGTAGACATCATCCACAAAAAGTTTCCCGATTACTGTAGCTTAACTCTTATTAACAAAATAACTTAGGTTACAACAATATGTATTTAAGAGGGTAACCAGCTTATTATGAAAAAGATTATGTGAAGAAAGGTACAAACTTTTGTTAGAAATGAAAAACGATGAAAATGCACAAATCCGTTTTTCCGTTTTTATATTACATTTAATGCATGTTAAACCTTCTTACATTTTGTTAGAACTGTTTATGTAAACAGAATTTTCAGTGAATACCCATCATGCTATAAATAATTAATTAATTAATAATTAAAAATTAATTAACTCTCCATCCAATGTTGAGGAGATTATTGTCTTTGAGTTTCTTGTGAACCTTCTTTTCTCTTGAAGGGATTCATCTCTATAGAGAAAAGTACAACAAGGTTTAAAAACCTAAACAATTTGTTAATAAGAACTAAAAGTCCCTTCTACTTGACTACATTACTTTTTCCTTTATAAAAGAATATGAGAATGGCTTTTGCCAGTTAGCAGATAATAACCCCCTTCTGTACTATTACAAACTTATCAAAACAGGAATGAAAAAACTATTAAAACTAAATTTAAGCAATCAATAGGATAATGGAAAAAAATTGGCAAAACATAAATTATTCAAATACATAAAAATTAAAACGTTGAAAAAAACATGAATTGTAAGCCTGGAAATAACAGTATATTTTGTAAAATTTCCTTTGGGACAGTTCACGGAGTGGACATTCCAGGTCTTTTGCATTGAATTCTGGAAAAAATAAATAATATTAACTTTTTTATTAGTGCTGGGCTTAAGAACATTATAAGGAACAAACCTGGCTGTAAATATTTTTCTCATTGAAACCTTTTTCTATTTTTTAATGACTGGGGACATGGTTTCTACCCCGCCAATGACCCAATTCTGGTCATTCACCGATCGGCGCACGGGGCCTTGAGGTGTGATCTCAAAGAAAATGGCCCGATTGTTTGCGGTAAATCCGCACCATACAGTTACGTGGTCGGAGTGTAGGACTCAGCATTCGGACGTGTCTGACCCCATATTCGGCAGTTGTACGCATTCACTGCTCCTTGTAGGAAAAAAATTCGCCTTAACAGTCCTTAAGGCTTTCGAAGGCCATATATCCCGATCGCCAGAAATTGTAAAGCGAAATCGATGTGATTTTCAGGGTCATGTGGTTGCAATTCCTACACCCTCTGAATTTTATAAAGATGCCATTTAAGGATGGACCGCAGAAATCTACGGACAGTTGACCAAGGAATTTACAATTGTCGGGATACTTGTCTGATACTAACTACGGGTAGTTCCAAATGCAATTGGATTTCTACAACGATAAGTACGACATTTCCACATTGCTTTCTGCAACAGATCGCTGGCCTTTATCCGGAGTACACCCAATTCGTCTTTTTCTTCGAATTTTTTTATCATATTCTTTGTTACCAACTAAGATCCTTTCCTTATTTCTTTGAAACAACGATATTGGCATAATGCAGCGCCGGCGTTTTAGTAAAAAAATTTCACTAGCAAGTCAGATATCTATGATTGTCTAGCGATTACAGGAAGACATCACGTATGATTGGCTGCAATATCACAAGAAAGTACCATGTCCTAACACGTTTTTTTTGTGCACCAACGCACAAACCTGGTGGCACTCAAAATAACTATTTTTTTTTTATTCGCAAATTCTCTTATGTTCTTATTAAGGTACCCAACAATTTTCGTAGTGATCCGTCGAGAAGATCCTTCTCTACATCGTTCTGAGTACTGTCAGTTTAATTACACCATCTAGTATATAAAATAAATAGGATAGGCTACATACATTATTATCAATGCGTCGTTATCAGTATTATTCAACTTTTATTCCTTGGCAACTGAAAATTTAATGGTAAGTTTTAGACAGGATAAGTAAAAAGTGAAAATATAGGATTAATTTAAAGATAGGAAAACTTTGTACTCTAATAATATATCTCTCAAAACAACCCTCATTAAGAACTTTAAAAATTCGTGTATCACTTTAAAAATTCCATGTATCACTTTAAAAATTCAAGCATTTGCAATGCATTGTCATTGTACTTATGCTGAAAACAAATATCTTGATCTTTTGAATATTGTTTCTAACTTTGGAAATCTGACACTAAAATCACTGTTTTATTAGCACTTAATCAATCAGTTGAACATGAATCAGTTAATCATCTGCTCGTCGTAAATTTGATTCTTTTATAGCAAATCATTCTCACCACAATTAATGGTTCACAACATTGGCAACTTATACTTCAGATAACGATGATTTATGCTTGTGATGTATCTGATCTCTCCACAAGCTCACGTTTCTAAGCTATTTTTTTTTTGGTAAATGTTTCAAAGAGTACTGGTGTGTTACATACTGAAGTGTACTCCCCATACGCTGTTTGTTGATCGTATCCTAATAGAGACATATAATTGTTTTGGTTCCTGTTATTTTGTTATTGTTGTCCTACTGTAAATTAACATGTTACATTTTTTTTTACATTTTTCTAATGTGCTTTCTATAATATATTGAATCGTATCACAGCCATGATTCCACTATTTTTTTTCCAATGTAGATTTGCTTAAAAAACTATTAAATATCTCATTTTCTTTATCACTAAGAAAAAAAATAAATTACGTATGAAAATTATGGAAATAATATGTACTTGAAATATATTAATTATTAAGAAATAATTACACGAAATAATTACACGATCGATGGGTCTCCTGGAGATATGAGTTGAGAAAAATTCGAACTCATATCTCCAGGAGACCCATCGATCTATTCAATGCAAAAGTAAATTTTAACAAAAACTGAGAATATAATTAGAAACCGAGAAAAAAAAGCAGAAAAGAAATTAGAAACACCATCTATATATGCAGATATATAGATATATTTTATATGCAGATATTCTCAGTTGGCACGACAACTTCAATTTTCTTGTTCTGGTTTTAATCAATAAAAGTTTGTGCAGCCTCAACGAATAAACCTAAAAATTCGATCTTAGTTGTCATATTCTTGCTTAATGGATCTATGAAGGTCTATTTCCTTCCTTGGATATTCTCCGCTGATATCCAAGTTTGCCTCTCTTCATGTGATTTATATGTCATTCACGATTTATATGTCTGCAACAGCTGTACAGAATGGCTTTGCGGAAATACAGGATCTACTTAATATTTCCTATCTGTTTATGGGAACAGAAAGCAATCAGATTGATTGAGTCATTTGAAATCTCCAACTCTTATTCTTCTAGCATATATCAATATATCAAAATTATTTGCTTTATAAATGATTTCTATTAATTGCATCCTAACAATAAAATAAGAATAATAAAAAAAATTGGAAGGAGAAAAAAATCAATCAAATGCTAAGATTTCAAGAAAAATAATTACTTTCTGTAGGGTTTTCTTTTGTTTTTTTTTTTTTTTATTTTGATATTTTCAGAATACTTAAAACGAGAGGTTACCAGAGAGGTTATTTCAATAATATATACAGTACCAACAGCATTATATTCTTCAGGAAGCTTTTAATTACTTAATTTTGTAAAGAAAAGAATTTACTTTGAGACTCAAATATTTGATATTCCTAATTCTCTTTGATATTTACAGTTGCCAATTGCTTTATCTTCTAAAATTTGTTCTTTAGCAAATACTGATATGAGCTGTTCGGTCATATTAATGTTTCTTGATATTTTATTATTATTATTATTATTATTTTACTATTATTTAGATAGCGTAGTAGTTGTCCTTCATTGTCTTCAGTAATAGACAAAACTTCAGTGTTTATTATCACGAAGATGATGATCATATTTAGAAACTTCATTATTATAATAATTATATATTCATTTTAAAAGCTCAAAATTTTATCTAAAATATTACACAATTGATTGCATTTGAAAAAAAAACAAAAAAAACCCCAAAAAAAACGGAGTAAAGATTCAAAAACAAGACTCATATTGACTCAAATTCTAAATTTTTTTCTGTAATGTTTAAATTGAATGTTATCTTCTTTCTCCATTTTTCCTTTAGATAATTACCGTAATTTGGTGAACTTGAAATCTCGTAACTCCGGTCTGAAGGTGTTGTTAGCTGTTGGTGGTTGGAACGAAGGTGGTTACAAATACTCTCGAATGGCTTCAAATCCAAGCACAAGAAATACTTTCATTCAAAGCACCGTCGAGCACCTGCTGAGATTTGGATTCGATGGTCTTGAACTCGACTGGGAATATCCATCTGCAGGCGATCGTAATAATCATGCAGCATTAGTCAAGGTAAGAATCATCAACTCATGCAAAAGATTTACAGAAAAAAGAAATTAGAAATTAAAACTAAATTAAACTTTCAATTCACTTCTCTCTACGTGATCTCTCGTTAAATGAATAAAAAATAAAAAAAAAAATAAAGAGAATATTATTACACAAGAAAACGTTGTTTTAAACCGATTACTTTAGAATTTATTATTTATTATTATTATTTTCTTTATTACTTTTTTTTATGCAATGTTTTCATTCAAGTAAATAAAAATTCTGACTTTATTTCAAATTTTAATACAACGAAAACTGAAAATTTTATTTTTTTGGTTAAAAATTACGTTTTTTAAATAAACTCCTATTATTTATGTAATTATAATATCCTTTCGTATCTTTGGTTTTTTTTTTCATCTAACTAAGCAGAGAGAAAATTAATTTTAAAACCAATATTTTTTTTAAAAATTTTATCCCTTTTATTTTTTTTTTTCAAAATTCCGCAAACCTTTGTTCTCTACTTTTTCTCTTTTTATAAAAGCGCTAATCTCATATTTTCAAAATTCCTATTTCAAATTGAACTCTTTAAATATCTTTCGATCATTTCGTTTCTTTTTCTTTTTTTCTTCTTACCTTCTCCTGATAAATTAAGAGAGAAAAAACAATCAGTTTTCGAAATCAGTTAAAAAAAATAAAGGTTTAAGTTTTAATTCTAACGTTTTTCTTCTAATTTTCAAATAAAAGGCAATTCTCAATCAGACAGAATTGATGTCAGTAAACTATCAAAACTTATTTCTTGGTTTTATTTTCCTTTAAACAGGAATTACGTGATGCTTTGAATAAACATAGCTTACTATTAGGAGTTGCTGTTCCTGCGACACAAGATCGTATCAACAACTACGACCTACCAACAATTGCTCAGTAAGTAAATATCTCACTTAGTAAACTTATAGTTTTGTTTTCTTATATTTCTTAAGATCAGTGTTTCGATTAACATTTATATCTTCTTTCTCAGCAACTCCTTAGGATTATTTCAGTATTCTATTATCAGGCTAACAAGTAATGAGTAGCAGTTAAATAAAATTACTACGTAAGAAATCTAACAGAAGGAAAATAAACATCAATGTCATTGAAAAACGTAAAACATATAATTCTATCAATTCTTCTTTTTATTCTACGATATTTCGTCTTCTTTTTCAGAAGATTTCAACAGGTTATTTATTCGAGGACAAGAAAATTCCTTTCCCTTTTCTTCTACAGAATTCGTTAATTTTTAAGTAATACTTTTCAATGTGACAATACATTAAAACCTAATATATACACAACATCTGTGCTAAAATAATTCAATCTATTTACTTTCAATAAATAACATCGGTATCAGTATAACACCAATAATGTATGATAATATTCAATCTATTTATATTCAATAATTGAATCTATTTACATCAATAATATTCAATAATTAATATCCATTACAAATCATTAGCACCAATAATGTCATATAAAAAATCTCTCTTTTTCTTTAGTTTTGATATAACTTTTAAAATATTCATATCCTATTTCACTAATCTTTAAAAATTTGTCCTTATTCATGCATGGCAACCAATGCACTATACATGATTCTACCATTAATCTAAGGTACCCTGCCCAAATAACGCCACCTTAACATTTAAATTACTGTAAGTCTGGAAATAAGGTGTATCGAAACACGAAAATTATGACCAAGAAAGTTTAATCTTTTGTTTGAAGCATACCATAATGAAACATATGATAACTTTTACTGGAGAAGTATGAGAACTCAATTAAAAAAACTTTGCAAACTGGCGTTATTAGGAACACCTGGTCCAATTAACGCCACCTACTTTCTAGTAACTTCACTTATTTAAAATTAAGAATTATTCCATCATTGTAAACATTATTTGTACAAAATTACAGTAAAAAGCAACTAAATTTGACTTTCTGTAAAAAATAATAAAAAATCACTTGAAATTAACGCAGTCTTTCTAATCTGTAGCTAAAACAAAAGAGGAAATGTAAAAATTAATTAATTTCGGCATTTTCCGATTATAAAAGCAAAATAATAAATAAGATAAAAATCTATATTTTTATGAAACATATTAGTAACTTATAAATGTCATACGTAACCTAAAATCATATATGTAGACTAGTAACACCACCATGGCGTTAAAGCGCTACTGAGCACATGGATCACATGATACACTTGTTTGTCTACAATTTCCGAATTTTAAAAATAACAGTTAACTTATCTACATAGAAGAATCTTCAAGAATCAAGAAAATATATAGTTTGATATAGTTAATCTTTGCTGAACATTAAAAAATCTATATTTTATCTTACCTTGATATAGTAGCAGCCTTTCAGAACCAGTCCTCGACACGAAAAGGTGGAAATATAATTTCACTCGAAAATGTTAGCGGTCTGCTAGTAACTCACTTCAACACTAGATGGCATGTCAATGCAAACTACTTTAGTGCAGTACCGCCATCTCTTATATTTATGAAGAATTAGATAGGTGGCGTTAAAGGTATACATGGCGTTATATGGCTCAGGTACCTTAGTTGTTCATCTTCAATATGAAACAAAATATCTACTGTAGGGTCTCCATTATTTGCTGCCCAATCTGATATGTTTAATGTATTATTTTTGAATGTGCTAATATATTTCCAGTGTTCTTTCTTTTAATGTCCTGCCCCTTACTTCCGTAATAATTTTCTCTACAGTTTCCACAGTCTTTTCCGTATTACGGAATACAGCAGAAGTTGCATCAAGGAATTGAAATGCTAAACAAATATTTCATAGTATTTTTAGTCCAAATTGTTATAAATTTATGCACTAATGAGAGCTTTCTTTCCGTAATAGAGAGAAATAAGTTGACATATTCGATTCTATAATAACTGAATTATAGCTTTTTTTTTTTTTTTTTAATTTTTTATTTTTAAGAATTAATTTCTTTTCCTGAATCTTGGAAAAAATATTTTACTGCTAAAATAAAAATAAGATTTTTTTAGACTTTAAAACTTAAAACGTGGTAAAAAGAAATCATAAAGGTTAATACTATTTTTTAAAAAAATACCAAAATTGAATATGTTTTATGAAGAAAATAAATTAGGGTGCGAGAACTTTTGTTTATTTTAAATGCATTTTTTTTTTCAGGAATGTATTTTAGTTTAAATACAAAGTTTTCCTGTAAACTTAGATAGGTCTTAATATATTTAGAATTTCTCAACGTGTGTCTGTGACTTATTCCTAATTCCTCTTTGAATCATAGTCACAGAGAATTACACTATGATGTGACACTAAATGCTGCTGTCGTTAGATATCAATCCAGGAAGAGTCGTTAGGTGACAGTCACACTTTGACATCCTTTCTCCAACAACAACAAACACTGAAGAAGGAAGAAGCAATCGAACTTCACGATGGGATTCGATCCCAGATTCAGGCGTATCTTCTTCATGGCAGCCGCCGCCTTGACCACAAAACTGTTCTTGAACGGCATTTCTCAGCATAATAGTCTCATAACATTTGATACAACGATGACCTACTTCTACTAAAATGTTTTAGTTGATTCTATAACTAAATTCTGATATGAATTGTTTAAGAATTGTCAACTAAAAACTTTTTACAGGGAAATCTTTATCATTTGAACTTGTGTGGACAGTTGAGAAAGATTTCGCGCTGTGATTCCTCACAAAATAATTCTTAATAGTTTTCATTCAATTATTTTATTTCAGAAATGCAGATTTCCTCAACATTCTTTCTTATGATTATCACACTGACTATAATCAAATTAACCACAACTCGCCATTGTATGGAAAGACACCAGGAGATACTTTGACAGTTGTAAGTATTCAAATCAATTTCAAAAAAAAAAAATTAAGCTTTCTAAATTGTACTTTACAACAGGTAGAGAGAAATGTTGTACATCTCTACTGATTTACATTTACCATTCTACAGCATTTCAAAGAAAGGAGAATTCAAGTTAATTGCTAAATTTTATTCATTAAGTCATTAAAGTCATACATATTTTAGGTTTATTATAATAGAAATATAGATTGTTTGTTTGTTTTTGGTTAGTTATGAATGTTTCAATAATTTAAAGAATTCCTTTTAACTGGTTATGAGACCTAACAATTCGGAATAATTGGGATGAAGTTAGTGTTGTAATGCTCTTTCATTGTTAAGCCAAGAAAGAAAGTCTTATTACAAGTTGCTCCTGCTTTAACTGTCATGAACTATCTAATTTTTTTTGAAAATATTTAGAGAAATATTTCTTAAATACTTACAGAAATCATTTACAGTCAAATTCCTAAATGTGGAATACGAACACTTTAAAATATTTTAATCTTACTTTTCCTTTATTTAAATGAT
The DNA here is from genome assembly GCA_023159025.1 of Thereuonema tuberculata. Classification (NCBI taxonomy): domain Eukaryota; kingdom Metazoa; phylum Arthropoda; class Chilopoda; order Scutigeromorpha; family Scutigeridae; genus Thereuonema; species Thereuonema tuberculata. The sequence continues at coordinate 138,994,689 of JAFIDM010012231.1, forward strand.
TTAGTTGATTAAGCTCACTATTTTTATAATTACATAATGCTACAAAAATTATAATCGTAAATTAAATTGATAATCAAAATCTACTTGCAACATAACTGCTTTAAAAGTGGAGGCAATTATTGCTGTGTTTTTTTATTTTATATTTATAATGCTTTAAAAAATAATTTTATTTATAATACTTTGTAAAACTTAAATTAAAATTTTGTAATAGTGAGTTATGGTTTTATTAAAATGAGATGAAGGGAAGAGAATCTCGCTAGTTTATTTTTCATTATCATTTAACTTAATCCTTTTTCTCATTTTAAATCACAAATCATACAATTAAAACTTATTTCTTTCTGCTTAATGTAGCGTGTGTATTTAAGAGAAAGTCTTTACTCCAATGTGATTAGTGAAAACAGAATTAGTTCAGAAATTATAAACTTGGCAGACAATAATCTGAGTACGTGCAACCAGTACTTTACTTTTTTAAATTTTCATTGTTCCCCATAAGAAAACTCTGCAAACTAATAAGATTTTTAATAATTCTTGTACCAATGTTGTATGACTAGATAATAGTTATTCTGAATATACCAAAGCTTCTTCTGCTACTTCTTTCTTATTACCTGCTTTAATTGTATTATGTTGTTTCATTACAATTTAATTTCGTTGATTTTTAATATTAATTTAAAATTTTCATAATTTCACAATTACATAGTTGCTTGCTTATATGAAATACCTCAGGGTAAGCGTATTCTGCAATTTTTTTTCCATTGTACATTGTCTTTACTCCAAGTTTCCTCCTTAAAAATAAAACATGAGAAAGGAAATTGAATCGGTATGTAATAGTGTGAAATGTAATTTTAAATTATTGAAAGATCAGATGTGATTTAAGGGAATGAACAGTTTTGTAAAAATTCTTAAAACCAGAAGTTCCTAAAAGAATTAGGATTCCATAAATATTGCTTTTTAGTTTTATTTATTTTTCTTAAAGTTCATGGTAATACAACGAATTCCGTGAATTAGTAAATTATAAAAATTACTGATCATTTAAAATTAAAAATTAATCAACTTCGTAAATGCATCTTTGAGTTGTTCAAGTCTAATTAAATTTAATCGGGTATGGCGCAATTTTAAAATGTACAGTAAAACCCCGATTATCCGAGTTTCCGCTTTAACCGAGCTATCAAATATTTCTCGGAATTTTTTTTTTTTTTGGTTCTACATTTTCCATTTTTAAAACTACCGAAAAAAATTCTGAACTTGATCTCACAAACACTCAGGAAAACGAAAGAGAATTCGCAGAATATTGGTTGCAATTAATCTTTGTTTGTCTAGTCATACGACCCCCTACCTGGAATCGAAACATTGCCAAAATAAAGTAAAACAAAAAACAATTAAGGACTTTTTTAAGTAAAAGAACTCTTTAATTATCGTAACAATATGAATTGCATGTGGTGTATCTGTATAACTTTTGTATTTGTGAAAATATACATTTAAACCTACACGATTTATTTTATTTACAATTTTCGCTTTAACCGAGTTTTTCGGTTATCCGAGTTTGTCTTGGTCCACATTAACTCGGATAATCGGGGCTCTACTGTATTTATTTTCATTGTTTGCCATAACTGACTTAAATGTTTCGCTGCTATTTTATTTTTTTTGTGAAACTTTTTATATCTACACGAGGAACTTATCCACAAGTGATCCATACGGGAAAAAAATAGAAATAGTAATATCCATAAACAGGTCTATATATTGTTACGAACCACTTTTATTCAAAATCGTTAGTAGGAGTTAGTAGCAGAAGAATATACACATTGTATGATTCTAATTTTCAATAAACTTTCTTGTTTTTGAATGAAAACGATGTTTTGAAACTTGTTTTTAATTTTCTCGGATGCTCTCCCGCCATTAGAAGTGAAAGAAAGGAATTCCCTAACATTAGGATTACTATTTAGATTGTTTGTGTAAAAAAAAATTAAAAAAGTCGTTGTTCTGTTTTTATTTATTTTTTTAAACAGCATCATTCCTGTAAAAAAAAAAACAACTCTATAAGTTTAATTGATTTGAAAATTCAATAATATTAACGGAAAGTTTAGGATATGATGACTTTTTTTTTAATCTCTTGACATGTACGTGTAGCTTCAGTATGTGTTAAAATGAAATTGGAATAGACATACTAGAGAGATTTTATAGTTTAACAATAGTTCTCTAATTTCATCGATGAGCACTTACATAGTAGTTTGAAGCCTACATTTCAAGCTTCCAAAAGCAGTGAAGGCAGAAGCTTAAGATTTTATCTTTTATGAGAGATATTTTCAAGCAAAGAGAAACAGTCAAGTTTATGCTTAATGGTAAGGCTGCTGTTATGTGGTACCATAAAATCAGCAATCTTCATTTTAATAACACTCACCTATTCACACCATTAAGCTACCCGCACACGAGGGAGCTTTTTCTGTGCAACTCGAGGAAATTGAGGTGCACAGAAAAAGCTGCATGCGACTATCAGTGCGCAAACGATGCAACATTGTTAGCGCCGCCGTGCGGACAACAAACGAAGCACACTACGAATTTGAATGACATCACTGGACATGAAGTCAAGGATACTGCTGTGATATCGTTCCAAAACTAAATATTTGTGATTTATTTTAAACATATGAGAAATATTTTTATAATATTATTAGCCGGTATGTAATCGCAGTTGATGGCAATAATGCGATTCACGAATAACAACGACCAACAGCCAATAATAATCCATTGCTCACTGAAACAATGACGTCATGTGGCAGTTTCCGGAAATGGTGAATGAGCGAAACTCTGCTTGCGATGTGAAATATTCAAAAAAACTAGGTTTTTGAAACGTTCTGATACATTCTGCCGCATTAAATTACTGCATTTACATATAAACTGTATTTATGTGTGAAAGAAACTCGAAATAATCTGATATTTTTGCTGTATTCGCGATTCGCCCATCTCAAGCGAAGGAAAAATGTTTCGACGCCATGTTTCTTCCTTGAGCATGACGTCACGCCTGACGTATAAAAATGCTGCACTGTGATTGGGTAATTCCATGCAACTTTCCGTGGTGCACCGCCGTTCTGTGAAGCTTTTTTTCCGTGCAACTTCCATGCAACTTGGCCCATGCAGCTCAAAAAACCGCTCTAGGCATCAAGTTGCACATGCAACTCGGCCAAAAGCTCCCTCGTGTGCGGGCTACTTTAGACTTTCAGCTTTGTAGGATAATTAATTGTTGACTTATCGTGATAAGGATCGACTCTGCAACAGACGATCTTCGATTCGTAGGTCTTACTTGTAGATCCAATCTAAGCCATTAAGGATCTTGTATTAAAGGTTAAGGGACTCGAGGTTGTCCTTTCACGATGATTTTCAATCAGGTCTTCTTAATGTTTTGCTTTGTCTCGAATCTCACAAGCAAAAAACAATGGAAGAATGAGGAAATAGATTATAAAGATAATAAAATAACTTATTTTACGTGCACTGTTCATACAGAAAGGGCAATGATAAAGCCGGTATGCCTGTATAAGAACACTTATGGTAGGCTACACTTTTGAGGTGTACCGGCTTCATTATTGATCTTTCAGGTTATAAAAAGCTGGTTATATTTAATTACAACAATAGATGAAGTTTTATCTAATTTTGTGTTTTCATCAACTTTTTTTATTTTTTAAGTCACAAGCAAACAAGTTTAGATTAATAATATTAAGTGGTCTATGATAGAATAGGCTGTGAATTGTTTTCATTCGGGATGGACGGATTTGCTGTTATATGATATAAAAGTTGGGTCAACTTTTGTTGGAATTCTTTTTTTTTTCTTAACAAAAAAGCTTTTAAAATGTTCCATTAATATGAGACCAAAGCTGCGAAAAGAATATTCTTAGATAGTGGTGGTAATTGGTAAAAAAAAAATTAGATTTTTTTTATCAAAAGTTATAAAAAAAATGATTAATTGTACCAAGTCAGTTATTAATTGATTGAGTGATGTACTAATCTATATTTACTCAAGTTGTAATTAATATAAAGCTTCAGCTGGCTTTCATTAATCTATCAGGAAGTACAATGAATTTAGGGACCTTCCACAATTAATATGATGCTTCTGTGCTCCGGAAATCATAGTGCGGGTTCACTAGTCCATAGCCAATTGATCTATTGACTGAACAAGATAGCGAATTTCAATACCGGAAATTGGTTTATACATGTTTGACTTTTCTAAAATGAAATCCTGGCATTTTTCTAACAATACGAAAAAGAAAAAGAAAAAAAACCAACGAAATAATTTGCTACAATAATACTAATATTTTCAATTGAAAATAAATAATTAGAATGCATGTGATTGATTTTTTTTTCCGTTTAGGATTACACAGTGAGCCTGTATGAGCGTTCTGGAGTTTCTAAGGATAAACTTAATCTAGGTTTATTGCTTTATGCTCATGTTTACCGACTACGTTCACCTTCAGAAACCAAAATTGGAGATCCTGCTTCAGGACCTGGCGCTGCAGGGTCTTTCACCCAACAATCAGGAATCCTCGCTTACTTCGAGGTAATTCTAATATTATAATAAAATCCTAGGAAAGACTGGAGGAATTTAAAAAAAGAATAAAACTATTGATAAAATTTTAATTCTGTAAAAATCAAATTTCTCAGATCACAAGAACTGAAAAGGATGATTAAAATCAGAGCTAAGTTAAATAAACTATTTAATGTTTTAATTACAAATTTTTTAGTTGGTGAAGTGAAACTCTCCTAGATTAACAAATTCGAAACCCACAAATTATGTCGAAACTTATTGGATTTTTTTTAAATATAACAATATTAGGGACTTTCCGAATACTTCTTACGAGAAATGTATAGTAAAAATTAGTAATTATTAAATTATTAAATACTAAATTTATTCATTACTATCTCTTATAAAAATGTGGCATAAGAAATTCCAAACATTATTGATATTATATTTTTCTTAAAAACAATCACCGGATAGTTTATTTGTTTATTTAATTGTTTATTCTTTAGTTTTGTCGCAGACTGTCCACAGATGCTAAAGACCGTGATACTGATATGAAAGTTCCAACAACTAACAATGGATACGAATTAGTCGCTTACGAAGACGCAATCAGTCTGACTGAAAAGGTAACGGAAATAGATTACGCTCTTAAAAGTTTGACATTTCCATCACATGACAGTCCTTAGCTAACAAGCTAATCATACAATCACAATGGCACGACAATTTATTCGTTACACAAAATATCACATTTTACAGCATATTAACATTAAAATGGAATGCAGGACTGCAGTCATCTCTAGTGTGCAGATGATTCTACAGATGACGAATATCTCTTATGGAATGTTGTTTCATGCTCTTGTGCATTGTCGAAATTTTTTTTTTTTTTTTTTTTTTTGTGGAGCCAAGTAGTAAAGTGATAATAAAATATGCTTTTGTACAAAACTATCTTGAAACTTTGATAACATCACTTTTTATTTTTGTTATATTCAAAAAACATCAAAATATGTTCTATTTCGGAAATGAAAAGAATTATCATAAAATATTCAAGACATTAATGGCAGATTCATTAATAAGAAAGTCATTACTTTAAAATAGAAAAATATGTAAAAACTAATAGGAATAACATTAATGATATAAATCATTCTTAATATTCACTTAGAATTTCGTATAATTTCTATTTCTAAAAGTTCTTCAAAATATTAACAATTTCACATTTTCATTTTCTATTCTTTACATTTAAATTTGAATTTTTTGTTTCAAATTAGTTATTTTTTTTATAAATTTTATAGAAGTAGACAATTGAAAAATGTCTGACATTCAGTATGAAATGGGGGAGTTCCATTTTCCAATTTTTGGATTAGCAATTTCCCTTTTTTTTTTTTGAGGAGACTGACTGATTGGATTCGGAACCTATTCTTGCAGGATTTCCTATTGCAACAAGAAACGAGATAAGAATTGAATAACTGGGAACGGTTACAATCAAACGCATTTTCCACCATTACATTTCGAATCGATTTCGTAGCGGATGTGAAATGGATGTGATTTTCTTTTTTCAAAGGTGTGAATTTGATTGATGCGAATTCTCCACTGGCAAATGCCTCTTTAGAGACAGTCGACAACTTTAACGTCAAATACTGATAAATATTACAGTACTTTCCACGGAAAAGCAAATAGTAAACAAGTTTTGAACGAATACTCTACGGAGTCTTGTTTGCCCACCATTAAATCACGTTATAGAAATTCTTCCCACTAGATTTCAGAAACATTTTCTTAAGTTTAAGTTTAAGCTTTGAATTCAGTTGGTTCAAAAATTTCAAACACCAATATACGGAATGATTCCCAATAAAGTATTAGAATTTATTGGAAGTACTGTTTTTGTTTTTTTTTATTTTTTTTGTTAAATTCTACAGAGAATCTATTTTTTTATCATTAGAGTATCATACAGTTTTCGATAGGAAAACTCGGAAAAAGCAGTAAAATTTCGTGATTTTAAATCTTAACATATTCAAATTCTACTCTTTCATTTAGAGTAAACAAAAAAATCCATAAAATTCAACCTTTGATCGCGAAAAACTAATTTTCCCGATGATGATTTTTAAATTGATAATTAATAAAATTTTAAGATCTCTGTCAAAGCGCTCATTATGGATCAAAGATTAAAATTAAAATTTCACAAAATAAGGCTCCCTTTGGATTGTGATAATTCTCAGATCAAAAACTATACAATACAAAAGTTTTTCTTGTGGTAATGGAATTTTCCTTTACTCTTTCATTCCAGTACGCCTACATCCTAAATTCTAGAATATAAATAAAACGTATTAAGAAATAAAATGAATTTTTTTCTGCGTTTACTTGTTAGTGATGTTTCGATGATTTTGTCAACCATTGAACTTCTCTTTACGACATTTCATCGTATTTCCAGTCCAGCAAGTATTTTAATTGACCTCCTTCCAAGAAACCCCCAAGGAATCACTCTTAGGAAAATCTTCTCTTTTCGACATTTTTCAGATCTAAATAAACTTCTTTCAGCAAAAACCTCGTTTAGTGGTTATTTACTATGTAATAGAATATTAATTAATATTATATGTAATATTATTCCAAGCTAATCACACTTTTCATTTATTAATAATAGATTTTTAAAGAGTCTTTTTTTTTTATTTTTTCAACATTTTGATCATATCTCCGACTTTTAAAAAAAATTCTTTCATTGAATTAGAAAAAAGTGTTTAAAACATTTTGCTTTTTTTTTTTTTTTTAACTCATTTCGTATTTTTAATATATTTTATTTTCTTAATGTTGACAGGTTCAATATGCCAAGGATAAAGGTTTTGGAGGAGTCATGGTTTGGTCCTTAGAAAATGACGACAATCATCGTATTTGTGGAGATTCACTTACAAAAACTATCCACGATGAAATGATGAGTTAATAAAAAAAAAGAAAAAAGATTTTATTCTGTGTTGGATGAATAAACATTATTTAAAAAGTTTTCCTCGAGTTTTTTTTTCCATTTATTTTCAATTTCCTACAGTAATATCGTCAATTACGTTTATTTAGTTTTTTAAGAATTCTTTCAGTTCTAAAACTGAAGCAAAATTTTCAGCAAATAACAGTTTGGCCTCCAATGATATTTACTGTTACTATAAAGCCTTTCTTAAAATTAGTGATTTTATAAATATTTGCTTTTTCCAAAAATCCTTCATTAGAAAAAAGTTTCTTTGGTTAAAGTCAGGAATAAACAATTCAGGAAAAATATATTTAAAAGAATGTTTCTATTGGATTGAAAAAAAATATTAAAAGGAGAAAAATTCAGCCTCTACACAATATTTATTTCCGTTAAATTAGGTTGAAACTATCATTAATTTGTAATTTTTTGGATATTTGCTTGAAAGTCAGCCTTTTATATATTTCCATTAGATTTAGCTTGAAGAAAACAATCTCTGAGCAATGAAGGTAATTTTTCAGTAACTTTTCAAAAAATTCTTCCGAAATATCTATTATAGATAAGTAAGAAAATAACAAATATAAGTAAAGCAAATAAAAATAAAGTAAATATATAGTGTTATAAGTCTGAGTTTCAATCAGATATTTTGTAGGGATTTTGCAGGGCGTTTGTAATTCTCCTTAATGTGAATCAGAAAGAAAAAAGGGTTGACGTAAAAGAAATCTAATGGAAGCATTTAAATCGAAGCATATAAAGTCCGTCTGTTTTCCGTTCTCCATTCATCTACGATTATGATAATTCAAAAGGGTAACTCAAGAAATTAGTAACAGTTTTAAAAGGTTTAGGCTCTAATAAGGACGATCTCATTGGTTAGGAGACAAATGGAAACAATAAATGAGGAGCTCTGACCAAAAAACATTGGCATTCAATTCTAATTACTATGAAAATCCTATAAATTGCAATTTGCTTTCCTGTAAAATTGTCCTACTTTTTTTTTCTCCTTTCAATTCTTCGTAGCCTACAAATGACTCCTTGTTACTTTCTATCTTCTTTTCTTTCTTTCGTTTCTTTTGACAGTGAACAATCGTTTTAGAGTAGTTTTTTATTTACTTTTACGTGATGTTATCATTCGAAACTTAGCCACGCCATTGTATTGTGTTTAATGTGTGAAATGTTTTTGTTTCAGTTGCTGATTCGGAATGTTGTATTTCCATTTAAAATCTTATATTATAAAAGCGTTATTCTGTCTGTCATAAGACTTGACATTTTTCCAATTTTGTCACCAAACTATAAGAGATAGATTGGTCATGTAAATGGACAAAATGTAGATCTTTTTAAGACAAACAAAATGCTACAAAAATCTTTCGAAAAAAGTTTTTGGTTTCCAAGATGGCGCCTTTTAAAGGGTCAAATTTTTACTTTTTCTTAATTTAAACGAAAAGTATAAAAGATGAAAAAGAACATTATATTGAGAAAATGTTGGTATTTGAAAGTTCTATCGAACGATGTATCACTTATTCACAAACGCCTCAGCGTTTGCAAGATACATGCAAAAATGTGAATTTTCTGTGTGTGACGCCGACCCGCAATACATCCGAGTTATTCGGAGAAGCCACAAAGGGCTGGGAAGTTATATATTCTCCGACGATCGCAACATTAATTTGCTAAATTTGAATGCTATACATGCAAGGGTTCCGGGGCGAAGCGATGGTACCCGGTTATTATTATTATTATTATATATTATAAAAACGTATATTATAAAAACGATATTCTGTCTGTCATTCTGTAAGCAAAATGTTAAATTACAAATTACTAAAATGTTACTAAATAGAGAATCTATTCATAAAAAATGAAAATATATTAAACAACTGTCCCACTATACTGATTGGCGACGTAATTATAGATATTTTCAAAATGAATAAAAACAATGAAGTATAGAAACACATAAAACTTATGAGCAATAATTGTTTCAAAAATCGTCTTTACGGAACAAAAAGAAACAACTGTACAATTCATGGAAATACGAAAACAAATATAGATCATATTTTCATAAATAAACATGATATCAAAACACCGGGAATAATATGTAAAGAACGAATCGGATAAGAGTTGAAAATCAGAAAATAACAGATCCAAATATAATCTATAAAGAACTAATCAATGATGTTAACAAAACAAAATTCATGAAAATCTACATATACAAAAAGAAAAGTCCTGACTCACTCATTTACTGACTCATCAACGCCCACCCCAAACCCTTGGACCTAGAAAGCTGAAATTTTGCACAGAGGTTTCCTTTATGATGTAGACAAGGAATAAGGCCGGATGTTTCGAAATTCTTACATGATAAAGAATAATCTGGCAAACTGACGATGAAGTGTATGGCGGCAACCCCAGGTGTGTGGCGCCAACCCGCAATACACCTGAGTTAAGTGAAGAAGGCCACAGTGGGCTGGGAAGTCGTATATTCTCCGATCTCAATATTAATTTGCTAAACAAATAAAGTTGTTTTTTTTTTTTTAATGCTATAGATGCAAGGGTTCCGGGGCGAAGCGACGGTACCCGGCTAGTTGTAAAATATTCCTTTGGGCTTCATTTTCGTAATTTTTATTACAGATATTTAGTATTGAAATGGAAGACAATTTTAACGCATTCTGAGAGACTAATTTTTAATTAAATTTATCTGAATTAAAATTTTCTCTCGAAGGTGTAATGAATTGTTACTCTTATATATGTTAGTTATATATTACATATTAATTATTATTAATTAATTAGGCTTATTGAACATCTTAATAATTTTTTTTTATTATGATTTCTAAATACAAAAGTTCCAGTCCCGTAAGGAATGACAAATTCCTATCAACAGGTTCTGAATATAGGTATACTTTTTAATTAATTTTAATTTTAACTTCCCCTATTGTTAAAAAACATTAAAAGACTTATATAGTATAGTTTTTTGAAGTGATTTTTTTTGTCAAGTAGACCGCTAAATGATAATTTTCTAAAATTTTAAATTAGGCAGTAACATAATTTAAAAGTTAAAATAATTTTCTGATTTAACTCTATGTATATTAAAGTTGCCTATGTTTAGCTTATTGTCGTGTATAGTAAGAACTAGTAACAATAAATATGAAGAACATTGGAAGTAAATTGAACAAAATAATTAAATGAGATATTACATATAAGATTTACAATTACAATGAAAACAATTGAAACAACAGAAATTCATATTAATTACATTTTATCAGACACTTTTTTAATATTTTCTTCACATTGGATATGCTTCCATTCTTAATATATATTTCTTTCTCATCTATAGTGTTGAATATATTTTCAAGTATATAGTTGAAATAATACTGTAATAATAATAATAATAATAATATAAAATGCTTTGGTCCTTGACCCGCCATATTGTCTTAGCTGGGAAAACCCATGGTTTGAAACTTTTCGATATAATAATAAAAATAATATATTGTTCATAAAAACCGAAAAGAGAACTTATACTATGGCACAATAGCATTATTTCAGACAAAAGAAAGAAGCAGTAGACATTGTAATAATATTTACTACTGCCTGTCTATGATTGATAGTTTAGTTCTTCGCTCATGGCATTCGGAGGAAAAAAAGAAAACAGAAATGCAGCCTATTTTATCATTTTTTTTTGTTTTTTTTTTTTCCCCCCACTTTATTATTTATCTCATATGCTATTCGTAATCCGTTTGCCTCATTCAAAAATTCCTACGCATGATAGAAAATTAACGCGTTATTAAACAGACGAGGCAATGAACACATCTGATGAGTCTGGTTGAAGGGCAATTTCTTTCCGGTAGCGACAATTGGAACTATTTTTTTTCGCCTGTTTAAATTAAAATTATAATTATTTATCTTTAACTATTTGTTCATAATATGTTTTTGCGTTTCTGTTTTCAATCAATTAGTGCTGCACAGACTCCACAGAGGGAATTTTTTTTGTTTTTCCCAATCCAGAATACAACAGGAACTACAGTATTTTAAGTGTGTTTGTAAGGTTAAACAAATTTTCTTTTTCATTTTTTTTGCTTGAGCTTTATGAAACAAAATTGTAGCTTATTTAAAATAATGATGAATGTGGGAGACCATTTCAATACTGGAACTAATTGGAATTCTTGTAAGGAAATCAGCGCATATTATTTGCTGCTGGGCAATTAATAATATTTTTTCTTTATTTCATGTTCTCTAGATCAGCCAATTTTAATCTGTATTATCACCCTCCAGCTCTTTGGTTGTTTACCCTTACCAAAATCACAATTTTCGTTTTTTTTTTACTTACTGAACACGAAATGAATTACATTCGAAAGATTTTAGTGTTATTTAAATTACATTTTTACATTTCTTGCTACTAAATCCCATTTGTGATTTCATTATGATTAATGAGTTTCTTTTACAATCTGAGATATACCCTTAACCTCTCAAAATATACATTTAGGTTCTTATTATAATATCTATTATTTATATTGTAAAATATCGAATTCAATAAAAATAGTTATTCTTTCTTCTAGAGTTTTATTTATTTTAATATTTAATTCTATTGAATTTTATTTATTTTATTTACATTTAATGTATAGTAATCCTTAATAAAACTGATAAACACGAGGTTCCCTGAAATAAAAGAGTTGTTCTTAAACAATTAATTTGTTTTCGAAGATTTATTTTGAAAAAAAAAAAGAAACCGGTTTTCTTGCAATTTTCTAAAGATCCTCTGTTTCTAAGAGTTTTATCTATAAAGAATAACAAGCTTCTGAAAGAACTAGTGATAATATATACGCCCTGTCAACAATGACGGGATGTGACGGCTTTTAGTTGAGATAGAGTAATTACGCTCGTCATTTGTAATTTTGTCATTCATGTCGAGATATGTCTTTAACGACTCTTCAGGTGATCGCTGGAAAAAAATGAACATTGACATTTAAATTTTAATCTAGTAGCTAAAATTAATGAGTTATTTTCTTTTTTCTCTGGCTCTTCTCTCATTGCGCCACACACACACACAAAGGGAGTGATACGAAACAATAATTTGAATGTAGTCCCCGTGGCTTAATGGATAAGATCATCGTCTGACTTCGGATCAAAAGGTTGCGGGTTCGATTCCCGTCGCGAACGTCTCATTGTAGTAATTTTTTCACATGAAATTAACAATTGCGTCGTATAGACAGGCAGAGAAATAAAAGATTTTAGTAATATAGATTCAAGTCTACTCTCCTTAAAATCTTGCGCTTTCTTTTCCATTATTTTTTGTTAAAAAAAAACCCTCTTAGTTTGTTTGAAGCTAATTCCAATATCTGTTGAATGGCAACCATTTAAATCCAATGACAGTCACTTATATTACAGCAGACGTTATAGGATTAACAGGAGGATTAGTGTCGTTGTTTAAACCATAGAAATCCACTGTTTCCGTGACAATGGTTTTTCCATTGCAATTTCTTTGTTTTTATCTTTTTCGTTTATATCTCGACAAGAATCCACATGGAAACAATTTAAAACATAAAAGTTAGATCGTCCCTTGTCCTTAAATGTACATGCCAAGTTTCAAGAAGATTCAACCGCGGTTCAAAAGTTATTATGGGAAGGGAATCTATCCATACACTCATACAGACCAATTGAGTCTCACTTTACAAAGAAATTAAGAAAAAACGAAAGTTAATTTTAAATAAAAATACCTATTGGATATTTCACAGCGACTGGATCTAAGTTACTTTCTCAGTAATAAATTTATTAATTCGATGCTTTTCATTCTCTTTGAACTCGAATTCATTTTATTAAGGTAATTTTGATCAATGATTAGTTCTAAGAAATTTATGATTCCTTCCTTCTCTCTCTGTTTCATGTTAATATTTTACAGCTTCTGTTTGGATGTGTTTATTACATTAAGAAATGCTATTTTTATTCCCTTTAGCTTTTGATTCATCAAAATCCTCAAGTTAACTTTCAATGGTTCATTTAAGTTTTTTCATTAAATTCATTTAAGTTTTTTCATTAAATTCATTTAAGTTTTTTAGTTTAAAATTTATAACTTAAAGCTTAAAAAAGATTCGAATTTTCCTCAACTGAGGCTTTTGAAAAATTGACCTACGGTATTTCTAAATCGTATTTTTTAAATTGTTATTTTTGGACACAAATTACGGAAATAGACTTGAGAGATTAAACAATAATATTTTAATACATAAACTAATGGATACAATAATTAAAATGAAGTAAGCGTTTGTCAATGAGCTGAAGGCTAGAAAAGGAATGAGAATTTTTTTCCCCGGACTGTTTTATCTCCAAATAGGTTAAAACAATTCTTAAACAGAAGACCAGATTCCTTTCTCTGGAATTAGAATCAGACTTCCATCCTTTTTGAGTGTTTAAAACATTCAAAAAAATATTTAAGTTATTATAAATTTAAAATAAGTCCGAAATTTAATCTTAGTGATTTTTATTTTCTTCTAATTTTGTAGAAATATATATACTTATTAATAATTAGATCATTGAAATGAAAAAAAAAAATGAAAAAACATCTTTATAGTGAGACAATCTATAAATAATGATCTATAAATGTTAAGATGTTAGTTCTTGTAAGTTCTTCATTTTTTATTCAGTCGATTTGTTGGAGGCTTTGGAGATATAAGTTCCCAACAAAATAAGCAGAGAACAAAATTGAGGCTAGATGGCAAGTCTAACGCTAATTCATCTTCATCTTCAGCAGAATCGGAGGTCATCGGAGTTTTACAGAGGGTTTAATTCGACTCAGTAATCCATTATCAGGAGGAGAAAGCAATTCAAAATTGAAAATGGTTTTAAATTTTCGATGGCAAGATCCTTGGCATTCGTGTGTTTGAATGCACATGTCTTTTACATCTTTAGTTTTCATTCAAGAGTGTAACTGAATGAAAGTTCAGTCTTAATTTTTTATTCAACTTAGTAACATGACATAACATTGCTTCGTTAACAAATTTCACAGCTGGGCTCTTTTTAAATTACTTAGATAAACTCAATTAAAATTGACAGGAGACTCTATTATTTTCCAATATTCAAAGCTTTAGGTTTTTCATTCCATGAATTTCTTCAGCATTATTCAGCTACAAAAAAATACTAGAATATTTTACATAAAATTTCTTTTTTTGCACGTAAATCTTCATGAATCTAAAGGGGCATTTAAATCAAAATAGAAAACGATGAGATTGAATAATAGAAAATCTTCTTAAGCTCGGTACGAATATTTGTAGAAAAGATATAATTTGCTTTTTAATCAATGTAATTCGAGGTGAGGTGAAACACTGTACTGCAATTTTTATTTTAAACTGCTCCAACCTTAATTATTGTCGTAATACTTATTTTACTTGTAAAATAAAATACTTATAAACAGCAAATAAGGATTTGAATCCACTTTAACGGTGGAGCTTTTAAAATTGGAAAACTTTTGTAGAAGATTTTCTTCAAGAAGTAAAATTAAACGAAGGAGGGAATCACGAAGTTAACTTAAGAGCTGATTTGAAGTAAAAGCGTTTTTAAGTGAAACGATGAAAGAAATTTAATTAAACTCCTTCAACTGCTTTAAAAATGCAAATCATTCACATCTCGTTGGATCCTAATAACAACTCTGGAAAAACTTTCAAAAGATTTTATTAAAACTTTCAAAAAGATTTTAAGAAAGATGATTTTATTAAGTTTGAAAAATAAAAAATAATGATAGAAATTAATATCATGTTACCAGAAAGGTTATAGAAAAGATCAAATTGATACTCATTGATACACTGGATAAACAAGGTTTTAAACACTTTAAAGGAAATATGCTTTATATCTTTAACCATTTCAATACTTAAATGTTGTTTAATTTTAAGGCTCAGTTAAGATTAAATTATGTCTGGTGCTTAAGCCATTGTGCAGTACTTAAGTTAGTAGATTTCATTCCAAATGACTGCTCCTGGCTGATGATCGCCATATTAGCGGGAAACAGCTGTACCAGGATGTCATTTTGTATACAGCTTGATCTCACCCTTTGTTATTCCAAAATGAATGAGGTGAAAAGAATTCAGATTTATGAATAGTTGTTTGAACGGATAGATTCTTATATTTGATAAATAGATTATAGAAATAGAGATGAAGCAGCTGCCCCAATTCCCATCGATAATAACTCAAGGTATGATACGGAATATTAATATATATTAAATCCAAGATCAAGATTTGTTATTCCACTTTAAATTCAATATCAAAAACCTCGTTACTTTCATTTAAAGTAATGAACAGTTTTTGATCAATGTAATGAATAAATAATCCATAATAAATGAAATAAACATATCTATCTTCGAAGCAAATTTCCAACATATTCCGGCAAATCCAAACTTCTGGAATAAAATTGCAATAAAAGTATTTTTTTTTAACTATACTGGAATACAAAATATTTTAAAAATGATTTTTTTTTAAAATCTATTCCATAGTTTATTGACAAACAGCATCTAAAAAGAATAAGTCGTTTAAGATAAAACATAAAGTTTTAAGGTCAAATTTTATCCCAAATTTCAAGTAGATACATCATACACAGTGAATTTAATTATCTCTTCGTGGATTCAATTCCTTCAACTGTAAAAATGGGATAAAGAGAAAGATTTCTAACGGGTTCCCTGAAATGCATTTTGCAGATAGAAAATTGAGTTTTTCTTTCAAAAGAAAGAAAGACTGATACAATTTCTGGACTTCCTTTTTACTTTGCTGGATTCGATTTTCCTGTGGTTTAGTGTAAGATCTCATTATCTTATAGTAACCAATTGAAATAATACTGAGTAACACCAATAACTGTTAAAACAAGGTAATGTTGTGAAAATTACAATCGATTCCAATTAGTGATTGCAGTTGATTTATTGTCTTTATCCTACTTTTATTATTTTATTATTTAGACTTCTATTCTTGATATGTTCTCCCTGTAGCTTGTGATCTTGTCTTTACAGTTATTAATGTTTATCTCCTATGACTGATTCAAAAGTTCCTGGGAAGACACTCAATCTATCGTTTATTTTTAAAAATACTATCCTTGGGGATCCCTGTAAACAAAAAAAAAAGAAAAAAGACTACAGAAATATTCCGAGAAAAATCATTACAAGTGAAACAATTAACTCTTACTGAAGATAAACAGTGAATTTCTATCGACATTTTAAAACTTATTTTGTAATTCATTTAAAATTTTCGTTTCTTGGTTTGATTAATTAATTAGATTTAGATGTTTTAAGTAAGAATTTGGCAATTTAATCAGGTTTCAGCAAATGACAATATGATAGTTTGTAGAAAGATTTTTTTTATTTATTTGTTGTATTTGTCTGGTAGCATATTAAAATATTTACTTGATTTTTTTTACTTAAAAATCAACCTACTAAAATAAAACTTAATATTTTAACAAAAAGTAACTTTAAATTCTTTCTTTCAAACACTATAATATTCTTTGAGAAGTCAGAATTATATTTTAACTTTTGATTAATTTCTTTGTGACATTAAAGGAAGCAACGATGACACTTTCTTTCTTTTATTCTTTTACTTTGTAATAGAAGGATGCGACAGAGAACATTAAAATTTCAGATTCATAAATCTAGATCAGAGTTTCTGAACCGGTACGCCTTGGGGATTCCCTTGGGCCGCGAGAAAATATTTAACTTCCCGTAAAGACATATCTGATAACTTAAGGTAAATTCTTGACATCAAATATTCTGGATAAACAATAATTTACATTCTGCGTCGTTCTAACAATGAAGGTTAATAAAATATGGTATGCGTCCAAACAAATGATATTGAACGTCGCAAGCCTTTGTTGCTAATATGTGCACCACGTGATGACCTCATGAAATGTCGTGACGTGACGGTATGTCAGTTGAAGCTTGATAGATGTTGAAATGGTGTTAACATCGGAGGAAATTTTTTTTTATTGTGGAGCATTCTTTTAAGTCGTAAGGAGTTGGACTTTCAAATGGACTAAGTTTGCTATACTTTGGAAATGTATACCCATAAACATGGATATGTTAGCAGTCATTAAAAAATTTCGTTCGACGGGCAGCGTTCTGATGCAACGCAAAGGCTGCACCAGATGTCCACTTATAATGACAACAAATGCGAATAGAGGAAAGCTCTTCGAACAGGTGTTACAGTCGTCTAAACGAAGTCTCCGGCGAGCACCCTTAAAAAGGAATCTTAGTCAAACATCTACGAGACGAATGTTCAAGGAAATTGGTGGTTGCATATAAGATACAGACCGGACAACTTCTGAGCAATGCCGACAAGGACGCTAGAATCGTTTAATGTGCGACGATGTTAGCGATGGTGTACGATGATGAAGCTGTCCTGTCAAATGTCTGGTTTTCTAATAAAAGTCATATTCATTTGAATGGATTTATCAATCGACAGACAACCCGCTTTCTGGAATTTGAATGGCCAGACATCATACTGGAGAAACCCCTCTGTAGTGAGCGTGTAACAACATATTGTGAGGTGTCTGCAAACGGCACCTTGAACCCTTAATTTGTTCAGCATGATTACAGCAATCCTACGACTGTGAACCAGGTGCGATAGAGAGAAAACATTCTGACGCCATTTCTGGGGAATCTCATCAGATTCTGCCGTGTACGTAACCTGCCATTTCGTACGCAATGGTTCCAGCAGGAAGGGGCCGTTTGTCACACAGCGAGGAACACGCTTCAGTTGCTTCATGCGAAGTTTGATAATTGCGTCATTTCCCGTGGAGCAACCTTCCCATATCCTTCTCATTCTCCTGATCTTACAACACCGGACACTTACATTTGGGGTATCCTGAAAGAAGCTAGTTTCCGGGAGAACCTACCGGCAACCATTGGTGACTTACATCACAAGATTGTGACATGAAGCAAACTCTCTTCAGCGACATGGTGAGAATCTACGAGTACTTCCTGCAACGCAACGGATAGTTTATGAACACATGCTATGCCTCAGAAAACGTGAGAATTGACTTCCATGTACTGAAAGCTTTTTCTACTGTTTGTATTCTGTATGTCACAATAACCCTTTTTCGTACACAAATAAGTGTCGTTTGTTTTGGCGCATGCTATATTAATTCATAAAAATCAGCTTCAACATTTTTTTTTCCAGGATGTTTTAAAATATTTCGAATAGACTCCTATTAATGTGATAACAAAGCAACGAAAATTTGGTGTACAACGGGATATTAAGAATAATGCTTAGTTTGCCGCAGGATTTTACCAAATATAAAACTATGCCCTGACGTAAAAAAAAAGGTTCAGATTACTGTCCTACGATATGCGAAAGTTTATTTCTTATTCATTGTGAAATCTGTTATGGTAAATTATCTCTTGTGTTAAAATTAATCCAATAGAGCAGATTTCGTCTACAATGTGTAATTAGTTAGAGGACATTGTATTTGCAAAAAGAAAAACAGTTATCAAAATCTAGATTTAGAGTGGGAAAAGAAATGGAACCTCCTTAAATCCAAACTGAAAACATAAAAACACATTAAAAATAAGAAAAAAGATAATTCTTGTGCTGGGCTCTGCCAGCCTAAATGAATTTCTTATGAGCATGTAAATAAAGAAAAAGCGCCTAAAAATGTCTAAACACATTAAAATTTGAGACCAATGTTCAAACTGATATCTCAAGACAACCTGTTTCACGCTAATTTGGCGATCATAATGAGAGCAGTCAGTAGGAACAAAGCAGGTCTCAAATTTTAATGTGTTTAGATATTTTTAGGCGTTTTTTCTTTATTTACAAGCGCATAAGAAATTCATTGAGGCTGGCAGAACCCAGCACATGAATTTTCTTTTTTTTTATTTTTAATGTTTTTATGTTTTTAGTTTAGATTTATGGAAGTTCCATTTCTTTTCCCACTCTACTTCAAATACATCTCCATTATGAGACCTGCTTTGTTCATTCTGACTACTCTCAACTGATGATCGCAAGTTAGCGTGAAACAGGTTGTCTTTGAGATGCCAGTTTGAACATTGGTCTCAAATTTTAAAATCTAGATTTACATTTTAAGAATAAAAGTGGTATTAAAGTGTCAATACAATTACAGATATTCAATTGTGAGAAACTTTATTATTGAATAAAAAGAGAGAGAGAAAAAGATAAAGAAAGAGAGAGAGAGGGAACAACATTCACTGAAGTTACCACGCTCAGTCATGGCGAAACTAGTCTGATTTTTATTCTATATATTCATTTATTTTTAAATACTTTATAATCTTAGACTGTGTGTTGGCTACAGGATTTATCGGATTTATCGAGAGAGAGAGAGAGGGAAAGAAGAAACAATTTCTATAAATTTTTCTCTGTACTTCAATAGTTTTCGGACAAGATTTCAAACAATGGAAACATATTCTTATCTTTTTCAGTTACTTATGCTAAGATCAATAAACAATGAAAAAAAATCTAGTAATAATCATAAGTGAAATAACTATTTTACTTTCGCAAAATTTGCGAAAGTAACATAAATGCTTATCAATGTATAGTACATTTCATTTTTTAGAATAAAGTACTTTTTTTTCATTATTTAGAATCGTAATTTTCAACTGTTTAAGCCGGCTACTAAAACTCATTCGAATTTTTTTCATGATTCTAAATTGCTATTTTGATCTTTTCACTTTCTTTTATCTTTTTAGTGATGCAGAATTATGTTTCGTATTTTGCATAACCTTTGAATTATCGTCGAAAAGGATCAAATCCTAACTTGTAATCCAATAATAGAGGAATTCATGAATTCATAATCTATTTGATTTCTACTTGCAAACAAAATTAATCAATTGAGTTTCCATGTTGCGCAGAAAATCTCTAAAGCTCTTATTCTGACCTTTCTTGGTCTTTATCAACCACAAAGGTTACATCAGATTAATCTGCTGATAGATCTCTCTGTAAATAACACAAAAATAGCAAAGTTCATGATCCCATTTAGGAAGCTTTCCAGTTAAGTGGAGCTCAAACAAACATATTTACTCATTGTTAAACCCTTCACAAATTACTTTGTACCTTTTATTATTGTTAAGAAGTAATTTGTTGATATTGTAATGTAGTATTCAAAAAAATTCCTAAACTGAATTTTCCTTCTCATTCTAATTGTTTATTAATTTTAGAGACTTCAATTAATATAACATTATACCACTAGAAATCTTCTTTCTTCAATATTCTTGTAATATTTAGGCGATATTTCGCGAAATTTTATCATTTCGCTTTTTCAAGCCTTTTTCTTCAAAATAACTTCGAGTCTATCTCAACATTATTGAGTTTCCTTTTCAATACTAATAATTGTAACATTATTGATTTCTTTTTCAACAAAGTAACTTAATACTAATTGGCTATATCATTGTAATCACGTTATTGAGTTATTATTGACATATTCAATTATTATGAGTCTCCTTTCCAATAAAGTGACTTAATACACTATAATCACTTCTTGAGTCATTATTGACAGTTTCAATTATTGAAAAAATGATAGCGTGTTGGGGTTGATCATATATCCCTTGTCTTTATTCATGCACTTGAAAGATTTTATAACGCAGGCTTCAATGACATATCTACTGTGTATGTCCTTGATTTTGAATAATATGCTGACTTCTGGGTCTGGGTTATGTCCCAGAAATATTACTTCAATTAATATTGTTTTGTTTGTTGAATATTTTTTTAAATCAAATAGATCATTTCAATCATTGCAGTTTTTTGCTTTCATTCAGTTCCACGATTCAGTTGAGTATTTAACTAATCGTTTTATTGTTTTTTTTTTATAAATTCGATTAAATACTTAAAAAATGTATTTCATCCAGTTCTCTATAGCGAAAATCTTTATTAAAATCGGATTATTCTTAGTTACGTAGATCAGGAGCATTTTTTAGCAATATACTAGAAATGGACACTTTGCTTTCTAGATCATTATTATCAACACCTTACTTATTACTTTTCTGATAACATTTAATACTTTATATCTTCTTTAATTGTCCTTCAATATTAATCTATTTGATTCTTAATAATTCACATTAAATGAAATTAAGAAGGTTGTGACAAAAATTCTTTATGATAAAGCCTTTCTTTACTGGAAATATATTTTTCTGTATCAAAGCATCTCGTGATTAGAACTTGTTTTGGAAAATGGAGACTTCAAATTGTGCAAACCATTCTTTTGTGAAATTAAAATTTCATTGTTTCAATGAATTTCTTTAATAATTATATCGGAAGTTTTCCTTGTACCCATGAAGATTCGTGCGGCCTAATCCGTATACTCGATACCTTCATTGTACTGTTGACTTTTCATCAGCTTTCATAAAAATTTAGAAACGGTTTTACTTTTCACCGAAAGGAGTTCCAAACCTATCTTTCTCAGAGTGAATAACAATCTCAACAAGAAGAATTCAATTCTTTCAACAATTCATGAGGAAAATGAGAAATTAAGTTTGTTATCAAATCTTAAAACAAAAGTAAATGGAACCCTTCCCATGAAACATAAAAATCACTATTAAAATTGTGTACACCCATCTTTTTTTCTGTAATCATTATTTAAAAACAATTTAAATAAATTTCGTATTTACTTACGATACTATATTGTAAGTTACATAATTTTTTTAAGCTTAACATTGTTAAAATATTTATTAACGTTACTTATTAAATAATGTTACTTTATAGTGTATCAGCAACACTGTAATACAAAATTTTTCTACAACATTATACAATTATTATAAAATATTATATGTATTCTAGTATATCAGCCAACCATATTCTTTACTTTGTAATGGAGACTGTTATTTTCAAAATGTTCCATAGAATATAGTTAGTTTTCAAAGATAATAGGCTTTATGATTATGAAAAAAAGATTTCAAGAAGGACGTATATTTATGTATTATTCTTAGAATGAACATTAGTCTACGGTGTATTTGTCCCTTTCACTGAGCTGGGTTATGTTGGGCTGGATCGGACTGAAGAGGGTATTGAAACCCGAAACGGTTACCGTATCCGATTCCCAACAAAATATTCAAAATAAGCTCAGTGATTTTTGTTTTTTGTTGTTGTTTAGATAATGTGCGGTTTTGTTTTGTTTTCTTTGAAGTTTTAACTTGGTCCGCACGTTAATTTTGATTTAATTACTAACATATAAGCTAAGCGAGTTGCTAGCGTGGATTTGTTTTTACCCTCTATTATTTTTGATTTACATTTTTTGATGTATTTGAACTGAGGGGTCATTGTTTTAATTGTTTGTCCGTTTGATGTATTTGTCCCCTTCACTGAGCTGGGTTATGTTGGGCTGGATCGGACTGAAGAGGGTGTTGAAACCCGAAACGATTACCGTATCCGATTCCCAACAAAATATCCAAAATAAGCTGAGTGATTTTTGTTTTTTGTTGTTGTTTAGTTATTGTGCGGTTTTGTATTGTTTTCTTTGAAAATTGAATTAGTTATTAAGGTAAATAAATATAATAATTCTTAAAAATTAATACACACAGAATTATTTAATACATACATCCAAAAAACCTAATTGTATGCATTTCTTTAATTATTTCTATGGCTTATAATACCAATACTGCAAATTGTAAATGATCTTAATAATGGATCAACGTGTATTAGACTAGATTTAATACAGCAAAAATAAAGATGAACAAACAATTCATTCGAAATGTACGTAAATTATAATTACTAACTTTATATGAAAATCTTTATCAGCACCAACAATAAGAATTAAAGAATGTTTTCCTGATATACCAAACTGGCTTATTTAAATATAGGATTGTTAAGAAAAAAGTTAAGAATGGTTAAATATTGTAGTCAAGAATTGATGGTGAGAAAGTGGACTGATTATTATTATTAGGTAAGATCAATTTTTTGAAATTAAATATAATAATTATTTGATGTGATGTTTAGGAAAAACTTGTGTTAGGAGTATGACTGTAACAGTTTTTGTTTTGTTTTTTGTTATTTTGGAATTCTAAATTCTCTTGATTGTAATTTTTTATTATTTTTCAGTTTGGGAAGGAGGGAGATGGTTCTCTCTTCCAGTTATGGTAGAAGGCTTGAAAAAGAAGGCCGGTTAGGCCTTCGAAATATCGTCTGTGAAGTTTATGGAGTTTTTGGTATTAAAGAAGTTATTTAAAATATTAGTTACGAGGAAATTGTTTGTTTGTTTGTTTGTTAGTATAATATGGAATTTTCTTTGACTTTCCTTACGATATTACGTTTGTCTTACATTTTGATGCTATTGAAGTTTTTGCGATGTCCCAATAGGGTTCAGCAGTACTTCAAATCTCCATCCGCTCCCACTCTTGCCATCCTCATTTGACTTTCAAAGCTACGGTAAGTTTCTTGAATTCAATGTCTTTTGATCACATAAAAACTACTACTAATTAATATCTGTACCTCAAACTACACAGTTATTAGCTTAACTTATAGTTAAAGTAAACTAACTAGTTAAAATACTTTAACTCCTAAATTATTATTTTTAAGTAAACTTTAGAGTAAGTTTAATTCATAACACTGGGTCCGGTAATTCAATGGTATAGACATTGGCTGCGAATGGAGGAGCAGGGTTCATTCCCGGCGGAGGATAGGCATTTTTTTCCAGAATATTGCTCCTCTGCACTTGCTCTGTATAAGTGGTACCAGGTTTCTTTCTTTTTTAAGGAGATGAAGGCGGGCGAGGATTGGAATGATCTTTCAAAATCAACCAGTCATAGATCTTTGCACATCTATGAACCATTGGAGAACCAATGGAGAAATCTATCTAACTTATAATGCTACTATATGAATAATTAAATAATGAAATCAACACTTTTGATTCAGAAATTCGGCAAGAAAAGTGAACAGACAGATTTCTACTTTTTGAAAAAAAGAAAGAATAAAAGGTTCTCTTTTCTTTCTTTTCAAAATATAGGTAGGTGTTTCCCGTGCAACCTCCATTGGTGTGAGGTTGAAAGATTATAAGGCTTGGCTCAAGGTTAAGAAGAGCTTTTAGCAGCGCCTCACAGGTACAAAATATGAAGTCTACATAGGAGCAGATCGTCAATTACTGTAAATTTGCTTTATTCCAGTAACTGTAAATTTGTATGATGTAGTTATTTATTTATTTATTTACAAATAAAATTACTACAACTTTCTAGAGGATCTAAAACTGTTTTACAACAAAAAAAATCTAGTATGAGAACTTTTTATTCTTACTTTTTTTCAAAAAGTACTTCAACTGTTCACTTTTCTTGCCGAATTTCTGAATCAAAAGTGTTGGATTTCATTATTTAATTATTCATGTAGTAGCATTATAAGTTAGATAGATTGCTACATTGGTTCTCCATTGGTTCATAGATGCGCAAAGATCTATGACTGGTTGATTTTGAAAGGTCATTCCAATCCTCGCCCGCCTTCATCTTGAAAAAAAAACCCAACACTTTTGATTCAGAAATTCGGCTAGAAAAGTAAACAGACAGATTCCTACTTGTTGAAAAAAAGAAAGAATAAAAATTACAAAGCAATTCTCAAACAATAAATTGTTTCAACTGATTTTGAAGTCTGACTGTGATGATTAGTTCCGATCATTCTTAAAAACAATTGTCCTTTGCCATAAAAAGAGTTTCTGAGTTATTTTTCTTGCGAGGTTAGTTTCTTCAGTGTCAAAAACAGATACTGCTGTTTCGTGGCACCGAAAAAACAAAACAAAAAATATCTTAAAGAATAAATAAAGAATTTTACTGAAGTATTTCGTGAACAATAATAAGTAACTGTAAATGACGAATTTTTAACCAAAGAAACACATTTAACACAATTAACATTTTTTATTTAATTATTAACAATCGTAACAACAATCTTATGTTTACTTACAAACAACTCTACTTGAATAGTTCTTTTTAACTTCATATTTCTAATTCTCTATCAATATCAGATATTCAGTTTTTCATTTAGTACTAAACCTTTATTCCTAAAGAATGTTCATGAATGAAGAACATCAGCTGCAGTAATTAAGACTCGCATTTGTGTATTTATAGGAATAAATATTCCATTATCAACGTCTAAAATTCGAAATGAGTTTGGAGATATTTTGTTTTGGGGGACTACGTAGGAGTCGAATTGTATATTTTTGAAATCTGAATACTCATAAGATCAATATCATTGATATCCAATGGTTTTTAAAGTCACGATGGGGAAGTTGATTTCAACAAGGAGATAAAGTAGTCGAAGTGATGGAACAGCTATAAAAACTAAGGTGATAGCTGGAATGATTTTTCAAATTGTTTCAATTTCTTGACCTTCTATAAATTGACGATTGGAAAATTTACTTATTATTATTACAGTTAATATACACGGTGTTCATTTTATCTGAAGACATTGAAATATCCAGAAAACTACAAATCGGATCAAAAAACTTTATAATTAAAATTTGTTCGTCTCGGAGGGGGACATCCAATGATATCAAACTGTGGTGAATTGTATTAAAGAAAATTAGTGTCACCGTGTTAAGTGTATTTCAGATTTTAGGTTACTTACCTTTATTCCCAAAATAAGTTAATTCTGCACAAATAATTATAATTTAATAGTGAATTAGAGTTATCTCGCCAGAGAAAGTTTAACAGTGTAATTGCCGGTGAGTATCAACAGTGTGTGAACGGTAAACAAAAGGAAATGCAGCATGCATCGTTCACTTGTGCTATTGTTGACGGAGCCGATGAATAGCTCTGTTGTGAAAGGAACAAATCAGTGTGTGTGAGTTCTCTTAGCAACTGCAACAGCGACAGACGTGTTATTTCTGCTGTGCTGAAATTTTGTTCCTGTAAAATTGTGTCGATCCTTATGAGAGGGAAGACTTCTCTCATACATGCTAATCGTCAGTTTTGAATATAAGTTCCTGTGCCTATGCTTATATTCGATGCCTGTGTGATGAAGGAGTTCATCGGGTTTTCGTTTGTGTAAGACCTATATCCATAAACAAGAGGCGTATTTCGTTACCATGACGACGACGATTACAACATGGCTCCCAAATTGGAATTATGGTAGCCATATTTGCAGCTATCGACTAATTGAAGATGATACGGTCCTAGGTTAGGAAACCTGAAGATTTCACAACGCATTTCTTCGTTATCGCTTGTGGTCAACGATTTCCGAAGACCAAAGGTATTATGGATTTCCTCGTTCTTAGGTCAGGCGGAACAACGAAGCTTAGGAAAGAAGTGTGAAGCCAAGAATGAACATTAAAAGATATAGCACTAATGTTAATTTAACGGATAGGTATTACCTGTTAGAAGCTATTTAAAGAATCTTGCGAATCTTACTATTAAAGTAAAATTAAGCTTTTAAAGCCTAAAGCTATTCTAGAACTATATTAGTCGAAGAACTCTAAATATAACTTAAGTCACTAGTCGTGACTCATTTTTGTCTAGTCTTATTATCGATCTGATAATAAATTGTTGATGATTGAATATTGCCTAGTTTTAATTCCAAAGAATTAAATCTTTTTTTTCTTGAATAAGTGTGTTTGTTTTACAAGTTCGCAATACTCTTAAGTTATTTTAACGATATGTTTGAGGTTCTTTTAGCCATACGATTGTTAACTCTGACACCGCTCCTAGGGAGGCGTTATGAGGATTAAATCATCCCTGGTGTTTTAATGTTATTTGCCATATCTATTGGTTTTTAGACCCCAGTTCCTGAATTAGCATTAAATAAACACCCCGATTAATTAGAAATGGTTATGGGCCCACCACGCTTCCACTGCGCAACTAACAAACGAGTGGAATCAAAGAACTTTGAACGTGAAGCTTACAGTGTTGAGTGATTCAAATTTTAGCGTGCCCAGGCAATTGATGGAATAATAGTTTAATTGCGAACTTATAACACACTAGGAAAGTAAAGCATATTCATAATGACTAATAATGTTTTGCTGTTTGCAGGAACAAACTATCTTCAGTGGAAGATGCACATCCGCACGTCGTTGCAGAAAAACGGATTGTGGGATGTGGCCAATACTCCCCTTGAGGAAATAAAAGGGAAAGAAGACAGTCCATTAAAGTACAAGTTGTTGGACAAGTCCCAGAAGGCAACGGGATTCATCATTGAATCGGTGGAAGAGAAATTCCGATTGATGCTAAAGGAAGAGAATGATCCGAGCAAGCTGCTTCAAGAAATTGAATCGAAATTCAATGTTGTGGACCACCTGAAGGTCACAGATTTGAAGCGAGACCTCTATAACGTTAGTAAACTTGTAAGTGATGAGAATCTTCCAGACAACATTATGAAAATTAAGTTGTTGGTCAACGAAATCACTTCAAAAGGCGGTCAGATCCCAGACGAAGAAATTAGTTGGCTTATCCTGTCAGGATTACCAAAGACCTACGATGCCTGCGCCCAGAGTATCATGATCAGTCATAAATCGAGTAATTACAACTCAGAACATGTGATTGAGGACGTACTTATGGAGTACGTATAAGAGAAATCACTCAAATATAAGAGTTGAAAAGCCTGCTGTTGTATCTGAGACCTTTCAAACAACAGTTACTCCTCCAGTCAAGACGGCTGCAAGTACATCTGGAAAGAAATCCAAATTCCAGGAAAACAGAAGATGTTTTAACTGTGGGAAAACAGGGCATATTGCCAAGAATTGCAGAAAGAAGAAAGCCAAGGAAAGCAAGAAGGAAAAATCCACTACAAACGGAATCAACAAGTCCAAGAACTTTTCAGGCGTTGTGGTTATGTGTGAAGATCTAGAGAAGAAACCAGACAGTCGAAACCATTGGTATATCGATAGTGCAACAAGCCACAACATCTGCAATTGCAAGTCATTATTCTGCTCGTACAAGAAACTAGACAAGCCTGTACAAGTTTTCGGAGCCGCGAATATCCCTGTACCCGCATATGGAATTGGAACCGTCGATCTTAAAGTTAAACTGGATCAACGTCAATCACAAAGGTTAAAGCTAACAAACACCTACTTTGTACCAAATATATCAGTCAATCTTATCTCAGCAGGGGCATTAGACAGCAAAGGATGTTCTCAAGTCATACTGAAAGACAGCTATGTTGTGAAAGACGCCACCGGGAAAAGATTCCTCATAGGCCATAGGTCATCGAACAATCTATAAAAAGTGGATTGCGAGCCTGTTCACACAACGGTGAAGAGCTACTTTAATGAGCAGAAGCATGACAAGTATCTCCTATGGCATGCACGTTTTGCTCATGCCTCACCGAAGAAGATGCAAATTCTTCAATCCATGGGTTTACTAAAAGAACTTAATGACATCACTATTCCCAAAAGCACTAATGAGGAAGCATGTGAGACTTGCAAGTAAGGGAAGATGACAGAAATCCCTCATCGTAGGATGAAAAGCATAAGACCTACCGCACCGTTAGAATATGTGTACACGGATTTGTGTGGACCGATTTTGGACCAAGATGGCACCAAACGGTACAGCATTACTTTTATCGACGATTACTCAAGGCGAAGTTTCGTCGACGTAATAAAGAGTAAAGAGGACGTGTTCGAGCGAATCAAGAGGTTCATTGCGTTTGCCGAGCGATCCAGTGGATACAAAGTCAAACACCTATTTTCGGATCGTGGAACAGAGTACAGAAATCAGTGTGTCACCGACTTCCTAAAAGACAAAGACATCAAATTTCAGCATTCCTCAGCGTACTGACCGCAGCAGAATGGAATCGCGGAGAGGTTTAATAGAACTCTTTTGGATGTTGCCAGGACAATTTTGATAGATTCACGTTTACTACAAAAGTATTGGACATTTGCGGTTAGCTGTGCCAATTATGTTTTAAATCGCATTCCTCATCAGAGCCTTAAGGATGAACTACCTATCACCAGATGGTATGGAAGGCAAAATCCACCAAGCGTGAAGTACTTCCACAAATTTGGAAGTTTAACTTATCTCAAACAACCTAAGGTCAAAGTAAGAAACAAGTTCGTTTCAAGAATCCACAAGGGAATCTTCTTAGGCTACTCAAGCAACACTAGAGGCTGGTGTTTGATGTAGAAGATAAGCGCATCGTTGAGACAAGAAATGTATTCATCAACGAAAACAGACGAGGATGCGAGCTTCTTGAGACCCGTTCGACCGGAAAAGAAGAAGACTACAACTGTTTGTCTATTCCGGAAGAAAAGATGAAGTCATCAGATTTGAGTTCGGCAGAAGAGGATGAAGAATCCAATGATCCAGCCAGATCAACTTCACCTATGTCAAGTGACGAGTCTGACAGATCAAGTGAAAAGTCAGAAGACGCCGAATCCTTGAACAAATCGTCGGATGACGAGGATTATCTACGTCTAAGAAGCAGACGAGTAAGAAGACACTCTGAGGTCAGAGCGCACGTGACTAAACTAGACGAAGTACCAAAAAGCTACACAGAAGCCTTAAAAGATAGAAACTGCGACCAATGGAAAGAATCCATAAATGAGGAGCTAAGAAACCTAAACGATCACGGAACTTGGATCGAGACGATGATTCCTGACTATGTCACCCAATGGATATTTCGAGTTAAAAGAGACGCGAAAGGCAGATTAACGAAATACAAGAGTAGACTGGTTGTCAACGGCTATCTGCAGCGCAGAGATATTAACTACGGGTGCACATACTCACCTACTCCAAGTCTGACCACAATCAGGTTAATTATGTCCATTGCAGTGAATAAAGGTTATGACATCCACCAATGCAATGTCAATTCGGCTTATCTAAACGGAGTGATCGATAGTGACATCTATCTTGAGGTCCCAGAGGGAGTCAAATTATCAAGCACGGATTGCAATGATTTAAAGCTACAGAAATCTATTTATGGACTCAAATAAGCTGGAAGAAATTGGCATGAAACTTTCAGAAGCAAATTAATGGAAAATGGATTTGAAGGTACAAAATCCGAGCCTTGCGTATTCACCTATACATCGAAGAAAGGCGTATGTCTTCTGTTAATATATGTCGATGACATACTCATTCTTGGGAAGGATGGAACAGTGATTCACGATGTGCAACAGATTTTAAACAACATGTTCGAAATCAACAGCTTCCTAGGTATGGATATAGACTATGACTTAAAAGGAAGTAAGATATCAATCTCTCAAGAGAAATACATTTGCAACCTATTCGAGAAACATCAAATGGCGGAGTGCAAACCTGTTATTTCTCCTATGATAGAAGAATCATTTAAATCACAAGACACACAAGATAACACCGAAGTTCTTGACAAGTCACAACATCTAAAATACCGAAGCTTGATTGGCAGCCTGAACTACGTAAGCAACTGTTCCAGACCAGATATTACCTACGCGGTAAACAGGTGTTCTGAGAAATTGAACGCACCTACCCAAGCTGATATGATTAGAGTCAAGAGAATACTGAGATATCTCCATGGCACTAGAAAAATGAAGATGGTTATTTCAAAAGGAGACTTTGAAATAAACGCCTACACTGATGCCAGTTTCGGAGACCGGAGTCACGGCAAGTCAACATCCGGAACTGTAATATTTATAGGTGATGGAGCCATTACTTGGAAGAGCAAGAAACAAAGTGTTGTTTCTCAATCCACCCAGGAGAGTGAGATAGTCGCTTGCAATGACTGTGTACGCGAAGTCATCGGACTTAAAGGTATTATGTATTTACTTGTTCTTAGGTCAGGCGGAACAACGAAGCTTAGGAAAGAAGTGTCAAGCCAAGAATGAGCATTAAAAGATATAGCACTAATGTTAATTTAACGGATAGGTATTACCTGTTAGAAGCTATTTAAAGAATCTTGCGAATCTTACTATTAAAGTAAAATTAAGCTTTTAAAGCCTAAAGCTATTCTAGAACTATATTAGTCGAAGAACTCTAAATATAACTTAAGTCACTAGTCGTGACTCATTTTTGTCTAGCCTTATTATCGATCTGATAATAAATTGTTGATGATTGAATATTGCCTAGTTTTAATTCCAAAGAATTAAATCTTTTTTTCTTGAATAAGTGTGTTTGTTTTACAAGTTCGCAATACTCTTAAGTTATTTTAACTATATGTTTGAGGTTCTTTTAGCCATACGATTGTTAACTCTGACACCGCTCCTAGGGAGGCGTTATGAGGATTAAATCATCCCTGGTGTTTTAAAGTTATTTGCCATATCTATTGGTTTTTAGACCCCAGTTCCTGAATTAGCATTAAATAAACACCCCGATTAATTACACAAACTCGATCCCCCACCCCCTATGGGGTGAGAGGTTGAGAAGAAAAACTTAAATAGAAACCCCCATTTTTTATTGCAAATTCGGATTCTCCAGAAAATTTCACCTTGATTTGATATACTGTATGTCGGGGTTGCTCGCAGATGGCGCTGTAATCGACAAAAGTCAAAATGGGTAAAGCATGGTTGAAAATCGCCACCAGGGACCACTGAACAGCTGTACTGAGTGGTGATAGACGCCACCATCCAGGAAGAACCATCCTTAATCAGTTCTGCCGGCCGCAACCTCGACATTAGGTTCCCTTATGCCGTTTACCTCGCCGATCGTACTGGTACCGTCCCTGCAAAGAGGCGGGGGCGAAGACTATTTAACAAGTGTAATGTACTTTCATGTGAAATAAAGACAAACTAAATGAACTTTTGTTTCTTTGTCGGCCTACAACACAACAGAATCAATTTTCCTTTTGTCGATTGCAGCGGCTCCTGTGAATGAAATTACGTCAAAAATGGTCAAATGACATAAAAGTTTCTGGAGAATCCGAATCTGCAATAACACACACATCACATACGTCTCAGTTTTTATTTCTCTGATTTGATGTGAATTTCTTGAGATATCTCCAATTTTCAACAATGTTTTACCGATTTTTATTTTTGTCGATTACAGCAACATCTGCGAGCAACCCCGACGTACAGTATATCAAATCAAGGTGAAATTTTCTGGAGAATCCGAATTTGCAATAAAAAATGGGGGTTCCTATTTAAGTTTTTCTTCCCAACCCCTCACCTAATAGGGGGTGGGGGTAGGGGGTTGAGTTTGATATCATTGAATGTCCCCCTCCGAGACGAACAAATTTTAATTATAAAGTTTTTTGATCCGATTTTTGTTTTTCGGGATATTTCAATGTCTTCAGATAAAATGAACACCCTGTATAGCTTACTAAAGTAGTAATTAAGGCTAAAACAATTATAGTATAATCATGAAAGAAAAATTAATTGTTCTATTAAAGGATAATTTTCTTCTATGATCATGTGGCCATTAGCTACGGCAATATTATCAAAAAAGAGAAATAAATGAATAACTCAAATCAGTTTTTTTTTTTTTTTTTTTTATTTACTGTTATTGAATTTAATTTCGTCCAGTTAGGATTGAACTAAAGCAATCCCATCAACAGGTTCGAATACATTAGGTTAAACAAAAGAAAGAATAACATACAAAAATCAGATAATACAACAAGTAAATGATACATCACTGATTTGATGCATGCAAGAGTTATAGATAAAATAAAACACAACATAAATTATCATTATTTAAAAAGACAGTTTTTTTTTTTATACTATTAAACCATAGGTTTAACATTAGTTATTAACCAAATCTTAAGAAATTTTTTTAATGAAGATATTTTCTCAATTTTATTTATGTTTTTTATACCTATTTTATTGATTATGTCCTGCAAAATTTTATTCAAGTTACATTCTCCATAACTATTATATATTTGCGGATAATCATGTCTAAAATTTAAGTCATTCCTAAAATTATACAATTTACCATCTCGATTATACAGATAAATATATTTATAATAATTTATCAAAATAAGATTGTATAGAAATTTTTGTTCAGGTGTGAAAATGTTGTATTTAATTAAATCTTCAATTGTAATTTTTTTTTTTACTAAAATTAGTTTGAAAAATATTTTTAATAATTTTTTTTTGTAACTTATTGATATTGACCAGATTAATGTTCTTGGTATTTGACCAAATACTATTTCCGTAGTTTATATAGGAATCAAAAAAAGCTGAGTAGATTAATAATTTATATTTAACTGGTAAAATATTTTTAGTATGATAAAAAATATAAGCTAAACTGCTTAATTTTTGATATAGATTTTGGATATGGGTATCCCATGTAAATGTGTCATTTATCGTAATACCCAAATATTTAAAATGATTAACCAATTTAATTTAGGAAATAGGCGGCCACAGAAGACCGATCGTTTTTCTCTCACGTACTCTACATCAAGCAGAGAAAAATTATTCTACGATCGAAAAGGAAGCACTTGCAATTATAAGCAATTATATTTTGCTTAAAAAAATGTCATTATATGTTGTATGGTCGAGA
>JAFIDM010012231.1:139028794-139053984 GCA_023159025.1 Thereuonema tuberculata
TCTCGACCATACAACATATAATGACATTTTTTTAAGCAAAATATAATGGTAAGTGCTTCCTTTTCGATCGTAGAATAATTTTTCTCTGCTTGATGTAGAGTACGTGAAAGAAAAACGATCGGTCTTCTGTGGCCGCCTATTTCCTGTTCTAAATTGGTTAATCATTTTAAATATTTGGGTATTACGATAAATGACACATTTACATGGGATACCCATATCCAAAATCTATATCAAAAATTAAGCAGTTTAGCTTATATTTTTTATCATACTAAAAATATTTTACCAGTTAAATATAAATTATTAATCTACTCAGCTTTTTTTGATTCCTATATAAACTACGGAAGTAGTATTTGGTCAAATACCAAGAATATTAATCTGGTCAATATCAATAAGTTACAAAAAAAAATTATTAAAAATATTTTTCAAACTAATTTTAGTAAAAAGAAAATTACAATTGAAGATTTAATTAAATACAAAATTTCACACCTGAACAAAAATTTCTATACAATCTTATTTTGATAAATTATTATAAATATTTTTATCTGTATAATCGAGATGGTAAATTGTATAATTTTAGGAATGACTTAAATACATGAAGTAATAATAATTTACTGTTGAATAATAGCTATTCAGAAAATGGAATACTAAAAATTAAATAAAAAAAATAGCCGTTTCGATAAATAACGTAGACTTCGTTTAATCTTATATATTTATTAATCGTAACAACAATTTTGTGTTTACTTAACAACTTCTTTCTACTTTAATAGTTCTTTTTTCAACTTCCTATTTCTAATTCTCTATCGATATCAGATATTCAGTTTTTCATTTAGTAACATGGCAAAGAACACAGTATATATTTACCATTTTAATGAGCAAATAAATAATGAATATTGACACTGCAGCTGAAGAACATTACAAAATATAGCAGGAGGGACCAATTGAGGCGTTGACATGGGAAAGGTAGTAAGTCAAAAAATAAAAATCATTATTCAGATTTTTCATTGAAAAGGTAGTAAGACATATCGCCAATAACGTAGCAATAACAGTAAGTCAGAATTTTGAATGATGTAATTCCTACCAACGATACAAGATAGCACCTGTGGTAAGTATATATGAGCTGGCAAAACTTGTTTTTTGCTTCCCCTGGAAAATTTGCTTTTCAGGACTTACTACCTTTCCCATGTCAACGCCTCAATTTTCAAAGTACCGTAGATTTTAGGCTTTGTAGCGAAATTATTAGAAACAATTTTATAATTATAACAATGGATAAGACCAAATTATTCACAAGTGACATCCTGGAACAGCTGTTTCACGCTCGTTGGCGATCATCAGCCAGGAGAAGTCACTGTAAATAACAAGATTTCATTACTGAGACTAGTATGAGGTCTCATACTGAGGTCTCATCCTTTGTTGTTTTTTAACATTTCAAATGCGCAGGTTGAAGTCTTATACTTTAAATAAATTCATTGAGGCCACTCTTTGTGGCACATGGATTTTCTCACTCGTTTTTTCATTGGCGAGTTTTTTCATTGTGTAATTTATTCCTTGAGGCACCACTGCGCTTCCTATGTAATTTCATAATTATCTTTTCGTCTTATTTTCAGTAAGTGCCACAGTGTTGCTATTTGTTTTTCAAATGGTTGTTACATCTGTTTTTCATTCGCCGTCCGTCTTTCTGTTACAATGTAAAGAAGCAATTATTTTCAATAATATAACTTTTCATTAATTATTATCTTAATTATTACTTATTGCAATTTTTTTCCATCAGCCAATCTACAATTTCAAAAATGTAAAAATAATGAGGACATCGAAAAAAATTCGATTACTTAATAAGACTATTTACCACAAGTAGGAAGTGAAATGTACAAACTGAAATCACCACTTAATAAGGAAAACAAAACCCCAAGAGTATTAAAAATCACATTTACTAAGATTAGAGAATAAATTATATTAGCACTAACTTTGTACATTTATGCTAGTCATTAATAAATCTTTAGTAGCAGAAGTTGTTTGATCTCCACAGGATGACTAAGGGAAACAATGCACTGTTTGTCAGGTTATTTCCCACTGTGAGGAAAATGCAACAATGATGTCGGAGTTCATCGTGAAACAAGGTGGATTACAAGCTAATGTGTCAATTCGCGACATAGCAGAAGAAATATGTTTATCACCGCCACAGGGAGATTGATAACTGATTTCACAAGAAACAAGTGATTTCGGTTACTTAATAAAGCTATTTATCGCAAGTAGGAAGTGAAATTCCTAAAAAAAAATAATTAATATTTTTATCTTTTATATTGCATTCGTTTTATGCCAATAAAAGATTAAAATAACAAAGCAAAAAAGTGACTTCTTATTATACACGAAAACAAGCGATTCCGTACATGTTTTATTTTCTCCTGTGAGTCGGAAAGTGATCGCAGATCTTAACTCGTCATATGGGTTCCAATAACGTATGGCTCGTGTTTCTAGACTTGTAGTTTGGTCTGTTGAGTTTGATAGACGGATGAACAGAATGACGTAAGTCTCTCTTTACAGTTTAATTGCTAAAACTGACAATTAACTTACTTCTAGGGGCTGTATTTGCTTGTGTGTATTCTGCCTTCAAAAATATTTTCAGTTTGCTTCGTTGCTCTCATCGACATTTTCGTTTTTACACTACTTCTTTGTAGATAGAGTGTTCACTTTAACATTACTCTCCTAGATATTATTACGTTAGCTTTAACAACTTTATTTTCGGTGTAAATTGTCCTAAAAATGCGTTGTGAGATCAAAGCGCTCTCGAATAGAATTTTGTCCATTATACAGTAAAGTGAAGAACATGGGTGTTTCTTTAACAATGTTCTACTGTCGACCTGAAGAAAATGCTGAAACACATGAAATAACTTCCTGCAAAATCATGATGCCTTGTTTGCAGAGGTTTGAGAAATTTTAACTTTACAATCCCATGCTATTATACATATTTGCAAATAAAAATTTACTTAATTTCCTAAGGTATCATAATAGGAAATTCCATTATTATTGTAAGACTAATTAAATTGATTAGAAGATTTTAGCAATAATTAATAGTAATCGTTAATTAAACTAATGTTGGCACTTCGTAGAATTAATAAAACCTTTATTTATGCATTGTTCTCTCATACTATTTTTTTTTTGTAAAACACTTTTAGATTGTTGAAGTATTTTACGTGTGTCAAAGTAAACAAACTTAAACTTAAAAAGAAGGCCAAACACACAAATTTAAAAGTTAAGACATTAAAATTTAATGAGCATATATATTTCGAAATGCTTCCATATGCATTTCTTCCTCATTGATGACAAAACAATTGTGGGATCATGCTTTTAAAGGAAATTACACAAATTAACGAAAAGTTCAAGACAGGGACTGTAGACCCCGTAGGAATGGCATCAATCAGGATCTAAATCAGATTTAAAAGCATGATCCCACAATTGTTTTGCCAGCACTGAGGAAGAAATGAGTATGGAAGCATTTCGAAATATATATGCTCATTAAATTTTAATATGTCTTAACTTTTAAATTCGTGTGTTTGACCTTTTTTTAAGTTTAAGTTTGTTTACTTTGACACACGTAAAATACTTCAACATAATGTTTCTTGGCCTGTTCTCTTGTCTGCTCACGATTTTAACGAGCTTTCACAATTGTGGTTACCTGTTCCATCGGAAAAAAAAAGCAGATGCCAGGAATGGTCACAATCGCCCTCATATTCCTTCAAGCTTGGTACAATAAGAACTGATTGCTTAATCCAACAACGTTGGAGCTCAATAGAACTGTTCCTGTTACTCGCTCATCACTTACAACTATTAAGTGTGTTCGACCCCAGATCATGTGCCTTTACTTATGGTGAAGTTCCGACGATCGACACTAGAGCAATCCACCATCATGTGCCATTGTTTACATGGGAGTACCAACAATCCACGCCAGAGGGTACGCTCACTAATCGAGTGACTGGTCAACGATCCGAGATCCTGATTGATGCCATTCCTACGGGGTCTACACTCCCTGTCTTGAACTTTTCGTTAATTGGTGTAATTTCCTTTAAAAGCATGATCCCACAATTGTTTTGTCATCACTGAGGAAGAAATGCATATGGAAACATTTCGAAATATATATGCTCATTAAATTTTAATATATCTTAAGTTTTAAATTTGTGTGTTTGGCTTTTTTTTTTTTTTTAATTTAAACAGTTTTAGATCTTCAAGAAAGTTGTAGCAATTTTTATTTGTAAATAAATAAATTACATCTTATAAATTTACGGCAACTTGACGATCTGCTCTACATGAACTTCACATTTTCTATCTGTGAGGCGCTGCCAAAAGCTCTTCTTAACCTTGAGCCAAGCCTTATAATCTTTCAACCTCATATTTATGCTGAACTGAATTTAAAATTAAAGTGAAGTTGGTTTGAAAAAAAGGATACGATTTCAATAAAAAGGATATATTTGTGATCGAATTGTATTCTTACCCACTTGATAAAGGCAATTGTAATATAATTGCTGAAACATTGTAAACAATTTTAATGTAAAAAGAGAGTCGTTTCAGGGTCCGGTAGCCAAGTGGTAAGATGCTTGACTTCGATCTGAGAAGCAGGTTTCAATCCCCGACCCGACGTGGAGATCGGGATTTTTCTATTCTTAATTCTTCTCCAGTCGAGTCCTAGTGCTCCCGCTCTAAAATGGATACCGGGTTTCTTTCCCGGGCGAGCGGGCATTGTGCTGACCACTCTACCTGAACTTAGTCCCGTTGGTCATGAAACGCCGGGAGCCTCACCTCGCGCGATCCCAAGGGCCTGCATAGGCCTGCAGTCGATACTCTAACTTTAACTTAAGACAGTGGTTTCAATTATTAATGGTGAATCGACTGCAATTCATAGTGTCTTCAACTTTAAGGGAAGCCTTAGTTTCACGAATGAAATTGAACAATTTGATAAAAGTAATTGATTTGGAAAACGAACATCCTGTAGCAGATAATAAGGACTCTTTCGATAAATGCAATGGTTTTTACGGCTATTTATAATTTTAAGATCTGAAAATTAATGTTAAAACAAAGAAGCTTTTTTATCTAAAGAATGACTTGTTTTACGAAAACAACTTTCTAGTTAGAAGATCAAAAATTTCGAAAGGGGATGATACATTATTATTTTGGATAATTCCTATCTAGAATTTGATGTCTTCTAAAATAGCTAAATAAAGTCTTCTGGTCTAGTAAAACTAAAATTACTGTTTTCTTTTTGTAAAACAAATGTTATAAATGTTGAATATTAAAGCATAAGACTCTAGAATAATTAACAGTGAATAAAGATATTTGCTAACGTAAAAATTTAAAAAGGGAAAAGGTAAATTATAGTTAACAAAGAGAAAATAATTATAAAAACAAGATGTAGTAGGCCAACTGTTGAATATTCGCAACGCTGTTAAAAAATGAAAAATATTTTGTTTATTCAAAAATATTTATTCATTTACTTATATTGATGATTCCTTATCTACTACAGAAATATGTACCAAAATTCGATTGAAATAATTTATGTTAACATTGAGATCGTCTGTGGCCTACAAAGTTTTAGCTCTGTAGAACAATGTTTGGAGTTATCTTGACCACAGATGGACGGACAATCAATGGATGGGTTTTGGATCCGTAGCTCTTTATCTATTGATCGGGTATTTAACGAATTCAAGAGATCGTTCGTGTAATAATTGAACACCAATCTCTGAAATCTCAGCATTGTTTTTTGTATAATTTTTGAATTGTTGGGCTTTTTGGATTTTAATG
Source organism: Thereuonema tuberculata (assembly GCA_023159025.1). Classification (NCBI taxonomy): domain Eukaryota; kingdom Metazoa; phylum Arthropoda; class Chilopoda; order Scutigeromorpha; family Scutigeridae; genus Thereuonema; species Thereuonema tuberculata. The sequence goes on from JAFIDM010012231.1 coordinate 139,034,582, forward strand.
AGATTGTATTTGTGTTAGCTTTTTCTTTATGCTCTTCGTTTCTTCCCTATTGGTCTGATTTGAACTAAAATTAAAAATAACCATCCTGGTAATAATCTTCAACTATCTCAAAGTTTTCAGCTCTCTAAGTGAAATTTGTTTTTCGTTATCTTGATCACACATGACTGAATAAACGTGCTAATTTCGAGTTGATTCTATAGTTTTTTAAATTTTGCTTTTGATTCTGACTTTTTACTTTCCCTGATGCAAATTCAAAAGAGCTGTTTCAAATGTTAGACCAAAACTATTATACCATTAATAGCTAACTACCATGTGGAAACCTATAAATGTTAATAAGCGAAACATGAGAATACGGTAAACAGTCAGTTACTTTAGATGAAGAGGTTTATATCCTTGTAGGAAGTTTAACGGCATTGAAATGATTACTCAATTTTCTAGTGATTGACGACAATTTTTTGCAAATTCTGATCATGTTCTTCTGAAGAGTTAATTATGTTTCTGAAATGCTAAAGGTTGTTGTTCTTCTAAAGTACCTTCTTAAGTGCTGATACTCTTTTAATTAATGGATAATTAATGCAAAAGAAGCAGTTCATTACACTTTAAAGCTTACTTCTAAGAAGAATAGACATTCACTAGGAAAACGATTGTGAGTGAATAGAATCAATTGTTAGGGAAGGGGAAATTAAGATCAAATTATACTTGATGAATTATACTTTAAATAAGCATTGTATTAAACTTGAAGGCAATCAATCCAGTCATTTTATTGCAGGTTTTTTTTTTGGAGTGGAGACAAAAATAATCGTTTTCAAGTTTTAAATTCGATCATAAAAAAAGAAAAATCCTACCAAAATTTATGGATGGTTCAGTCGTTTTAGCGTGATTCGTCTACAGACAATAGACAAATAAAGATGAACAAATGTTTAAAAAAATAATAACTTTGGCCAACATGTATTAAAAGGGTAAAATTTTTTAACACATTAAAATTTTCCTCCATCTTAAATACAGTGACCTCGTCAAAGTCCTGTATGAAAGATGGACGAAACCGCTAATGCCTATATGTTAGAAAGCTTTGTTAAAATTTTTTTAACCTTTTATTATGTGTGTTGGCCAAAGTTATTTTTTCATGTCTACTGCACTTGTTAAAACTATTATTTTCAACAAATGTTCAAGTTGAATATAAGATTTCGCCTGTTCAGTCAATCATCATTTGAATCAATTACTATTAACTGCATTAATCAATTAATCTAATTTGGAAATCCAACTAAAAATCCAACTTCATTCATTTAAAATGTATTTAATACGAATGAAAGTCAGTAAAAATAAATTTCAATTTAGTTCCTCTGTACCATTAGGCAAAATGGACGGATGTCAGTTGTTTGGGCTATTCTTCCAAATATAAAAGTCTAATTTTCTATGGAGAGTCTACGTTTATTTTCAAATTATATCTTATGAATACATACAGTATATATTTTCCTTTTTTATTTTCTAAAAAACTTCATTTCGGTCTTATTTATTTAACTGATCTAAAAATCGATTAATTTGAATCATATTAGACCTCGCCAAATTATTGGATTCACTGCAAGGACTAATTCCTACTGTTTTAAGATATCGTAGAAATTCAATGTTTAGTTTCTAAAGCTTTTCTACAGGAGTTTTGTCTATTATTGGGCTTGCTTCTGAATAAGAAACACTTGGAGAAGATTTGAAATCTAAAATTTTGATCGTCTGTCATCCTTAAATATACATACCAAGTTTCAAAAAGAACCGTCCAGGGTACAGAGTTATTATGTTGAGGGTCACCACACTTAAACACACACAGACTAATTGGTCTGACGAGCTCTTTCCAAAGAATAAACTGACCAAAATTAGTTTCTGAAGAAGTTGTTGTTGTTGGTTGAGTTTTAATGGCGCAAAAGCAGCTGTGGCTAAGCTGCGCCGAGAAAGGTAAAAAGAAGTTTCTGAAGAAGAATCTTACTATGAACAAACTATTATCTAGTAGATGGAAGGAATCTGAAGAAAACATTCTATTTAATGCAGCTACTGTTTCATTTTAAGTTATATAAGTACTTAATGAAATTGCTTATCTTCGTTTTCCACAAGCTGGCCAACTTAGCAATTACGTTATTTCAAAATGCCTGTTTCAGTTAGTTGTGATGATTTTCTGGAATAAAATGTATTCAATACTAATTAAATTCAGTAAAAACAAATATTAATTTGGTTCCTCTGTATCATTAAGCAAAATTGGCGGGTGTCCGTTGTTTTACTTGTTCTCCCTAAATAATGTAAAACAAGAAATTTCTGAACGAAATTAAAACCTACTTTGCATTGTCTTCTAATGAAAAATCTCAATAACTTGAAGAAGCCTTATATACTTAAGGCGAAACCATTGTGAACATTTTTTAATTGTATATAAAGTTTTTTAATTTTACTTTAGTGTGTTGGCCCATTTTCAATTTATATGCACACGTTAAATTGATTAGACTAAATGACTCTTTGAATAAAATATAAAATCCTGAATCAGAGATTGCGAAAGACGTTTTGATGCCATGAAAAAGCCCTTACAAGTCAAGGAAGCAGTATCTTGCTTACTAATCACTAGAGGATCAAAAGTAACAAAAGAAATACGATAACAAAACTAAATGAATCTCGTTTGGATTATGTTTCTTTTAGTTATTAATCTCAATTGCAGTATAAAGAGTACATAGAAATATAAGGGTATAAAAATAGCGAGAAACAAAAAACAAGATAGTTACAGTTAGTAATCACACTATAGAGCTGGTTTACAAAATAATGAGTTTGAGAAATCATTAATGCGATTATTTACAGTGTAGCTACTGGAGAAGTTCAGTGTGGATATCTGTAGTTAAAATCAGAAGAGAAACAATTCTCTCTGGTATTTGCTTGAAAAGTTTGGTTGACTTCAAGATTTATCAATGAAATCGGAGGGACGCAGTTTCATCAAAAAAAACCTTCCTCACATTATAATTATGCTCGCGTGCCACTCATCCACAAATATTTAAAAATGGAGTGATTATGAGAACTATTCGCAAGCCTCGTTTAATAAAAAGAAATAATTTTAATCTTCATTTATCTTAAATTTAAGATATTTCTCTGAAGTATTCTTTGGAGTTTTAAATAAATAGCTGATTAGGATGGGAATTTCCAGTATCTTATATTCGTTTGCATGACTATTCTTTGCTTAAATACAAATATTTTTCGGTTTAATAGAGGCGCATAAGGCTAGATTCTAACCGATCAATCATGAAATAAAAAAAGACTTCTTTCGATTTTTCTGACTTGGATTTTTTCATATAGTGCTAATCATTAACTTCACAAAAATGTCTACTTCGACAGCCCCATGTTTATCGATCCCTCCCCCTTACAACCCTTAAACTTGGGTAAATATTAGATATAAACTCAAGCTCTTCATTAGCTGAATGTTTCAAGTTGTTTAGTAAATTGTGTTTTCAACTTTTCTTTTTCCACCTACTTAACTTTTTCTAATATTTATTCCCTTTCTTTTATCAATTTATTACTACTTTTGATTTCTTTTTCAATATTTGTTGTTTAAGCAATAAAGTTAACTGTCATTATTTGTTTAGCTCCGTTTCATTAATTCCAGTTGCAAAACAACTTATGTTTTGAATACACAAGGTGATTTTAATTAATAGGTAAATTTCTTAATGAAAAGCAAACCTAAGTTCGTGTAACGTTTAGAATTATCCTTTTTCTAATTATAATTTATTTAATCAAAAAGTAGTCAAAGTTAGATGTAGTTCTATTTGCATTTATTATTAGAAACGTAATTATTAGAAACGAAGTCAAAAGAATTTTTAATGTAATATTTAAACAATCACATTCTTGTTTTCATTACATCTTTCTTGCTTATCCTTGTTCATTTCGCTGTAGCTTTCATCATTTGAAAATTAAAAGAAATCGATTAAAACTTTGATAATAATCCTGGAACGTCGTTTTCACTTTTTCTTTTATTATTGTAATTTTCAATCTTTTGAAAATTACAAATAAAAAAACCACAGGTTTTAATGTAGGCCTACCACTGCAGCATCTTGAGAATTTACAAAGAATGGACAAGTGAGTTTTTAAGCTGACTCCAATAAATGATCTTTCTGATAGTATCTGAAATATAATTTAATATCATTTTTAAGCAAAAAGACTTTTCTTATGATTAATTTCCATTACAGTTTTCAGATAGAAATAGTAAAGCAAATTTCCAGCATGACTTGGCTAATCAAAAGATTGATAGGTTACAAACAAACTATACTTCTTCCTTAAATCTTCTCTATATATATTATTAAACATCATCTACCAGAAAATAAATTATTAAACATCATCCACCAGAAAATAAATGTCATAAACTACATTTATTAACTGAAAAAACGAATTTTCAAGGAGATAAAATTCACCGTCTCCCCTTCTTCAATAATAATAAAAGATCTTAATAAAAGAAACAATATGTGATTATTATATTGTAGAGTATGATCTTTTATTATTATTGTATTAACGTTTTTTAATTGTTAATATCAATATTTTAAAGTCATTGTAGTAAAAGAATCTCGTCTATTTATTGTTATAATGTAAAAAGGCTTGAAGAAGGGGAGACGGTGAATTTTATCTCCTTGAAAATTCGTTTTTTCAGTTAATAAATGTAGTTTATGACATTTATTTTCTGGTGGATGATGTTTAATAATTTATTTTCTGGTGGATGATGTTTAATAAGATTGATAGGTTTTTGGGTACATATTTCTATGGAATTTGATTGTGAGAACTAAATTGTGACAATGGGGTTCCTCATCCATTTGCCTTTTAACACCTGTTGACACCTTTCGACAGTTAGAAATACTTTTTATCGTATCTGGGAAGAAGGAAATCAAAACGAAAAGAAATGAAAACAAAACTTTTTTTTGAAAAATATTCTTATTCTGTTTATTCTTTCAGAATTGCAGCAATGCTTCGTTTGTTATTAACTATTTCTGCTCAGATGGCAAATTATTACTTAGAATTTGAAGCCGACTTTATTTCAGATATTATATCGGATAATAATATTACATGACGACGCCACCAGGATTTTTATATGACGACGATATATTGCACTTTTGCTGGGGTTCTTCGAGAGAGTTCCACTTTCGATCAAAAATAAACGTTATCAAGATGTAATTCTTCGAATCTTCTGATTTCGTGAAAGCCATCATCAAGGACTATCTCAAGCGTCATCAAATATGATTGGTGAGCTCAGAAAACTAGTATATATTTTCGAAAAGATTCACAGGCCAAATTTGTGAACTCAAAGTACTTCTGTAATTAATGTGTACCTAAAACTCTTTGGCGGCTGCCCAATCTCGAAGATGGGCGGCTGCCCATTAATATTATTAATAGAGTTACAGTTGTATAATCGCTTGTGTACGCTATTAAATGGACTGTTCAGAAGCCAATCAGATTAAGTCATTTTGTTTTAAATTGAAATTTTTTCTGTAAGTCATGCTCTAATGTTTATACTTTCAGTTGAAATGTGCCCAAATCACTCTTCCAAGTTTATAGTTATGTTATCTTTCAATAAAAAATTAATTCTTCAAATTTACAAGCGTTGTTATTTTTTGGTACGTAATTTTAAAAAACCTATTTCATTTTTTGGTTTATTGACTTAATCTGATTGGCTTCTGAACAGTCCAAATATTGATTTGCAGAAAAATGTTTTTGCGTATTTTCAAAATTTGCTAGAAATCGTTTCTGATAAACCAGATTTTTCGGATAAATGCGATTCAGACCTGCGCGATTAGACGAATTTGTAAAAGATGAATTACATAATTGTGATGAAACGGCCACTCTTAAGAGTAAAGTCTTCTCGAATTTGTTTTCACAATTGTTTTAACGATAGTAAAAAAAAAGAATAAATTTATATCTATTTATATTGCCCACATTATTTTCGATAGTACGAATTTTTTGACGAAAACCTATTTATCAATACCTGTAGTAGTAAAGTTTTCACTTTGACGGAAACTTTTTGTGTAGCCGTGGAAGTTTGCTACACTGGCATTTCACTGCATAATTTTATAAAAGCATTTTGAACGACTGGTGGTGAGAGGGAGCGAGAGAATAAGAGAGGGTTTGGGGAAGGAAAAGTTTTCAATTCTGCTCTTATCCAATATATCGTACTGATGGTTTATATTACTATGTTATTCTGTTGAATTTCAATATATGAATGAATAAAAAGCATTTCCATGCCATTTGGGAACCTTTAACACCTGCTTGCACAGCTTTTATTACTCCGGGTATATTTTGTTAATCTTTAATGTTCTTGTTGAACATAGCGAATGAAATATGCAAATACAACCAGGATAAACATTATCTCATTTCCCTGGGCTAAGAAAAATCAGTGATTGTTTAACAACAGCAAGTATAAGAAATGGCTCTAGATATCCTCTTGTATCAACGATGCTCTTAATGTTATTGATATTTAGTATTTTAATAGGATGTAATTACAATGCAGTCACGATTAGATGGTATTATTAGAAAATTAGAAAGCTTCCATTTAACTTGAGGGGCATGACCAAAAATATGCTCAAGATTTGTTTTAAAAATCTGTAAATAAAAAGTGTTACAGCTCTAGTCCGACATAGAAAGTTTTCGAATTCCACCAGTGGGTTGTGTCCCACCGGTTGATAGATAGTATCTCAGATTAAAATTCAAAGTAGATAAAACTAAAGTAAACTAATACTTTCCTTAGTATTGACCTATGAGACAAAGGAAACCAATATGGTTCAGCTGCTTAAACTCCCAACGTTTTTTTTTTTTTTTTTTGGAGCCCGATCAGTTAGGCATTGAAATTTAATAAAATCAACTATCTGGGTTCCAGAACATTCGAGGTCTGGAATTTTATAAAAATTACAATGAGTTTTACGTTTTTGCTAACCAGGAAATAGAATAAATGAGTTATCAGCCAAAATAATGGGCACCTTCCATTTCGAGCTATTCCTATTTTACAACTGGGAAGTAAACGATTTACCTATTTCTAACTTCGATTTGTATTCACGTAGGCCACAACTTAGCAAACAGACACTACACGCGAGTTCTAGAAAGAGAGGGGGAAGCCGTTATTAAGCAAAAGTGTGTAGGGGATTAAATCTGGGGGATGGGGAGATGTGTCCAGGTTTCATTGCAGCCTGTTTTTTCCGCAAGGTTCTAAAGAATAATTCTGCGCTCTTGATCGGTCAAAGGTCTAGGAGTATATAGCGAACAAACAAACAAACTTCCTCTTTTCTATAATATAAATAATTAAACATTATTATAATGTTATTATAATGTAAATAACATAGTATCTGCCGATAGGAACTAACTATATAATTTCTTATACGGAAATAAATACATGAAAAAATGTGAATGCATTTATAGTTTTTCTTGTTTTTTAAGATTGTTTCTCTTGTACCCATCAGAGAGATTTGTTTTCTTTCGTTTTTTGTGTTTTATTTTTGTTTTTCATTTTGTTTCTTTACGGTAAAATTCGTTTTGGAGCGGAAAGTTTGACGCTCGAAGGATTTGTTTCCATTTTTATTTTCTTTTTCTTTATTTATGGACAAATTCCTTTTGAGGTGGTAAGCTAAACGCCCAAGGATATTTCTTTCCTTTACATAGGCCTAAGTTCTTTTTTATGTTTGTTTCTTATTATTGAGGGTGCATTGTCTTTACCAACTTCAGCATTTATACTTGCTTGAAAAATGTATACGTACATGTATGGGGAAGCTATATTTGTAATAATGTTGATTGCTTTTACAAAATTATCTTAAATTTGTGTTTTTTGTCAAAAAATTATCTTAAAAGTTTAAAATCATTAAGTGGGTTATTATTAATCTAAAGTCTAACAATTTCATGTACATATTAGAGACTATCATTTTATATTCAAGACTAGAAGATGAAATACGATAATTTCCGCAATTCCATTATTTCTTATCATAAGACAGTCTCATATATGTAATGTTTTTCTTTAGTTGCAAAGCGTTTCCTCTCAGAACCTTTTTCAATTTACATATATATAAATATATATATCGGGTGATTCATAAAGTACTGGAAGTACTGCTACACTTGGTTCTTATTTATCCCCCCCCCCCTTCAGGGGCTTCTTTTTTTTTAAAATAAACCCACCCGTTATTCCCTTTTTTTTTTTTTTTTCCCCCCCCCCCCCCCGGCTCCTTGTGTTTGAAATAAACCAAATGGAGTCAATACTCCATTTAACTTAGCCAATTCTAATCTCACTTTTTTTTCCTTGCTCTTCCTGGTTGTGAAGGGTGTTGACTAGACCATTTTTTTCATAGGGGCATAAAAAAGGCTAAAATGAGGACCCCATCATCCGACTCAGAATCGCACGTTCGATCCGGAAATCCACGCCTATTTTACTTTTTTTTACACTGAATTTGACAGAAAAATATTTCGATGTTCGTTCTTAATAGGCCTATTTTTCCAGTACTTTACGAATCATCCTGTATAGATATATATTCATATTTACACAGGTTTATCTTTTGAAGAATGATCTTTTTTTTTACTTTAATATTCATACGTTTCCTTTAATATATCTTATGTAATGTAAACTTCACGCAATCATTAGTGTAATTCTTTATTTTTTTGATCCTTCGTACAAATTATATTTAAAAATCCGTATTAAATATTAAATATTTCTATTAGTCTTCTTTTCCTGTCTGAGAAGAAAGTACTTTTCTCTTAAAAATGTATTATATTATTATTATTATTATTATTATTATTATTATTTATTATTCATTCGTTCAGCATTCGGGGCAACCGGTCGTGTATTCGTTGCCCCCGCAATACAGAAAGTAGATAATTATATAGAGACGAAATTATTAATTGAATTATAGTGTTATTTAAATATACAATGATAGAGGAAAAGAATTAATTTAAAACAAGTGAATTAACAAAGGAAAAAAAAACTATTTATCAAGCAAGCACTTCTTGGCAGGCGGAGGAGTGTTCGTTGCCTCCGCAAAACTGAGTCCAGAACATATGTAAGTTATTCTACATGTACAGTGGCGTCACTAGGGGGGTGCGGGTGGTGCGGACCGCACCGGGTGACACCATCACAAGGGGTGACACCAAAATGCAAAATATTACTGTCTATTATTCTATGTCACAAAAAGAGACGACAAAATTTTTTCACCTAGGAAAAATGACGAAATACACTCATTAACAAAAAAAACGATACTCTTAGAAGGAGTTGTCTGATTGTAATGAAATGTCGTATGCAAAGACATTGGGACCGCCCATGCAAATGATTAAACTTTGGTGTCCAATGAATGAATAGCGAGAGCTACAGTGCATCGGAATTGCGCACTCAGCAGGTGTATATAAAAAGCGATTCTCAATCTGATGGTCAAAATTTCTGTTGCATTGCGAGTTAGGATACCTTTCAACGACTGAAAAAATGCCTCGCCGCAGGATTCGAGCTCATTACGTTCAACTGTCAGAGTTTGAAAGAGGTCGTATCATTGGATTGAAAGAGGCAGGTTGGGCAAATCGGAGAATCTCTCGTCATATGGGTCGAAGTGATGCGGCGATTAGAAGATGCTGGCAGGAATGGGTGGACAATGGCAGATTTCAGCATCATGAAGGTAGCAGTCGACCTAGGGCCACAGCAGAGCGGGAGAATAGAGTGATTGTCAGATTAGCTGTCACAGCGCCTGAATCATCGTTGTCAACCATCAGACGTGCGACCCGCAGACGAGTGTCCACCATGACCATTCACAGACGGCTGAGAGAGCGACATCTACGCTCGTACCGACCGCTACGCCACCTGCCACTCACACCGTCGGGCCAGATTACAGTGGTGCTTGGCTCGATCCGGTTGGAATGCTGCTGACTGGGGACGTATATTGTTTAGCGACGAATCGCGGTTCCAACTGTGTCCTGACGATCGTCGCAGACGTATCTGGAGACGCCCAGGGCAGCGTGCCGATCCTGCTTTCACTATTGCACGCCACACAGGCCCTCAACCAGGAGTTATGGTCTGGGATGCCATTTCCCTTGATAGCCGGACCCCTTTGGTCGTCATTAGCGGCACACTTACAGCACAGCGGTACGTCGATGACATTCTGAGACCTGTTTTGCTACCCTTCCTTTTGCAGTACCCTGGCCTTATTTTTCAGCAAGATAATGCCAGACCACATACGGCACGTGTTGCTATGACCTGTCTTGCAGCTTGTGAAACACTTCCTTGGCCAGCTAGATCCCTAGATCTCTCTCCAATCGAGCATGTCTGGGATATGATGGGAAGGCGACTGCATTCACCAGGAAATGTGGATGACCTAGCCCGACAATTGGAGCAAATTTGGCAAGAAATACCGCAGGAGACCATGAGGGAGCTTTATCACTCTATGCCACGTCGTGTGGCAGCTTGCATTGAGGGTAGAGGTGGGTCAACACCTTATTGAGCTCGTTACTTTGTAACTAACTCTGAAATAAATCATTCAATTTGTTTGAAAGTTTAATCATTTTCTATTCTGTATATAATCTTCCTCTCCACCAATTTTTGCCTCCATCGGACAACTCCTTCTAGGTCGTCGTTTTTTTTGTTAATGAGTGTAGATAGATCGCTTGGTGCCTACGTTCGGCGGCCGGAGTATCTTGATTTTGAATTACGCCGATCAGAACGATGTCTGCAGTTGCGCAGGCGCCGATGTGACGCCTGCGCAACTGCAGCGACGAGTTCCGAACGCAGATGTATGGTGTGGTTTTGTAATTGACGCATTGAGTTTTCATATTGACTCAGAATATTATTAAAAATATAAGCTGTTATAATCAAGTATCCTGTCTACTGTATAGAATTCCGCATTCTTGCAGCAGTAAAGGTAAGCAAGTGCATCATTTATTTTATGAAACCGGGAAAGACAACTTCAAAGTGGGAATGAACCCAAAGTATTTTTGAGTCAAAATGGCACGTGTTATTTTTCCTTGCTTAAATAATCCTATAATAATGATTGGCTTTAATTTTGCAAGTTACAAAATTAAGCAAAATGTGGACATGTTCAAAATTTAAACGAAATCAAATATCAATTTTACAAACATTTTTGCTAGCAGTTAGGCCTAAAATACGTATGACACGGTGTTAATTTTAACACAATATACACAGAAATTATAGCATTTCTTAAAGTGACAAGCCTTAAACTAAAAAAAAAAATAGTTTAACTTATTAATTAATTTAATGACATATGACAACAATGTAAAGAAGAAAAATCACAAAAGGTGTCCCGTTTACGGCCACATATCAGAAAGTACGGCCGGGTTAATAATTACCAAATAATTAAAGGTGGTTGTTCAATAATGATAAAGAATAACATGGATTAATGTTGTAAATTTTGTAATTCTGTAATTTTTCTGTGTAAAAAGATTTTCAAATACAATTTGTTTTAGCAATTAAATAATTAAAAAAAGTTACATTTAATCAATTTTCAAATTATTTATTTTATTTTTATTTTTTATTGTTCATGGATATTATATCATGTCACATGGAATACATAAATCAAAGAGGCCAAGTGGATGCCAGCAAAGAAGAGCAAAAAAGAAAAAAATTGAATCACTTTCAAAAGTACGCGGATCTATGCTTCACTATGTCAAGAGACCAGATGATGGTCAGGGTTCATCAAAAGACAGTTCCTCAGCTACCAATTGATAACGCTAATTATTCTGATGCTGGTATGCATTATGCAGAACAGGAAGGAGTTGAAATAGAAGAAAATGAAGCAGAAAAACAAGGAAAGGAAATGGATGAATTTGAAGCAGAAGAGTGGACTGAAAGTGACTCTTACCATGATACTGTAAATGACATGATGAATGAGGTTAAGGGGGAAAATTGGAATATTTTAGATGATGCTTCTTTTTGGAATATACCAGTTCCATATCATTTGCGAGTTGAAATCATCAAAAGAGGTAGTGCTTCTCTCCAGAACAAAGATGGCCCTTTCAGAATTGCGACAAGGCAAGATCCAAAAGCAAAAGGAGATGTTCGCCAGCTATCAAAAGAGTGGTTTTACAAGGTGATGCCAAATGGTGAGAAACTGTTGCGATCATGGATGGTTTACTCACTCGTCAGTGAGAAATTATATTGTTTTTGCTACCGACTCTTTGCCGTTAATCCAAATTTGTGACTGGGTTTCAGATGTGGTGGAAACTGAGCCCGAAAGTACATAATCATGAGACATCCGAAGAGCACTTACGTTCCTTTGAAAAATGGAAAACATTGATAGCAGGACTAAGACTGCACAAAACAATTGACGCCGAAAGTATTGATTTGATGGGCATAGAGAAGAAAAAGTGGAGAGACATCTTGCACAGGTTGCTCGATATTACATTGTTTCTCGCCAAGCAAAATCTGCCATTCCAGGGCCACAATGAAGATGAATCTTCTTGGAATAAAGGAAACTTTCTTGAAATGGTTGAGATGCTTTCTAAATATGACCCAGTGCTGAAAGAGCACCTAATGAGATTAAAGCAAAGCACATGTAAACTCAAAGCATCAGTATCTTATCTTGCACCAAAAACTCAGAATGAGTTTATACATGTTCTAGCAAATCATGTGAAGGAGAAGCTTGTCATGGATATAAAATCTGCCAGGTATTTTGGGATGATGTTCGATAGCACACCTGACACATCACACACTGACCAAATGTCCGAAGTGATCAGATATGTAAAAATTCACAATAGAAAAGTTGAAGTAAAAGAAGTGTTTCTAGGATTTTTCCCTTTAAAGGGGAAAAAAGCTGATGACCTCTGTTCTGATATTATTAAAAATCTGGAAAGCGATGGACTCGACATTATGATGTGCCGCGCTCAAGGTTACGATAATGCAGCGAATATGACTGGAATCCATGGGGGTGTACAAGCCATTTTGAAAAGAAAGAACAGGAAAGCTATTTTTAATGGATGTGTGGACCATTCGCTTAACTTGTGCGGTCAACACTCTTTTGCTGAAAATGCGTCGTGCGTGACTTTTTTTGGAACTCTTGAGGCAATGTTTTCCTTCTTTGCTGCTTCCACTCACCGATGGGATATTTTAATGGACCACACTGGAGTCTCAGTAAAAAGACTATCAACAACACGCTGGAGTTCTCATCATGCTGCAGTAAAGGCAGTGAAAGAAAAATTCGATGAATGTGTGGCGGCAATTGCAGCTCTGTGTGATCCAGATGAAAATTTAGACACAAGAGGTAAAGCGCGAGGTCTTTTTCCAGCTGTCTGCAATTTCACGTTTCTGTGCTACCTCTACTTTTGGTGTTATGTACTTGAAGAAGTTAATCTTACACAGCTGTATCTTCAGACAAAGGGCTTAACTCTTGACAAGGTGGTGACAAAGCTAGAGACGCTAAGACTTTTTCTGTATGAGCAGCGCAATCATCTAGTGGAGCAGGCAATTGAACAGGCGCTTTTAAAATCAGACCAATATGGAATTTCAGTAGAGAGCAGACCCAGGTTCAAGAAGAGGATGACAGGTGAGAAGACAAGAGATGCTGGACTAACTCTGCAAGAAGAAAACAAGAGGGCGATGCTTGAGTGTATTGATCGGTTCAATTCTCAACTCCAGATCAGATCAAGAGCCATCAAGGAAGTAGCAGCCATGTTTGAGGCTGTTCAAGTCAAGAGTTTAATATCTGCCACTGAAGAAGAGTTACTGGTGTCCATTCCAAAGTTGTCCAATTTCTATGATGAGTTATCAGAGGAAGAGCTTTTATTAGAAATACCAAGGCTGAGGAGGCACCTGAAGGCAGCAGAGATTGATCTCGAAGAAGCCAAAGACTGGTCCGTACTTGACGTTTTGAAATTCATAGCTGAATGGGACTTCCTAGAATCTCTTCCATATCTTTCAGTGAGCCTACAATTATTTCTTACAATCTGTGTGTCTGTGGCTTCATGTGAGAGGAGTTTTTCGAAGCTGAAGATCGTAAAGAACTATTTGCGATCTACCATGGGACAGTCAAGGCTTTCTGATCTTGCCATATTATCAATCGAAAGTGATTTTGTGAAAGGAGTTGATTTCGATGAAGTAATTGTCAAGTTTGCAGCTTTAAAGGCCAGGAGAGCAAAGTTCTGATTTAGTTGAGATTCAATGTGACAATGTAATTTCTATTGTTGCACACTATTCTGGTAATTGCTGATTGTGCAAACCCAAAACAGAACTGTTACAACCTTATGTCATAGGAGATTGAAAAATTTTAATTTAATTTTGTTGTAAATTTTAATGTAATATAATGGTTGGTTGTAATACCATGTAATGATTAGTAATTTTTTTTTAATGTTTGTCAATCCTATTAGGTATACTTATAAGCCGTATACCTGTGTTATAGGAATTGAGCATTTTAATATATTTTCTTAAAAAAATTATTGATTAATATTTACGTTCACATAATAATTTTGATACTTCTTTAAAAAATTGTTTTTTTTTTTTGGTTGTTAAAATAGCATTGTCCATTTTTTTGGTGCCGCACCCTCCTAGCGCCGGCTGGCTCTGTTGTGAGGGGGTGACACCATGAGCTCCCGCACTGGGTGACACCAACCCTAGTGACGCCACTGTACATGTATATAAGGATTGGTGGCGATCCGCGCTGAGCAGGTTTTCCCGGGGTTCTCCCGTTTCCCCTGCATTTCTCACATCATTCTTTCTCAGTCTTTCTCTCCGTCTCTCCTTCTTTCCGTGGGATAGCAAAAAGATCTTTCAGCTCGACGTGCTCGGCTGTCAAGCCACCCACATTCACAAGTAATCTAATCTATACATAAGGATTATATAGGGACTAATTACTGATATTTAGTAATTTAGAAGAAACGAAATTACATAAATTAAGTGAATTAACAAAGAAGATAATATATTTATCAAAGTGGAATCTTCTACCGAGGTTGGTAGAGGTTTTGTGCGCAGTCTATTAATTAAATTAAGTGATTGAAGAAAAGTAATTACATATAGAAATTTTATACTCAACTAAAGTATTAACTAAAGTATTGGTTATTCAAAAGAATAAGTAAGAGATGAAATTGAACTGTTATTAAAGAATTGAAGAGGATAAACCCACCTATATGTAAATAGAATCTTCCTAATAAAGGAGAACCTATCCACCCTTATAAGAAAAGTGTTCTACTAGTTAAAGTTTTTCCTTTTTTTAGATTGGTTATTAACAAGGTTGGATTTCACTAACAAGTAAGTAATTATGTCGAATTCTAATATTTGTCACCAATATAATGAAAACCTTGCGACTCAAGAAGTCATTTGTAACTTTTGTGAACGGGAACATCATTACAATTGTTCACGATCATATAATACTTATAAAGCAATGTCTAAATTGCAAAAAAAAAAAAAATAAAAAAAAAAATTGGAAATATACACTGTGTAAGAACTCAAATGATCCAGATAAAGAAGAAGATAAAGAAGAAGATAAAGAAGGAGATAAAGAAGGAGATATAGAGAGAAACATAGAAAATCTATCAACTACTGATCTTTTGAAAGAAATGAACTATAAATTAACTTACATTTCAAAAGATAAAAATGTCAATCAGGTAAAAATGTCAATGGAATTTCTAATCAAAATGATGATCTACTAAAAAAATGAGAAAGTCAATAATAATTTGAAGAAGGAAATTCTTGACCTTAAAAAAGACAATGCAAACCTGAAAAGTGATATAAACACCATGCAAATCAAATTCGATGACTTTGAACAACATTCTAGGCAACTTAATATCGAGGCACAAGGAATAAAATATCAAAGGGATGAAAACCTACTTTTTTTTATTATTAAAAAAAATTTGAAATGCGATAAATATAGAAACAAGCAACAATGATATACCAGTAGATGTTATCCTTAGAATCTCAATGAAGAGTAAGGACTCGTCCGATAATTGTTTAATTTGTAAATAGAAACATGCAATCGAAATGGCTATCGGCCAGAAGAGGTGTCAGATTAAATAATAACTTAATATTTAAGAATGGAGACGACTCGTAGGTTTTTATTAATGAGAATCTAATACAGAAAAAAAAAAATATTTTGGAAGGCAAAAACACTAGCAAAGGAAAAGAAATATAGATTTGTAAGGATTAAGTATGGTAAAATCATGGTAAAAAAAATGTGTTTGTCTGTAGAGAATATATATAATTTTGATTACCATGGCAATAGGAATTATTTCACTAAATTGTTATTGTAATCAGTGCTATAGAAGTGCATGTTCTGAGACAATACGGAATTGTAATGAGTGGCACGTATTATTTTATTATAAAACCTTGTGATACTGCAAACGTGATTTAATCAAAAACAACCAGAGCGTAACACTGAACAAAGAAAATGAAGAATGCTAATTGGCGTGGAGTTTAGTTAGTGAGCTCTGACGGTTGGAAGTTAATGAGAGATTCGGGAGATTGGATTGAAGAAAGAAGGACGCTTCTTTGGGTTAGGCAATATGGATATAATCCGATCTTCAAGGTTACTTCTATGAGTAAATTTAATATACTTATCGTTCAGTAGTTTCAGATTTAAACTGCTGTGGATTAATATTAATATCTACATTGTTTTTTACGAGTTCTTGTAGGAATAATGTATGGAGGAATTATCCGAGATAAAAGTTGAGGTTCATCGAATAAACGGTAGCCGCCATCTTGAATCTGATGTGGACTTACCAAAGAGGAGTCTGCTTGGACGTTGAGTTTTATTTACCGGTGAAAAGATGTGTTTGCCTTACGTTATTGATAATAATCAAGTGAAGAAATTTCAAGTAAGCCAATTCATGCTTAAATTTGCTAGGGAACATTCAAGCATAAACATAGCTTAGATACCTCCGGATGATAGCAGAGTTGCAAAGGACAAAACCTCAGTGATAAGTGTAAAGTTTGATGATTAAAAATAGTAGAAGACTATTTTTATGACACAAGGTGAAAAGCATACCCATTTATTGATATTTAAAGATATTAGAAGAATATAATATTCACACAGGGTGAATATTATAGCCATTATTTGAAAAAGAGAATTGTAAATAATTTACGACTTCCAAAAGGGTAATTGAATCAATGAGCCAAGATTCATTTATTGAAACAGTGATAATCAGATAAAACTGTTAGGATAAACTATTATGATTGTTTTGCTTTGCTAGGAACTTTGTGAGAATAAAGAAATACAAGTCTTGAGATATGATTTTAAGAAGAATTACTTATTTATAATTATTGTATAGATGCAGTAAATTAGTAATTTGTTTTACAATATAATCGACTCTTGAATATATTATTTACTATTAATCACCTCTACGCAACTTTGCTGATAAATCAAGTAACTAGCTATAGCTGTTGATAATTCTATATAGTATAGAATTTGTTGTTGTTCCAAAATGGAAGACAGTAATATCTTGAAAATTGAAGAGGAAGAGGATTTGAGGAAAATTATGTAATGAAATTTTTGTTACGTTAATTGTTTGCTTAATTGATAAGATAAAATGGCAAATGTGGATGTAATAGGTCAAACCTAATTAATTAGAAAATCTTAATTCATGGTTAAAAAGCATAGAGAAAAATAGAAATTATAACAAATTAAGAATCATACATCTAAATATAAGATCAATAAGAAGTAATTGGGAGATTTTTATGTTTAGAATCGAAAAATTATTGCCTTTTATTCAAATAATAGTATTAACTGAGGTTAATATACAAGGAAATGAACATTTAATATATAAAATAGCAAAATTTAAACAGTTTTCAAATTTTAGAGAGAAAAAAAAGGAGGAGGTATTTTAATGTTTTATAGAGATAATTGTTATAATATTTCATGTGAAGTTTCTATTTTAAAATTTCAAAAGGATGATCCCTCTCCATTTAAAATTGTAGCTATTTATAGTCCTCCACTAACAAAAATAGGAGTTTTTTTTAAGAACAATTAACAAAAATATTAACTGAAGTTGAGGACAAAAATGAAATAGGAAATGGAAGTAGTAATATATTAATTGGAGAATAAAAATCAATCTCTTCAAAATGAATAAAAATAAAAAGGTAATAAAGTATTTCAGTATATTAACCTCAAAAGGATATAAAAATTGTATTTATGGAACTACACATAAACAAAATAATAAAAAATATAACAATAATTCATGTATTGATCATGTTTTTATAAAGGATTTTAATAATAATTCAGAAGATATTATATGTAAAGAAAAAATATCAGATCATTTTATTGTAGCAATAGAAATCTATGATGTTAGTATATTGAAATTGACCTAGATAATAATTATTGTGGCAATACAAAAAAATGTTACTTTTTTTAAATGAAAAGATTGTGATTGATAATTTATTGGAGCTATGCAATAATGAAGATTTATATTATTACGAAGATCCAATAGAATTGTATGATAAAATATTAATTAATGTTAATAGCAGCAAATAAAATAAAGAAATTAAATATAGGATTGAAACCAAAAAAAATAAATAAATAGAAAGCAACAACCATGGATTACGGAAGAGTTATTAAATGAGATAAATATTAAAGATAAACTATTTAAACAAACTAAAAATAATCCAACTAATACAAATTATAAATTGAAATATAAGAAATATACGAATATGTTAAAACAAAAAATTAGCAAATATAAAAAAAAAATATTATTTTGAAACTCTAAGAAAAATTTAACAATCACCTAAAAACTTATGGGTAGAAATAAATAACATACTTGGACAAAATAAAAAATTTTCAGGTAATAAAGAGATAAATAAATTACTAGGAACAATTGAAGGAGACAATAAAGAAATGAAATTGGCAAATAAATTCTGTTATTATAATAAAATAGATTTAAAGCCTGACAATAGAATATAATTGTGGAATAGATTATTTAAAAATTTAAATATTACAGAAAATATTGTTAATACAATGGTAATAGAGAAATCTGATATTGCTGAGATAAAATATATAATAAAAAATATGAAAAATACAAATTCAGTAAGTATAGATGGAATTTCAATTAAAACTATAAAAAAAAAATTCTCAGATATTTTCTCCAATTTAATTTCTTCATTGATTACTAAAATTATACAGGAAAAAATCTAGCCTGATAAATTAAAAATTGCTAAAATCATACCAATATTTAAAAATAATAATTTTAACGATCTAGAAAATTATAGACCAATAGCTATATAACCTGTCATAAATAAAATTATTGACAATTATCTATCAAATAAAATTAAAATTTTTCTTATAAAAAACTATGTAATAATTAATAATCAATTTGCCTATTAAAAAAATAACGGTACTAATAATCTATTACAAAAATTAAGTGATAATATAATTAATAATTTTGTAGAGATATTAATGAGATAGCAGAGCTAAGAATTTTTTTTTTTTTTTTTTTTTATTTCAATGATAATGAAAAATTATTTA
>JAFIDM010012231.1:139054084-139087604 GCA_023159025.1 Thereuonema tuberculata
GTCGGTTGCTGAACGTGTATATGGTTGACCTTGGAATTGTCTGAGAGAGGTTTTGTAGCACTTTGAATTCTGTCCTTCACAAAGTCCTTATGCATAATTTCGCCCATCTTCTTGGTTTCCTTCAGGCACCTAGCAACAACAGGATCAATGACCTCACCAGTATCCAATATGACGAGTCCCATACCTCTCTCTCTAAATGGATTTACAATTTTTCCATCTTGTACTACATTAAGAAGGGCTTTTGGTGTTGAAGAAATTTTGTCTGTTCCACAGCAAAAGATTCCTGATGTTCACAGGGTCCTTCTTTCGATGAATGATTCGAATTACGTTCAAAATAATCCATTACCCTCACCACCTCAGGTTTTGATTTTAAAACACAAATTAGACCTCTGAAATGGATTCCTCGCATCCTATAACCTATAATGTAGAAATATTAATGAGATAGCAGAGCTAAGAATTTTTTTTTTTTTTTTTATTTCAATGATAATGAAAAATTATTTACAGCATGGATCTTTTCATTCGTTTACTTAAATGAAAAGGATGAAAGTTCCAATGTTCAATCTTTGAATTATAGTTCAAAATAATTTAATTCTTCTTTCTTTAATTGAAAGCACTTTTACAGATATCAATGTTCACAGTTTACTATAATAATTTCGATCTTCATTTGCACACTAACTACATATTGCACAATCGACAATTATTAAATACTTTTCACTTGTATAATTATTCATATAAATATTCGCTTCCACTGCAATTGGGTTCACCTTTGCAATAATAATCTTTACTAATTGATTCACGCTGCGAATCATGAAAAAAATATAATTCAATAATTTCTTTGCTTAATAAATTTTCTTCTACTCGAAGAATTATTCACAGTTCGATTTCACCTTTTAACGAAACTAAACTAAACACTGTCGCACAGTTTATCATTCAATTTCTTTACTGAATAAATACTTTATGGCACTAATCTAATCATGCTTCCTCTTCCCTTGAAAGAATAAATTCGTTCCATTTATAATTTTCCTCTTCTTTTAGTATCAGTTATTTCTTTATGGAATTACTTTATCTTCTGTTCCGTTTTCCAAAATTGACTAATAAGTAATAGACAAAATAACTTACAGTTTGCTGATCAATTCTAATGCTGGCTTCATTTCGTGTTGCAAACGCGGGCTCCTTGTGCGTTGACCTTCGCATACCCCGTTGCTATATGGTTCGGTCCGTTCCTTCCACTTTGTGAACGCTTGATAAATTCAATATTTTGTTTTCTTATCGTTATCACGGACTAATTAACCTTTTACTACAATTTCTGTTACTTTTTATCAATGGGGTTGGCATTTACTTTTACATCAAGTTGACGCTCAATACTTTTGAGGCTTGGATACTTTAACCATCTCAAAATAGGGTTTCTGATTCCTGTCGAATCTCCCGGCATTACTTTTCACTCCCGATGCGTCAAGCCACCACCCAATCTGCTGTCGTCATCATACGTCAGCTATAGTCTCGTGCTGGATCTCAATATCCGCACAATATGGAATGCTCGCTTGGTTCAAGATACATCGTGTCTGCGTTCGAGGAGGAGAGCGAGGGAGACAGAGAGAGATCGAGGCTCACGTTCGCCTTTTAAATACTATACATGACGTCATCAATGAAATTTATTACTTCTTTTAATTTTCCTCTTCACTGTATGAAAAATTATGGTTAAAGCATTAATACAAAAAATACTTTTAATTTTAAATATAAAATTATCCACAAATTTAAACTTGAATAATTATTCATTACTATTATTGTCAATTGATTTAAGTAAAGCTTTCGACTTAATTAATCACAATCTTTTGATAATCAAACTACAAAAAATGGGGATTAGAGATGTTTTACTTGAAATCATTAATGATTATTTTGTTAATAGAAAAATGTATATATCAATAAATACTAAAAATAGTAAAAAAAAAAAGTTGTTATTTAGAGATACCTCAAGGATCAAACCTACAACCTTTATTTTTTATAATTTTTATTAATGACCTGTTTAATTACATTGATTACTGTAATATGTATATTTATGCTGATGATATTATATTATTAAAAAAAATGAAAAAAATTACATAAAGGTGAAACAAATATACAAGATGATTTTAACAAACTTCAAATGTTGATGCATGATAATAAACTTAAAATAAATGAAAACAAAACTAAATTATTATTAACTAGACGGAACCCTTGCATATATAGCATTAAAAAAGAACTTTATTTATTTAGCAAATTATGCTTGAGATCGGAGAATATACGACTTCCCAGCCCATTGTGTCCTTCTCCGCTTAACTCAGGTGTATTGCGGGTTGGCACCACACACTTCATGGTCAGTTTGCCAGATTATTCCCTATCCCCCGTGGGAATTTCGAAAAATTCGGCCTTATTTCTTGTCGACATCATGAAGGGAACCTCTATGCAAAATTTCAGCTTTCTAGGTCCAAGGGTTTGGGGTGGGCGTTGATGAGTCAGTCAGTGAGGGAGTCAGGAATTTTCTTTTAATGTAGGTAGCTTTTTATGAATTTTGCTTTGTTAAACTCATTGATTAGTTTTTCATAGATTATATTTGGATCTGTTATTTTCTCCTTCACAACTCTTATTATCCGAGATTCGTTCTTTACATATTATTCCTGGTGTTTCGATATCATGCTTATTTATGAAAATATGATCTACATTTGTTTTCGTATTTCCATGAATTGTACAGTTGTTTCTTGTTGTTCCGTAAAGACAATTATTGAAACCATTATTGCACATAAGTTTTAGGTATTTTTGTAGGCTACTGCATTGTTTTTATTCATTTTGAAAAGATCTACATTTACGTCGCCAATTAGTATAGTTGTACAGTTGTTTAATATATTTTCATTTTTATGAATAGATTCTGTAATTCTTCAGTAAATTTACCTTTCTTTGTGTTTTGTTGGTTTACATAGGGCTAAAATGTTAATATTTTGTGTTTGATAGCATAAACACATTTTTGATAACTAAACATATTAGGTTTTATTACAAAACTTCATGATAAATAACGTGTTTTGTGAAAATTCTTGAATCATTTATCAAAAGATTTCCTTGCTCCGACGTTTTAGTAATTTATAATTTAACATTTGCTTATAGAATGACAGACAGAATAACCTTTTTTATAATATACGTTTTTATAATATATAATAATAATAGCCGGGTACCGTCGCTTCGCTCCGGAACCCTTGCATATATAGCATTCAAAAAAAAAAAACTTTATTTATTTAGTAAATTAATGTTGCGATCGTCAGAGAATATATAACTTCCCAGCCCGTTGTGGCTTCTCCGAAGAACTCGGATGTATTGCGGGTCGGCGTCACACATCGAAAATTTACGTTTTTGCATGTATCTTGCAAACGCTGAAGCGTTTGTGAATAAGTGATACATCGTTCGATAAAACTTTCAAAAACCAACATTTTCTCAATATAATGTTCTCTTCCATCTTTTATACTTTTCGTTTAAATTGAGAAAAAGTAAAAATTTGACCCTTTAAAAGGCGCCATCTTGGAAACCAAAAACTTTTTTCGAAAGATTTTTGTAACATTTTGTTTGTCTTTAAAAGATCTACATTTTATCCATTTACATGACCAATCTATCTCTTATAGTTTGGTCACAAAATTGGAAAAACGTCAAGTCTTATGACAGACAGAATAACGCTTTTATAATATAAGATATATATCCAAGAAAACAAATGCCAACATAGCATCCAAGCATTACAGCACACACTCACTCATATTTGCACAAAAAATATGGTAAATGTGATAATTATATGAAAATAAAATATGTAAAGCATAAATGACACAATTACTTGGGATACCGATATACAAAATATACATAAATAATTAAGTAGTCTATCATATATATTTTATCATATCAAAAACAAATAAAAATCCAGTAAAATATAAATTATTGATATACTCAGCTTTTTTTGATTCCCTTATAAACTATGCAAACAGCATATGGTCCAATACTTAGAACATAAATATTATTAGTATTAATAAGTTACAAAAAAAATCAGTAAGAATTTATTTCAAACTAATTTTAATAAAAAGAAAATTAAAATTGAAGAATTAATAAAATACAAAATTTTCACATCTGAACAAAAATTTTTGTATAATCTTAATTTGAGGAATTATTATAAATATATCTATTTGCATAATAGAGATAGTTATGTGTACAATTTTAGGAAAAACTTAAAACTTTTTGACGTGATTACCCGCAAATATACAACAATTATGGAGAATGCAATACAAAAAAAAATATTACAGGATACAATTAATAAAATACGTATAAAAAATATAAACAAATTTGATAAAATATCATTATTGAAAAGATTTTTTAACGATTTGGTTAATAACTAATATTAATCCTAGCCCTCCTTAATCCGGATCAGATTTGTAAACATTTTTTTTTTATTTAATGTTCAATTAGATAATAATTTTAACTACTATAACAAGAACATATCTACAAGTACGCCAAACATTCGCTTTTTATTTTGATTAAATGTACAGTTCCTGCATAGATTGTACAATAAATTATGGTAATAAAATGCTTTTTGTCGAGTTTAAGAAAGCTTTACTAGAGTGTCACAGGGCGTTGAAGCTACAAAACATAGTTTTTTATCGTAATAAACGGTAAGTCTGTTTATTTAAGGATTTGTTTTGCATATTACCCATATTACCAGGATTTTCGATTTTCCGGATTGCCTTTGGTCCCAGTTAGTCCGGATAAACGAGGTTATAGTGTATTATCAATTTTTGTTTGAGAATGGAGGCTTTAATATAATTCTCCCCTGGATTAAAGCTTGTATAGATTTCACAGAAGTGTTGGTTAATTTGATAAAATCTACGTAATCCATCATCTGTTATTTATAATTTCTCCAATAAACTAAACTCTTTATCAGCATTTGTGGTTTATTAAAGCGCTGTCAATATATCATTCAGATGAATATTTTTTAAGCTACTGTGATGTTCTGTTAATCATCAGAGTTTCAATGTGCTTACTTTTTTATCTTCTATCTAAGCTCATTTTCTTTATTAAAATTTACTTTCTAAACTTCAGTGATCAAAGATTAGAACTCTTTGTAGCAGAAAATTCTTTTGTCGAAGTCTTTACGTCAGGGCATAATCTAAAAATTGTTGGACCCCCAGCGAAAATCCTTCACGGGCCTTATCGAGCTATTTCGAGCCGCACCCAGACCACGGCGCAGGCCCCCTCTTCTTTTCAGCGGGGCCCCCGCAATGCGGGGACTGGCGGTAACTAGATCCGGCGCTGCTAACATCATACATTAATATCTTAAAGTGTAGCCTATATTAATTTTCATCGATGTATTCCGCAATTATTTGTTCTTCATTTATTATCACTGTTATATTTTAAGTTTTTGTAGAAAAGAATATTTTATGAGATTTGTCAACTTCCATCTCTTCCTTCCAAATGTTCTTAATTTTCATTAAATTTATATTCCATTCCATTAATCACTTTTATAGAATTTCTTCAGTTTATATCACTTTCCTTTTTTTCTCTAATTTTTGGATGAATTCACAAAATTTTCTTTTTAATAATAGATAATATTTAATATCCATCAGATAATAATCCTTCCAATTATAAGAATTCTTTTCGCTTGTTCCAACTACTCTAAATAGAACCAATCACATATCTCTCTTCTAATTTCGTTTTTATTTCTTCTAATATTAAATTTCAGAATGGCGTAAATTTTTACTACAGTTTGAGGTTTTGAACGACATTGTAATAATGAATCTTACATTTAAATTTTTTCTTTCATATTGATTTTGTTTTTATCTCTGAAATAAAATCTCTCGCATTGCTTATTTGTTGATCAGAAATCAAGGAACTAAAATCGTACAATTCTACAGGATTACATAAAAAAGTTACATTAAGGCAAAGTGGATTCCAATTGAAGACACCGGTGCAAAAAGGAGGCAGCTCCGTTAACTCATAAGGGAAATACAATGGATATATATATGCCTCCTGATTGGATTCGGTGCAAAAAGGGGACACCTCCGGAGCACCTTTGGTAAAAAATACATGCCGCAAATTTGTAGTGGTTCCAGTTTCCCAAGAAATGATTTTGAACTTCAGTGGTCATTTCAATGGTCATTTTAAAAAGTGCGTATCAAACCAAAGAAGGCAAAAATTTGGTATATCTTCTTATCGTGTCATGGAGTACACAGCAAAAAGCGTGGAATGCAGCAGTTCGGCCAGTGCCTTATTGTCCACAAAATGAAAGATGACCGGCGGAAGTTTGAACTGCGCAGCCCTTCCGGTAGCTGATCAATTATGTTTTCCTGTCACAATGGACGCCCATCGTCTGTTTTCACTGAGAAAGACATGTTGATAACGCCAAATTAAAACTTCTCTCGACTATTTATCGTTATTTCAATACCATTTGCTAACAATAAGTATTTATATAAATAAATAAATATATATTATTTATAAATACAATGCTCTTTTGCAAAGTAACAAGCCTTTACCGTAATGGCGACGTCCAGTGATAAACTCATACGGAAGTCCCTGACCAGAGTAATCGATGATACATGCGCAGATCTCACAAAAACAGGGCGGCCATCATTCACTGGGAGCACAATAGTTAAGGACTTCTTTACCCTTCAGAAACGTGGCGTAACGTTGACTTTACCTTTTTCTACATTATTGTTCTACTCTGGACCGTTTCCACTTAAGCGCCCCAAATATCTACATGTGAAAAAACTTGCAACAAAATATGTGCTTTCTGACTGTATGTGGTTTTATGACCGGCTGAAGTGTCAAGGAGAAAAAGAATCTACTCAGCCAGAAGACGACAGCTTTACAGATGATTAGTTTATGCTTATTTATTACTTTTGATAACATTTTATTAATAAATCGCATTGAAATTTGTTTGACTTTTTTTTTTTTTACTCTCCGGTGCAAAAAGGGGGCAGCTCCAACGTTTTCTTTTTGATATTGTTATCTAACCAAATTTCCAAAAAGCGTATTTTGTGAGGATATTATGTATTAAGTACTAGATTTTAACCCTACATATGAATCATATATATAAATTGAAAGAATTCGTGGTAAAACAGTTTTTTGCTTCTCCTGAAAAATTTGCTGAAATGGAGCTGCCTCCTTTTTGCACCGGTGTCTTCAATTAGCATTGAATACATTTCATTCTTGCTAGTAAAGAATATTTTTTTCGTTTTTGAAAAAAAAAAAATCCAAAAAAATAACACTATTCTGTTTGAATTTCTTTTCAATAATATCGTCTATTGCTTCAGAGTAAAATTCTATAGTTTTCTCAACAGTCTAAGTTTTTAAGCCATGCCGCTTAAAACCTCTTACAAATAACTTGTTACTGTCTTTCAAAGTTGCATGTTATCGTCAGGATTGAATCCTGTGAAGTACTTGAGACAGATGATTCAACTCTTGATCGACTTAATTTTGATAGTATAAACAAGATCTTGTGAATTAAGATACCATGAATACGGCGTGGGAATTATTCTGCTGAACCACATCGGCGAAGACAGAGTGTTGAATGGTTGTATCTCGTTAGGCATTTACTCAAATGAATACACAGTAGATGTAATCCCGTATCAGGGTTCCAGAAAGACTTATTTATACCAAAACGCTGACACTTCCTACCTGTTTTTTTTTTTCACTTCGTACCATGTCCTGTCTCTTGTGCAAACGGAGAATTTAGAATGCGATAGTCGGAGTTCAGGTCAGCTGATGATCTAAGCACATTTCCCTGTTGAAATATATATTATATGTATTTAAATTAATCCCATAAGCTTGTTAGGCGGAATTAATTTATATCCTAGCAAAGAAAGTAAGTAAGACTAGAAGAAGGTCCTGCAGTCTAAACTGTTTATGACTCAAACCAATTGGCTAATGAAAAATAAACCACAATATAAGTCAAACTTGTATCAAAAATTAAATATATATTTTCTGACTTCTTATTTGTTATATATTAATTTACTGTTACCGAACATATTGACCAATATTAATCGATTAGATCAACTTCTATTTTCTTGAACGTATCAATATGATGATTAGTCCTCAAGCTAAATGTAATCTTCAAAAGTTCACTTTTAAAGTCTTTAGATTCTTTGATCAATGTTCATATTAACTTGTTCCCTTCAAATCTAAATAGGTGATTAATAATAAGTTCACTGTTGTTTATCTTTTGATTTAATTCACTACTTGTTCCTTTCTTCCTGAACTGTGTAGTACTGTAGTAGTTGTGCATCTCTTCGTGTTCTTGTAAACAAATGAAATTGACTTACTTATTATTTTCTTAGGTATCTGCGCGTTACTCGAAGATAACGCAATACACAATCCTTGATCCACGGAAATAATATAATCCGATCCTTATATGAATCGCTAACTGCAGAAAGGAAACAAGTCCAATTTTGCCAATTTCACAGGAGAGACAAAAAACGTAGTAAACCCTAATACACTTCTGCGGTAAATAGAATATTGAAGTCGTTGTCATGCCAATACTACTGTGCGGACGTGTTTCCTTTCTATATTAAACGTTGCGTCTTGTTCCTAGCCACAATTTTAATATAAAAAAAAAATCGTAAAACTTGGACATGATGCCTTTCTGCAGTTAGCGATTCATATGAACTTCGCTTTATTTCCAATATGGCGACTGACGTTCCATTTGTCTTCGACACATATCACTTGAGAAATCTCTTCCGTCTTTCTATTACTGAAAAAAAATTAAAAAACATTAGATCATATTCTTTCCACTATAAATATATCTAATTTGCATTATCACACAGAATTGAATAATCCGTATTCTTTATTCAATTAATGGGCACACTAAGTTTTTACCATCCCATGTCACAAGTCCATCGTGATTCTCCATCGTGTTTTTTCTATCTACTGTGTGCTCCACTCATATCGCTAGGCAACCGCCTAAACAATCTTTTTGTGCCAATTCCCAA
The DNA here is from genome assembly GCA_023159025.1 of Thereuonema tuberculata. NCBI lineage: Eukaryota > Metazoa > Arthropoda > Chilopoda > Scutigeromorpha > Scutigeridae > Thereuonema > Thereuonema tuberculata. The sequence continues at coordinate 139,063,069 of JAFIDM010012231.1, forward strand.
GGAAGCAATTGCGTCATTTGTTTTCTAACACTTCAATACTACATGGGCTTATTATTTCACTACTAGTCCGTGGAGTTGGTCACATCTTTTGTAACAAACTTAAACAATATTGACGTGCATCAATATTTGCTGTAACAATTCACTTGCTTTCATTTTCATCTCTGCTTTTTATAAATCCCGATAACACAATAGTTAGTTCATTATTGTATAATTTAATAATTATTATTCTTATATCTCAACAATCCACATGACAAAGCATACAACTGTATTGCAGGAAAGTCATTGCAGAATTTAACAACCGCTTCCAAGATTTAAAGAAAAAACAACTTATTACTTGTAAGTATACATACCATATTTTTCCTTGATTCCTTCTCGTTTAGAATTCATAATATTATAAATCATCACTACTAACACCAATAAATGTATGAACATAAAATAATGTTGTTTCTCGTGCTCGCTTCTAAAAATTGTTATTTTATCGTAACTTGTAATTATTTGTAGACTTGATAAAGAGAAGATGTTATTTTATTTTCTCGAAAATTTACATTTGTAATAATTGTATTTTAAGTTCAAACATTTATTGGTGTTAGTAGTGATGATTTATAATATTGTTACTTGTAGTTTCATTCATGAGTTTTCCATTTGATACAAAGATAAAAGCAGAAATAATTGCAGAAAACATTTCAACTATTTTTCATATGGATTATACAGGTAACCCCCGTTGATTGCGACCCCGGCGAGTGCGAATTCGTTGTAGAGCGATCTTCTTTTTTTTTAACTGTCAACAATTAATTGTTAAATAAAACATTATTACCATGAAGTGTACATATTTGTTACTTACATTAATTAACATAATTTATATATAATTACGATTTTTCATAATATCGACAAATTTTACATAATAAACGTAGACAGGCCCAGCAAGGAACACTAAATTCTTTTTTGCAACGCGGAACAAAGTGATTAAGTAATTTTTTTTCAATTTCTTTTCAAGGTTATCTGGGGGCATGGCAGAGCCCCCGCCAAGACGAGCCAAAGGCAGGAAGGGCACTACGTACCTTTACTGGAAGTGTTTCGTCGTATTTTCGAACCCTCATAGCTTCGGCCTGGATAATACTAGAGAGCTCAAATTTTCAGGATAAGATGCAGTAAGCAGACTAATGAAATACGCTAAGTTTCATTTATTTAGCTTTTATACATTGGATTTTATTAATACCTAAAATACGTCGATTTCGTCAATGACTCACTCACTCATGATCATCAAAACCTCTAGGGTACTTCCTGAAGTCCTAGAAAGCTGAAATTTGGTATGCAGGCTAGGATTAGCACACAAACAACAACAAAATTAAGAAATCCGTAACTTTCACCTTCCAACCCCTCAAAAGGGGTGGGTCTGGTTATGTATTATCAAACCCTCATAGCTTCGGCCTGGATAATACTAGAGAGCTCAAATTTTCAGGATAAGATGCAGTTGCCATACTAATGAAATACGCTAAGTTTCATTTATCTAGCTTTTATACTTTGGATTTTATTAAGATCTGAAATGCGTCGTACCCTCAATGCTTCGGCCTAAATAATACTGTGTAATAATGTGATTTCTTACAAAAGTGCAAACAGCTTGTATATACAAGTTGACCAATAGAAAAACAGAAAAGTAGGGTATTGAAAAAAAATCCATTTTTTAAATAATCTTAAAACTAAATTTAGTTGTAATAGATAATCCCACCCAAAACATTTCATGTAAAATAAGTTGCCAAGACTCACATGCTCATAACGCTTTCACTGTTAAAAAGTTATCAGATTTCATCTTACAAAAAGAAAGGAAATCCCACCCAAAACATTTCATGTAAAATAAGGGGTTGCCAAGACTCGCATGCTCATAACGCTTTCACTGTTAATAAGTTATCAGATCTCATCCTACAAAAAGAAATGAAATCCCACCCAAAACACTTCGTGTAAAATAAGTTGCCAAGACTCACATGCTCATAATGCTTTCACTGTTAAAAAGATATGAGATCTCATGTAGAGCCAAGCCCCTAACTCTACGAGGCCTAACTCTACAAGCCCTAACTCTAAAAACCTTATATCTTGGTCAAAAAGTATGGCTTGGCCGTTTCATGGAACTATTTCATCTCACCCAAAACATTTCATGTAAAATACGTTGCCAAGATGCTCATAACGCTTTCACTGTTAAAAAGTTATCAGATTTCATATAGTGCCAAGCCCCTCACTATACATGCCTAACTCTAAAAACCGTAATATCTTGGTCAAAAAGTGTGCCTTGGCATACTCCATATCCTTTACATAACTCCATGGGATTGTCTGTGTGACAGCCACGAAACGGCCAAGGCATACTTTTTGACCAAGATATAAGGTTTTTAGAGTTAGGGCTTGTAGAGTTAGGCCTCGTAGAGTTAGGGGCTTGGCTCTATATGAGATCTCATATCTTTTTAACAGTGAAAGCATTATGAGCATGTGAGTCTTGGCAATTTATTTTACACGAAGTGTTTTGGGTGGGATATTACTTTTATGCTACATAAAACATTTATTTTCATATTAGTAATGTTTATTTTATCAATAAAGTGTTTTTTCATACTCTAAAATGATTTTTTTTTTAAATTCACCGTTGATTGCGAAATTTTGCTCATTGCGACCTTCTCTGGAACGTATCCTTCGCAATCAATGGAGATTACCTGCATTTGAAGCAGAAAACATGGCATTACAAAATATTTAAACGAGGGCGATTCAAATGAAAACGATAAAAGTGTCATTAAAAATCGGAGAATGTACGCAGAGCGATGGGACGCCGCACGCATACAGTTTATACTTTTTGCCGACGTGGAGGTGGATTTTGACGCCGCAAACTGTCGTTGGATGGCGTTAGTGGCACTATAAAAATGGCGGCCCTCTTAGAGCAGTACAGCAAACAGAAACAGCGTGCTGTAGTCCGATTTTTGGTGTTGAGGGTACCAAACCCATCGACATTCATCGACAGTTGTTGACAAAGTACTGCGCCGCCTGTACAACACAGGCGCGCGTGTACGAATGGTGCAGGAGGTTCGAGGCAGGCCATTCAGATCTGGATGATGCTCTGAGATCAGGACAGCCACACAGAGTCGTCATCGCTGAGTCGATCGCCGCCGTAGATGCGATGATTCAAGAGGACCGGCGCATCACCATTAAAGATATTGCATCCTCACTTCTGTTGAGCGTTGGGTCTGCCCACCACAACAAACTTCGCTACAGGAAAGTGGCTGCGAGATGGCTCTCTCACCAACTCACAAAGTGCGACGAGTGGATGCCTGTATGGAGCTGACGCGGTAGTGCAAGGCTGAGGGGGAAGGATTTTAAAGCGAATGATAACTGGCGACGAGTCTTGGGTACACCATCACTAACCAATCTTCTTTTTATCCCAAAATATTCGCAGTATCAATGCAAATTGGGATCTTTTAATTTATAACTTAGAAACGCTTAAAAAATTTCTAGATTTCCTTCTTCTAACTGAAACTCTAACTGAAAATCCACAGATTTTACCTAATATTGAACATTATTCTGTAGTCTCTGTTAATAGAAATGAAAAAAAAGGGATGGTGGCTTTTTATTATAAAGATAAGTTTAATACCATCGTATTAAATGAATTCTCTTTTATCAATATGGACTTAGAATGCATTTGCTGCTCAAAAATTGAAGATGTTATATTGATAGGCGTTTACAGACCAGCTTCTGGAAATATTCTTCATTTTCATAATTATATTGATTCGATTTCACACTTTATTAGTCAAAATCAAAAAAGAGGAATATTTTTGGGCGATTTTAATATTAACTTCCTGAATACAAATGACAAAAATATCGTAGATCTTCTAACAGCAATGAATTGTTACTCTTTCTTTCCACTTATTAATTCTCCAACCTGTCACTCTATCTCACACTCATCTCACTCACTTCTTGATCAAATCTTCACTAATTTTCCGACTCAAGGTATCTTTCACGCCTTATTATGGACCACGATCCGGTATTTTTCACTACAGATTTATTTAAAGATTTCTCGTTTAAAAGAGCGACGAAAATGAAGAATCGCAAATTCTCCCTAAATAAGATAAATAAATTTAAAGAATATTTACATTCAATTGGGCTGAAGAAATGCAAAACGTAACTTCTACTGAAAACACCGTTCCAATATTCCACAAACTCTTCTTCTCAGGATTAACAAATATTTTTCTCTTTTCTCCCAAAATAATTCCACAATAAATAAGAAACTATGGATATCCTTTGAACTTTCGAAAACCATCCAGCACAAAAATAGACTATATAAGTCGCATAAGAGAAATCCTACATCCGCAAAACTAGAATACCTTAAAGTCATGCGGAATGACTTAAAATCACGAATTAGAGCTTCCAAGCAAAGTTACTATGAAAATTTATTTAATGATAATCTCTCCATAAAAGAAAAGTGGAATAATACCAATACATAAATGTCCGTCTACTCTTATTATAGAAAATAACTTATTACTAGAAAAAAAAACGAGCAAAACCTAAATAAATTGCTTAATATCCTTTTACCAAATATTCCCTTCAGCACATTAGATTAAAATGTACTTCCCGTAAAGAAAACCAATACAAGTCTTTCCTCCTTCTTTTTATCTCCTACTTCCCCTTATGAACAAGCTATCAAATCCCTATCCAACAAAACTTCTTCTGGTCCTGATCAGATCTCCCCATACTTTCTCAAATAGGTCGTGGAGGAAATTGCACTCCCTCTTTCTCTTATTTTTAATATCTCAATATCTGAAGGCGTCTTTCCTTCTTCCTACAAACAAGCGAAAGTTGTTCCGTTATGGAAAGCAGGAGATGAGAACACTCTGACCAACTACCGTCCTATCTCGATGGTAAACTCTTTTTCAAAAATATCTAAAAAATTATATCACAGCAAACACTCTATCTATATATCAAAAAGAAATGTCATTGCGCAAAAACAACATGGTTTTATTACAGGGAAAAATACCGAAACTGCACCAATTGATCTTTCAGAGTTTATCACGGAGAATATGGCGGCTAATAAGATCGTCTTAGGTCTATTCTTGGAATTGAAAAAGCCTTTTTGACTCAATTAATATCAATATTTTACTTCAAAAATTAGAACATATGGGTATTAGAGGCCCACCTCTTACATGGATCTCTTCATATCTATCACAAAGACAATACCAGCTGAACATAAATGGATATTCCTCTTCAGTACATCACATGTCGACAGGTTTACCCCAAGGGTCTATCCTTTCCCCCCTTCTCTTTAATTTATTTATAAACGATCTCATTCTCACATCACCTGCTCCCAAATGTATATTCTATGCTGATGACGGAACCCTTCTATTTGCTGATAAAAATGTGGAAAAACTCAAGCACGAGGTCCAGTGCTCACTTTTCTATCTTGAATCTTGGCTATCCTCAAACGACCTTACTTTAAATACAACCAAAACGGTTTATATGTTTTCTATCAAAGAAATAAATTACTCAACTCTGTTAATTTCTCTATCACTTATAACAACTCCTTATTACAAGAAGCCCAATCCCTCAGATTTTTAGATGTTACTCTTTTACACGATCTATCATGGAATCTCCATGCACCACTAATCGCTCATAAAGTCTCAAAAGATTTGGGCATCATTAGAAAACTTTATTTTCTTCCTGGGCAAATACTTCTGACTCTACATTGGTCACTAATTCATACAAACTTGTGTTACGGTGTAATCATTTGGGATACCATTGCCAAATTTCAAGAAAAAGATTTCCTAAGATTCCTAGATAAAAAACCCGCCACTAATCTACCCAATCCCTCTGGGCAAAATATAAAATAATTCCTTTCAATCATATCTACAAGCTTTAGTTGGCTCTTTTCACCTACAAAACTATCTACAAAAAACTATGTCCTTCAATTACTTGAAATACTAAACCCCATTCTCATTCTGATAAAACTAGACTCAATCCTGTTCTTCTACTAACAAAAACAAGATCTAACTATCAAAGAAGAGTAGTCAGTTATCCAGCTCCTCTAAATTGGAATAAAATTCCAAAGGAAATTCGTAATTGCTCTTCTCTGGTAGAATTTAAAAGAAAACTTAAACAACACTTTTCTACTCAACTCAATCCTAACAAATCCTAATAGATATATAATTGCTGTTTTTTACATAAATGCAATAATTGACTGTATTCTCTCCACTTTCCTCTTTCTTCCCCCTCCCTCCTTTTTTTCTTTTCTCCTTCCTTTATCTAGGTAAGCGCAATCAGTACAATTTTATTTTATATTAATAATTTCCTTGGCATATTATAATTTCCTCAAAATATGATGAACTGAATTTTTTTTCCTCTTCAAAATGTACAATGTAAAAAATTTGTAAAAAAAATAACAAAAAAAATGTCATTATCTTCCTTTGATTTCTTTTATCTCCCTATAATGCTTTTTGTTTTATTTTCAACTTATTTGCCTCGATGCCGACACCCTTTTGTCCTCTCGACGGGATCCCCTTAAGACAACTGGGATGTCAAAACTGTTATCAATATTTACTGTTGTCAATATTTTTTTCTTTACAGGCAATAGATTTTTATTATACAGTGCAACTTGGATAATTCGAACGTCTTTAATTCGAAATCGTGGTTAATTCGAAGATTTCTCTTGGTCCCTTGAACTTCTTATTAAATCAATGTTAAAAAATCGTGGATAATTCGAAGTTCAACTTCCTTAATTAGAAGTTTTTTATAAAAAATTTCGAACCATAACGACTTTTCGGCGTTTCATCGTTAAGAAATTCGACACGTGACAACTGAAATCCCCTTCCCGCCACCGTTCGACACGTGACGCTTCAGACGCCATTCGAGCTTCCTGCTGTCGGTGTCACCATGTCTTTCAGTAAACCATGCGTATGTTACACCGAATCCGTGAAATTGCCTATTGCGTGAAATCGGCAAAAAATTGCCGAATTCATGAAAAGTGCAAACCCGTTGCTTTATTCATGAAATAGGCAAATTAGCTGCCGAATGCGTGCATTGAGCAACAATGTTCTTGCTTTTTTCATGCATTGAGCAAAGTACACAGTGGTGCTCCAGTGGTGTTTTTTGCAACTAACCGTTTACTTGAGCAAAACGTCCAGTTAAAGGACGTAGAATTGAAAGAAAATAGAAAGAAAAACGACACATTAAACTAATTTTATTAAAAGGTAGTTTCACGATTTGCATCGTGAGTAATCATCGTATGAATTTTCACGATTTGCATCGTGCGATATCATCGTATGGAAATGGTCGATTTTCAATATGTTACGGCGCACTGCACTGCGCAAGCGCACTAGTTGTTTAGTTTCTTCGATTGCGAGTTTCTTTGAACACGTACAGACTGTCACCGTCGTGCTTCATCCGATTCATAACAAGGATTCCGGAAACTTAGAAACATCACTCATGTATTAAATTGAATTTGATTTGTATTTTTAAATGATTTGTTAAATAAAGAAATTTCAAAAGAGGTATGGATATTTGTAACCGAGAACCGATTGATAGCACTGTATTTGTATATTGTATTTTTAAAGGTTTGTTAAATAAAGATAGCTAGATTAAAAGAGGTGTTGATATTTGTAATCTTTTTGACTTGAAAATTAAATACATTAAATTATATATTATAATATTTGGCAAAACTCCGAACGGCGGTCCCAAATTATAATAACCTCCGAACGCGGTCCCAACGTTGTTATTAATGAAACATTTGTCTTGTTATTAATGAAACATTGTGTCAAGTGTAATGACATCGTTATTGTTGTTATTAATGAAACATTGTGTATTGTTGCTTAAAAATCACTTTAAACGTGCCATGGCTGGTAGATCCCAAGCACCAAGAGTAATAACGCTTTAGTCATAAGTCGCACATATTCGGAAAAAACATATTTTTTTTCATATTTTTTTTGGAGGTTTTCATAATTTGGGACCGCCGTTCGGAGTTTTGCCTAATATTTAAATTTACTAAAACGCATTCAGCAATAAATAAAAATTTCCAAGTTATGACACAACCCAAATCCATGCATCTTAATACAGATTCTAGTTAAATTCGACATCCGTTTCAAAATTACTTCTGCAACTGTCAAAATGACAATTTAAGAATTCCATACACTTACTGCTCATTGCACGCATTCGGCAGCTAATTTGCCCATTTCATGAATAAAGCAATGGGCTTGCACTTTTCATGAATTCGGCAATTTTTTGCCGATTTCACGCAATAGGCAATTTCACGGATTCGGTGTAACACGTATACAAGAATTCAACGTTCGCCGTCATTCGCGAGTTGGAAAAGGGTGTGAAGAAGAAATGCAAATCGCCAACGAGTACGGGATAGCGCCGAATTTCGTCGGTACATTGAAGGACAAACCAACGTAAGTGAAGCTGTTTTCCGTTCACTAAACATGCTTGATGATTTTGCTAACCTTAAGCGACTGAATTCTACAAAACAATCAGACTTTGCACAATTTTTTGAAAACTATAATTTTCCATATTGAATGTAATATGTACTGTAGCTTACGTTATTTAAATCTCATTTTGTTTACCTACATATAGTGTTTAAGACTTTTATACCATGATCTTATATTGAATAAATATAGTGAATATAATATATAATATTAATATATATTACAGAATAAAATAGAATATAATATATTACAGTGAATAAATATTTACTTATTGACAGAATAATCTTTTCAAGCATTCAGTGGACCGGCAACGGCAAAAATAAAAAAAAATTGAAATTCGGTTGTTTTTAGGTTGTTGAATTGGAGATTCCGTTTTTTTTTGGTTGCAGATTTTTGGGATGGTGGGGGGGGGGGGGCGAAAATATAAAGTTTTTAGTTTTCTAAATAATAGGTGTGGGGGGGGGGTGGTGCGAGGGGTCTGGAATGGGGGGGGGGGGGCGCCTGACGAAATCTTGCCCCGGGCGCCAACAAATCACGCGACGGCCCTGCTCGCACTGCAAGTATCATGCAATGAAAACCTTTAAATAATATTGTTACCGTCTGTTTTGGACACTCCCCCGCAGTCGAAATCGCCTCGTCCAACCCGGCTTCCCTATGCGAAGTTGACCAGTCCGGAGATTGGAACGAGACAGCCAGCGGCCTTAAAACGAGGAGCAGAGCCTTGGAGAGTCAGTTGGTCGAGTGGCCTCAGCCACAGAACTATCTCCAGTCCCGGAGAAAAGCGGAATTCGTCTGACAGTTGTCGGGTGGTGATAGCCACAACACAATCTCCAGTCCAGGAGAAAAGAGGAGTTCATCTGACAGTTGGTCGGGTGGCGATAGCCACAACACAATCTCCAGTCTCGGAGAAAGAAGGAAATCGTCTGACAGTTGGTCGGGTGGCAAAAGCCACAGCACAGACTCCAGTCCCGGATAAACTAGAAGTACGTCTGACAGTTGGTTGGGTGGCGATAGCCACAACACAATCTCCAATCCCGGAGAAAAGAGGAAGTCGACCGAGAGTTGGTCGGGTGGCAAAAGCCACAGCACAGACTCCAGTCCCGGAGAAACTAGAAGTACGTCTGACAGTTGGTCGGGTGGTAGGAGCCAAAGAACAGTCTCCAGCTACGGAGTTAAGAAGAGTACGTTTGGAAGTTGGACGGGTGACGACCGCTACAGCAGAGTCTCCAGCTACGAAGGAGCAAGTAGTTCGTTTTGGCGACAGCCAGTCGCAATTGAGAAGTTTACTCAAAAGTGAAGGACAGTTAGCCCGAGAGGCTAAAGAAGCGTTAGGTTGGACGAAGGACCACACCGTTCTCCCCAACTAATAGAAGATTCTTCCAGCCAGGAATGAGAGGGATACCTGCGGTTATGAAGAAGCCATTCGTTCCCGCAGAAAGTGCACCGGAGTCCGCAGCCTTACCGAGGCGACCAGGCCTAAAGAGTACGGTTACGAAGAAGCCATTCGTTCCCGCAGAAAGTGCACCGGAGTCCGCAGCCTTACTGAGTCGGCCAGGCCTAAAAGGAGTGCGACCACGGAGAAACGTTCACCGGAGTCCGCAGCATTACCGAGGCGACCGAACCCAGGAAGACGCGACTACGGGAGAAGCAGTTCCCTAGCCGCATCAGTCACCTTTCGCCGCCAAGACCCTGCGACGACCAGGCGTCTACAGGAAAGTAAACTGCAGCCGTGAAGTTCAGCAATCAACGTGCATTGTGAAGAGGGCAACCCTGAGCCGAAGAGAAGGACAAATAGAACTTGGTGTCGATTTTGAGTTGAACAATAAAGAAATAAAATTTGATTTAACCCATTCTGTTCTCCATTCACACAGGTGAAGCCATAGTCTCGATCATTGCAGTAAAGTCCCCCCTAGCCGCCGGTGGTGAGTTGAAGTACATCCCCGAGCCCCACATGCCGGTAGCATTTATAGGCACCCGAATGGGGATACGATACTCCACGGTAGCAATATCATTGTTCTAAACTTTACTTGATTATTTTAAACAAAACGAAATGTTACTATATCACGAACCTAAACAGTCACTGATAATTTTTAACATAACATAAAATAAAGAAATAAAAGAAACTCATAGAGCACAAATAGTGCATGAAATAATTAAGTAATAATAAAATCAGCTACAACTTCTCATAAGTATCTATATCATTATTAAAATGATAGCATGCGTTGTGCCTTCCTCCCTTTATTGATTGGGGCTTAGGAAGAATTTTTAAGAGTTGCTCATATGTAATGTAGGATATATCTTTATAGTCAACTTTAAAATCTCTGGTATTGTTAGACATTTAAGAATGTCACCTTTATTTCTCCTTCATCGTCTATACAAGTTATAGCAATAGCAACATATCTGTAGAAGACATTCTTATTTTCGTTGGAACATTAATCAATAAAAATATACAGATATTATTTTGTTAGGATGGATATTTTCTTTATCTTCTCCATAAGACGTGCCAGCACCTGTATCTCGTTTTTGTTCTTTTTTACAACTCACTGTTGTTAGATCTTCATCTTCAGAAGTAGATGAGCTGTACACCTCATGATATATACTTTTTCTAGGTTTCAGATTCTCTGCTTGAGCTCTTGGGGTGTCGGTATGTATTCAACAGGTTCTATCTCTATATCAAAATGTTGTTCTCTTTTCAATCTATTTTCTCGTCTTTTCTGTCGTTCAATTATTTTTCTCAAAGAATCGATTTTTCTTTGCATGTCCTTCATTTTAGAATTTTGCCTAGCTGTAGTGCGATATGCTTTGACTCTATCTTTTCTGACTACTTTCCTGCCTTCTCGATGACGTCTTGTTGAGCGTGGGATGGTCATTGTTCATGCATTCTTCATCCGAAGGAAGTGCAGTATTATTTAATATATTTGTTAAGTTCTTTTTCTTCTGTCTGTATTTTGTAGTTTACTTTCCACAGAGCTCTTTGCTTGCGCTTCTCCTCTCTGTCATATCATTAATAGATTTTGTTTCTTTTGCAGCCTTCTTTTTTTGGTAACACTTTCTATCCTTCGCTTTTTTCATCTCTCTTTGTTCTGTGGTTAATTTATCCAAATATTTACGTTTTCTCGCGTTTGCTTTTGCACGTTAAGCGACGCTATTTTTATTGATTATTTATTTAGAAGATTTTTTTTTCTTTTTATTTCTTCTTCAGGCTCCATGTTTCTATGCAAAATCTAAAACAAAGTAATGTAAAAAGCATTACAGCAAATGCCAAAAGAAAATTTCTTAAATTTTGTAGAATTTATACTAATTCCTATCACAATTACAATTTATAAATGTATTTCATCGTTAAATTAATATAAATTCACGAAACAAAAGAATAACGGTTAAATATTAACAAAAGCATCATCACGGGAACATAAGTGCATCATTCACGGGAACGCGCGTCATTTCCAAAAAACGTTCTCGAAATTACTGTTCCGGAATGACTTTTCGACGTTTCGTATTGTTTTTAATAGTCGTCGGCCATTTTGGACGCTATCATGTCACACCAGCGACAATTTAACAGTATTTTTTAATGGATTTACGACTAATTATCTTCACTTATCGTTAAATTAATGAGTTGGGACGTTCCCGTTATGATGCTCTATTGATGTACAATGCCAAAATAATAAACTGAAATGAACTTACCGACTAAATTAATTAAAAACCACGACAAAACAATCGAACGCTGTTTACACTCATGAGATTACACCACGTGATTGCACAGTAGCGCCTCGTACAATATAACTACTACTTTTTTGACAGAATAGAGTGCGTTCACGAAATGATGTAGAAGCTGCCGGACAAAATTATATGTAAGGTTAAAATATAAAGTTACTTAAATTTTCTTTGAATTATAATGATATTATGTCAATAAGATATAAATGTATCAAACATAATTGACAATTTAATTTTAAAATAAGTATTTGATTGTTTTATGAACATTTCTAAATAAGGAATTTCGTATTGGGACGCGTTCCCAAAATGATTTTTTTCACTACTTTCATGATAAAAAATGTATGTACTACCATCATTTTGCAAAAAATAATGAAGGGTTTATATAAAACTAACCAAAACCAATAGTTACAGGTAATTGTAATTCAAATATTCCAAGGTTTTATTGGAAAAATAGTGTGGAAACCAAATTTGCCACCTTGGGGATTTTGACCCATATAAATAAAGTAATTCTATGTAAGTATCTTTAGTTTTATTTCAATAAAAACGAAAAAAAAAATCTTTAGTTTTCTCTGTGATAACATATTGAACTGCCTCTCCATTGGACTGATCTTACGTTAGAAGTTTAAGTATAAAACACACAAAATCAAAAACAAACAAAAAGAAAAATCTATCTTTGAAAAATAGCGTAATTTTAATACAGGTTAAAACATTAAGTCATATCTTAAGTGAAGAGAGCACAGCAGGAGATCAGGCTTTTGCAATCAAAAAGTGAAGGTAGTTAAAGATATAGCATACAGTCCGACACTCACTCGCCTTTAAACTTAATTTTCACTTTAACAAACGTTGTCATTAGTAGTAAGGTTCTACTTTTGTAAATAAGAATTTTTGTTATTTGTGATTTTATTTTTTACTTATGGCTATAAAATAATATTACAATAATATGTTTTTTTTTTCTTTTATTTAAACTTGAAATTCAAAACATATTTCACTTTAAGTTATAATTAAAGTTTCGAAATCTATAAAACTTGTCAAAAATAGAAGTTTAAATGTTTTAATATTTACTCACTATCTTTTTGTAGAAAAATTCTCTAACTCCTCAATTTTTGAAAGAGTAGATCTCGGATGCATTTTTACTGGCAAAGTAGATATTATGGAAAAATTAGTTGACTGTCTGGGCTCATATTGAAATACAGAAATTCCTCATCTAAATTTACAATAAAGTAGCACGGTTAGAAATCTCGGGATTGATAAATAATAGAAATAAAGTGAAGCACATTAATATTCAGTATATGAAGAACACAGTTCACTTAATCTAGTACAATAACTTCTTTTATGTGCAAGTGATAAAACAAGTATAGTGTACTAGGCCTATACACTTAATGAATAAGCAAATAAACCCTAAATATGAGATGGCGACCTGAAGGTATCGCGATATATGAGCTAAAAAATCTGCAACAGTAAGAAAGTCAACAAACTCAACAATAGGAATATCAGACAAACATATTGCCAGAAAGTTAACTCAGATGTCAGATGACGTCGTGGTACCCTAAAGCTAGTTGTAATGAAATAAAGCCAAATAATAAAAATTTGCGTCTGCTGTAATATGGCGTTCTTTCTAACAGTCAATCTGGAATTCCTTAAAAATTCGATGCTACAGGAGTGGTACCGGTACTCTGTGATGTCCTAAGCCCTTGCTTATATTACTTAATTATTAATCCAGGGTTGATTCTTAATATCGTTGTATTTTAATTTTTAATATCTAAAAAACTTTATATTGAAATAATCTACAAATAATTTCGTCTTCTTTATTTTACATTCCCAACTTGCCTGGCAGGCATTTCTGCAGTCACATTTATGCCTGTAACAAAAATTTGCTTTTTAAATTAGTTTCATTGTAAATTGCAAGTAGATGGCTCTTCATCTACTTGTAATTGTTATATTAACTGGTATCATGCTTATATTTAAGTTATTATTATGTCTTAATTTTTGTATTATTTAAGTTTCAAAGATTTTGATTATACAATTAAAATGTTTTGTTGTACATTATTTTTAATAATCTCACAAACATTCAACAAATAAATGAATCCTATAAATTAAAACTGAGAAAGTAATCATTAAACTCCCCACTTTAATTCTATGTTCTTGACAACCGAGAAGTGGGCGTCCATCCTAAAATACAAACATTTCCAAGAAAGTTTCTTGTGATTAATTTCCATGGGGAGATCATCAATTTTTTTTCGGGGATTTAATCCAAGCTGTCTGTCCTATTCAGTGATTTATTTTCCTGGAATGTTCAAGCCTGACCTAATAGTATCAGAGACTAATATGTTTAATCGCAGATTCCTCGAATGTTTAGAGTGTTTTCTGAAACGAATTGTAATTCCAAGTAAAAAACAACATTTGCATTAAATCACAATCTTTCAGTTTCGAAGTTAACGAGTGGGGAAACCGAGATCAGAACTTTGTTTCTGAGAAAAGAATGCTGGAACACTTTCAAGGATAAAAAAAAATAGTAGGGCAGTGTTTATACAAAAACATTACCGGTACCACCTCTTAAAATTACCAACAAGCAAAATTTTTCTAATCAGTAAGAAATATTCGTTTTAATGTGCTTTCCTTCAAAATATACTATTAAATTTAGCAAAAATTCATTACCAAAAGAGTAAAAGATGGATAAAATTACCCGGAGAAGTTAATTCTGAAAATGAATTCTTTTTTTCAGCACTAACGATTCTTCATCCTTATTCCGTTCTTGTCCCTATGACAGTAAATAACGGAAATATGTATTGATTTGTCATTTTCTTTTTACTAGGATAATTAGACTATTGCTACTTACTAAAATTGACTTACAAGAATTTGAAGGTTCTATGATCATTAATTTATTCTAAAAACTGAAACATTATTATTATTATTATTATTATTATTATTATTATTGATTGACTGATAGGACTTCATTATTCCTGTTTTCTATTTTGAAAGATTTAATAAGTTATAATAGATTGTAATAAAATTTTTGCAGCACCCGTTGATAGGGATTTTATTTTTAATCGTGTATTTAAGTGAATAAAAATATTATTATTATTATTATTATTATTATTTTAGTATTTTGATTGTTGTTCTGATATTTCATAATAATTTTTAAGCCTTTTCTTCGGATAAACTTTTATAGAACCTATTGTTTACAAAATTATAAAGCTACATTAAAAGATGAAGAGAAAAATAAACATAAAATTGTTTTTAATTGAGTTAAAGTTTTAAAATGATGACAAACTCAATAGATTTTTAAATAAATGTGGACAATTAATTTTAGAAAATTAATTAATCTTGGCGTAAAACTTATTGACATGTTTTCTGGGATAAAATGTCTCTATCTTCTTTTTCCCAGTATCTTTAAGCCACATCCCACAAGGATTCTAAAGGATCAGTTTGCAAAGTAGGAAGAAGGATTATGAAGATTAAGGATGCTGATTAATGGCTATATCAGACTTTCTTTAACCAGCGAAAGATTCCAGCACACATCAGATAAGAGGCAAAGTGGACCTCAGAATCATCTTAGAAGATAATTTCATAAGTAAAAAAATAAAAATGTAATCCTTAGATGTTTTGAGTTAATGAGCTACCATTCTCTGCTTTATTAAGTTTTTTCATTATTTTAATTTATTCCTTTTACTTTCCCATCCATCATTGTCTTAATAAATTATAATAGCGTAGACCAGATCATTTCTTTCTTTGTAGGAGGTATATAGAAATAATGAGAGAGACATATAGAAATAAATATAATCATTCTTAATTATTCAATTTTCTTATCTTTCTGTTTTGTTTGAGGAGGTGAGGAGGAAATCCTTGCAATAAATGAGTTAAGCATTCCAGTGGTATGGCACTGGGCTGCGGGCTGAAGGAGCTGGGCTCTATTTCTGGCGGATGTCGGGGATATTTTTCCCTGTGGTTTCTCCCTCCAGAGGAGTTTTAGGATTCACCCAGACATCTGTAAAATCGGACCGGGTTTCTTTACCGGGGGTTAAAGGAAGACGAGCGTCAGAATGACCTTCCGACCTCAACTTAATCCTATTGGTAAAGGAACATCGAGAGCGTTAACTCCCATGACCCGATTTTTACTTGTGGAACTTAAACTAACTGACTAACTATAGGGCATACATATTACTGTCTTCAAATTCCCTAATTCCAGTGCAAACGATAGTATGTTGTGTTTTTACCTGAACAAAAGCATCTTAGACTCTGGCAAAATGTACAAATTTGGCTTTGAAGAATTTATAATTTTCAGATTTTTTAGAAGCATTGTGAATTGTGATATTGCAGAAATCATTTTCATAGATGGAAGTGAATAAAATGTTTTGGCTGATCACTTTCATAAATTCTTGAAAAACTCCTAAAAAATCATATGTTGTGTAAAAGTTAAAAAAAATTGCACATGTAAATTTTAAATTTTTAAATGAATATTAAAAAAGGGAGTTCCACTGTTAAGTAATGTGTTTCACTGCTAGGGTTTTAGTTATCATTCATATTTATATTTTGATTGTTCTACAAACTCTTTCATTTTGATTGGATAACTACTTTTACAAACAATTATTCTTTGATATATTTGCTTGTAATAAAGAATACCTTCGATAGCTGTATTGTGTGTTTGCTGACAATAAAGAAAGAAAAACTGGAAAGATTCTTATTGATACTGCAGTAACACTTTCACTAAAGTTAACTAAAATAAAAATATAAATACTTACTTTTTTTTGGTGGCTTTTTTTTTATGGTCTGAAAACATCACGTTATCTTTTGCTTTTAAGCCTTAAATAAAACAATCAATAAGAATATTAAAGCAAGGTAAATAACATTAAAGGATTTCTTGAAATTAAAAGTATCATTACTCTGTTATCGTACTATTAAAAATTAATAGTTAGAATCACTTAATAGAAATATTTCCAAGTGTTGTTTTTTTGTACATACAATATTTACAGACTACTTCAACCTTGTATTTATGAACCCTGAATACCATTAAGGATATTGTTGATTAAAACTTTTATAGAAAGTTAAGAACATCAAAAACTATCCTATTTAAACACTATAAACTGGAAGAGATCTTATCTTAAACTTGCCTTCAAGAGAACTTAGACAAACACGCCTTCAATAAAGCCTTTGAAAACTGAAAACATTCGTCTGCTTCTTATTCTAAATTAAACAATAGAGGAAAGTCGTTTGAAAGTCAAGAAAGATGGACTAGAAAAGTCTGATACGACATAGCGTAGATACTTTTCATATCTCAGTGCTTTGTTTTCTGAATCTAAAATCGATCAGTTTTTCTACAGAAAGGTTTTAATTATTTACTTAAAGCAAATCTTCAATAGAAATCTTCATTATTGATGTGGAATAGAAATGGCAAACGGAGATAAATTACTTAAGTTTAATTTATCTGCGTTTGCCATTGAAAACAATAGGATAATTTTCTGGAAGCTACTAAAATTAAATAGCGTCCATACAGCTCAGTGCTCTAGGAATTTGCTTGTAATATCTAACTATTCTAGAAAATCCTCAGAATCGTCATTTGATTACTACTGAGCAACTAACTAAAAGTTTTGACATTTTCTTCCTTTATTACTTTTTCTATCTATCAATGTTGTATACGTATCAAAGTCCTATTCTAGTTACTTTTTTCCACCCATCAACTGTTACAGCATTAGTTCAGAATCAGTATTCAGGCAAGCAATATTTACTGATATTATTTTTACATATTATTTTACATCTTGTTTATTATTTACGAAAATCGAACACTACAAGCATGAAAAAAATAATTATATTTAATTTCAACAAAATTCAGAGTTTTGGATGATTAGAACACAATTAAATTGTTTTTGAATAATATTTATCAGTGTAAGTCGATTTGTCTGTTAGGTTTCTTAGAATATCTTAAAAAAAAGTACATGTAATAACTCAGAATAATTGAATACTTTGATCGAAGACAATTTACAAATGCTAGAGTTCAGTCTTATTTCTTAGATCTGATATTAGAATTAAGACTTATTATCTAATATGGGATTATGTAGACAGGCGAGAGGAAGTATTCTCCTTAACTTACCCAACCCGCGATATGAATTTCTATATACGCCATTAGGCTTGATTAGGTTTATATTGGTAGACTTACGTATCCTTACATTGGCATATTCAAGTTGTGAATCACTTAGTAATTTGGCTAAACACTGACCCTTTGAATAACTCAGCAATTAAAATTTCAGATTAAGAGTTTTTAAGGTCGTTTTATTTTAGGGCGCAAACATTGTGTAGTGTTTTTTTTCGTAGCTCAACCGATAAAACCGTTAATTTCCGAATCTTCAATTCCATTTACATTGTGGATAGACATTAGTGCTTAAAAAATTTGCTTCAGAAAATAAAAAAAATATATCTAAATGATTCTATCACAGAGAAAAAAAAATAAAAATCTGACAGAGTCGAAATGCTTAAACATTTTTTTTTTTATTTTGTACATTTTTTAAACTTTTGAAATATTAATATTTGTTTTGTTCCTTCATTACAATTCAAAGCTGTTTTTAAGATAAAACCGTAATTAACACAAATAAATAAATATATCAGTGTTAAGGCCGTCGAACCTTATTAGGGAAAAAGCTATGATTTAAAACTTTATTCCATTTCGAATCTAACGTATTTTTATTTGAATTTGTAACTTTCGTTTTATACAATTTAGAAGAAACTCAATTGAAACTCTAATGCATCGACATCATCGATCTGCCCAGCCTTCAACGATTTTTTTTTTCATTAATGGAAGATTCATTATACAAGACGTTTGCGAAAATTTCATTTGCAGTATTAAAACCATCTGCTATTGTATAATCAGTAGAGAAATATAAAATTTGAAGAAATGTAGAGAAACTCCTGTTCTAGAAATAAGTAAACTGGAGATGAGATATTTTAATGATTTAGAGTCTATTCTATATAATCAAACGATACAAAAAAACTAGTTCAAAACTTTTCAAACACACGTTATTATCTATTTAAATAAAATAATATTTGCAGTAAATTTAGAAGCTTCTGCTGTATCTATTCACAGATAACAAAATAAGTAAGCAGTATAAATTTCATTATGAAGTGTTGTTTTTTAGTAAAGTTTATCTCCCTTAACAGACTTCTTCAGACCTTGTAGGAGAATTTATTAAAAAAAATATTCGAATATTTCTTAAACAGCGAATTGCAGCATTAGGAGCTCGTATTAGACGATTCAATGTTGATGGTAAGCGAAGGCAGTAGCAGAAACTTTTCACGACTGATCAAAAATTGTTTTACCGTAAATTAGAACAAGATCAAAAACAATAAATTCTACCATTTGAAACAAATATGGTTCTATTCTGGTCGAATATCTGGTCCATTCCAAAAGAGTGTAATAAGGAAGCTTATTGGCTACAACGAGAAGAAAAAGCAAATGAAAACATTCCAGAAATGCCTATCATTAACATAACTTCACTAGATGTACAATCAGTAATGAAAAGAATGCAAAATTGGAAAGCACCTGGTATCGATGTTTTTCACAATTTTTGGTGAAAATATTTCAAAAGCACGTAGTATTATATCTGGAGAGTTCCAAAAAAGCATTCAAGGATCCATCAGCTTTACCAACATTTCTCACTTTAGGTGAACCGTATATGCAGGCATTTCTCACTTTAGATGTCACGTATATGAAGGCAAAACAGGGTGATCCAGAAAATCCCAAAAATTATAGGTCTATTACTTGTCTCCCTACTTTGTATAAAATACTTACGTCTATCTTATCGAAAAAGATTTACAACCACCTCGTTAACAATAGCCTACTCGCTGAAGAACAAAATGGCTACAATAAAGGCAAGCAAGGATGTAAAGAACTGTTAGTAATAGATTCAATATCGCAAAAAAAAAAAAAGGAAACGCAATCTATCAGTAGGATGGGTTGACTATAAAAATCGTTTGACTCGGATCCGCACTCTTGGCTTCTCTACATACTTCGGCTTTATAAAATCAATAGATCTGTTATAGATTTACTTGATTCGTGTATAAGACTTGGAGAACATCCTTATGTAAAAAGTGGGAGTGACAGCTATCAAACAAATGAAATTCGTACATCTAGAGGTATCTTTCAGGGAGATAGCCTTAGTCCATTACGGTTCTGTACGTCTTTAAATCCATTGAGCAGAATGCTTAACACATCAGGATATGGATATCACGTGCAAAGAAACCCTGAAACTCCTATCACCCATGAACTCTATGTGGATGCTCAAACTCTATTCATCAGGACAGATCAATTAAAAAGTATGTTTGAACTTTTTAAGATCTTCAGTGATGCCATCCAAATGGAATTTGGTCTTGAAAAATGCGCTGTTGTACATGCGAAGCGAGGAGTCATCCAAGATCCTCAGTTAGGCCTACAACTAATGAAAGGCACAATCATCGAGGAAATAGCAAAAGCAGAAACTTACAAATCTTGGTCTTCAACAACTCCTTGGAATCACAAGCACTGACATTAAAGGTCATGTTTAAGAAAAAAGTGCTTTTTAGTATAAATAAAGTTTGCAAATCCTATATTTCAGGACGAAGTAAGATTGTAGCCGTTAATATTTGGGCCTTACCTATAGTAGGTTACATATTTGGCATTGTCAAATGGTCCAACACGGAATTAGATGCATTTGACCGAAAGATCCTTACAACATTTACTAGAAAGATTTCATCATCCTGGAAGTTCAACAGAAAGACTTTATCTCTCCAGAAATATTGGTGGAAGAGGTTTATTAAGCGTTACAATGATGTGTCACCAACAGGGGAAACGTTTGGGGGAGTATTTTTTGTCTAGTAACAGTCCTGTCCATCAAGTAATATGTTAATAAGATCAGAATTACACTCCACTGCTGCTGTCTCAATAATCCACTACGGCAAACGTTAAAACACAAGCAGATCAAGTAAACAACTGAAGAGCAAAACTTTACATGGAAGATTTGCTGCAGCACTCGCTTCAGAGGAATGGATCTCAAATATTCCACTGAGTGGCTGCGAACAAGTGGATTTTTTTCGGAGAAACTAAAGAATTCATCTTATCTATTCAAGATCAGGTTGTTCGCACAACAGCCTATGAAAAATATATCTTGAAAGCTAACATCTCTGATAGATGCAGACTGTGCCAACAGAATATTGAGTCCACCCAATATATTTCAGGAGATAGCCCAATATTCGCTACAAAGGACTATTTACATCGTCATAATGACGAAAGTCGTCCATTAGGCCTTGGCCAAACAACATCGCCTTATAGAAAAGGAAACACCTTACTATAAATGCAAATCTGAACAAGTGCTGAACAATGAAACCGCAAAGCTTCTCTGGGACACGGCTATTGTCACCGAATCGGACAGTAGAAGCCAACAGGCCAGATATAGTTTTATTCAATAAAAAAGCTCAAACTGCTACCATTATTGATATTTCTGTGTGGTTGGATGACCATATTATATCTACCATTGCGGAAAAAAAGAAGAAATACCAGGCACATGCAGTCGAACTGCAAGACATGTATCAATCAACTTTAAAGTGTGTCTGTGGTCCACATCCACCAATGGACTTGTAACTAAGGAATGGAAATCACTGCAGGACAGACTCGGCTTGCAGGAGTGGCATCTGCGAATAATGCAGAAGGCAGCCATTCTTGATTTAGCCAACATCATCAGAGAAACCCTGAAACTTCGATGAGCTAATCAAAAAATTTATCTTGCATAATTAACTTCATTTTTCAGAATCCGGAGATTAAGTTTATCAATGTACAAAAAAAATAATAATAATAATCAGGCATTGTACATGATCAAACTTCTAAAAATGCCTACAACTTAACTGTTTCTAAAACTTTTCTTTTCATGTCACTGCATTCGACCACAGAAATGACGTCTGTCATTGGGCTAAGTCCATTTTATAAGACTGTGAAATGCCCAAACAGATTTTTCACTTTTATTTGTTTAATGCTACGTAGAGTCTTTGAATAGGATTCTTCTATTATCTCAATATAGACACAATGTCAAAATTCTTAATGAAAGATTTGAAATGGTACATCTTCCTAATGAATAGCTTTTCCAATTGACAGAAATAAAATCACGTTATACACTCAACAATTTAGATGCAATAGTTATGATACATAGTTAATATTTTGATAATTTGACATAAACTTCAAAGATAGTTCACTAAATTTTATAACAATACAAATAACTTGAGATACAGATATAAAGGAAAAAAACCAATCATTATTTTAAATTTCCTAGACGTTGCTATCATAAATTCTTAATGATTAAATTTATCTTTATAAAAGTAAGCCTGCCATTAATTTTAATTCGAACCACGGTGTTATTCTTAAAAGAACTTTCTTCGAAATATATCAGAATAAGAAAAAGTATTAATATCATGAAGAAAGATTTTTCGATTATCCATCATAGACCACAAAATAAAATCATGTTGTGTAACTTTTTATAAGGAAAATTACAGGTAAAAACTAAGAACTTATCTTTAGAACGTGCGGAACCCTATTACACTTATATTAATAATAATATGTATGTAATTAAATATACCTACAAGCATGACATACTTACGGAGGAAAAAATAAAACCAATAGCAATATACAGTGAAGTCTCACTTATACGAATATGAGGGGGAACCAAAAATTATTCGTATAAGTGAGTTTCGTATAAGTGAGACTTCACTGTATATGTAGGCTAATGCAAGCAATTAATCTGCCATGCATAGACCAAGGTGTCTGTATTGTAGAAGCAGAATAACACAATTCGAATGACTTAAAAATCATTTAGATTAAAAGGGTTGTTAATAAATAATCTGTCAGGGCATTCCACTGTCTTAAGAATGGACATAGCTCAAACCAGATATCAAAATTCTTTGCATTATTATTATTATTAGTTTGTTATTCACTTTCGAAGATATTGATGTTGACGTTGATTTGGTAAGATAGAATTTGTGATGATAACCAATAGCAGTTCTTATAATGTTATACAATTTGGAAAACTACAACTGTGAACTTTTGTATGATTTTAATTGTTTTGTTTTCATGTTGCTTTACATACAAAGAATAAGAGCGAAATAAAAGCTGGACGTGTTTTCATCAGTTTAAGTAAATTCCTGATCCTTTCGTCGATTTTCAATTAAAATTTTATTTGTGTTTGATTTTTATTCTCAAACAGTGGCGGCTCGCGTATAGGCACTGTGGAACTGCAGCACCCCCTATTTCCATTTGATATTATCGATAATATTTAATATAATGAGTCCTTTTTTCTTTAATTCTTTCTTTATACTTGTACAATATACAGTTCTTAAGCTTAATGTCAGTAACCATCCCCCAGTTTTTGAAAAAGATATAAAAATCTTTGTATGGAACTGTGAAGCTTCACAGTTACGCGGCGTGGGGTTTGACTATTCTGCGTATGCGCACATAGGAAGCTACACGCGAGGCTGCAAGGGGGAGAGATCACTGTCTTTTCCACAGTGTCGATCCTGACATGCTAGGAAGCTACACGCAAGGCTGCAGGGGGGGAGATATCACTGTCTTTTCCACAGTGTCGATTCTGACGTGCTAGGAAGCTACATGCGAGGCTGCAAGGGGGAGAGATCACTGTCTTTTTCACAGCGCCGATCCTGGCGTGTTATACAATTTATACATGTTTGTTTCCTTTTTACACAATTTTAAAACAAAGGCTAAAATTTTCTGGGGCAGCACCCCCACTAATTTTAGCTACGAGCCGCCACTGTTCTCAAAGAATATGATCGATTTTTAATTTGGTTTTGTTTATAACCATCGTCAGGAACTCAGCATTTAAGAGCAAAAGAGTCTAATTTTTTTTTTAGCCTGTTCAAACCACTTTAATAGGCACTACTTTTGAGATTATCTAATTCAAATCAATATATACGTTTCAAACTGCTAGTATAGAAAAAAATAGGCAAGTTCGATGCAAGTCATTTCGAATGAAAATGCAAAGCTTCTTTTCGCTGCCTTTCAAAAACAGAGAATTAAAGAATTTATCAGATATTTACTTTTGTAGAATTCTGTTCTTTAATAATGTCTGACAACTAAGAAATAAAAATCACTTGAAACAAACTCAAAACATATAGAAAGTTTTTAAAGGATGACTAGTCGGCTACCCGTCGCTTCGCTCCGGAAGCCTCCCTTATGTAACGGAAAACAATTTCTTATTTATTAAAAATAACACACACACACACACACACAAATTACATCAAGGAAACTAAAACTAAAATTTTTTAAAAGCTTCTTTTTAATTTAATTTTTGATGTCTATATTCTCTCAATCTACGACTGCTTTTAGAACCACCTTGTAAATCATATATCTATGAAATATTTTTATTT
>JAFIDM010012231.1:139103140-139117521 GCA_023159025.1 Thereuonema tuberculata
AAAAAAAATTTAGTTTTGTTTACTTGATGTAATTTGTGTGTGTGTGTTTTTTTAATAAATAAAAAGTTATTTTCCGTTTAAGATGCGGAGGCTTCCGGAGCGAAGCGACGGGTAGCCGACTAGTTTTAAATAAATAAACAAATTTTTTCAGTTTCTGAAATAAAAGACAATGCGCTTCAATAACTTATCAATTGATTAAGTTAACTGTAACGTTTTTAGAATGAAACGAGTGCTATTGCTGCCATCATCTCTTTCCTCTCGCTATTTTCCTCAGCGTCATTGGCGACTGTCATCTCGTAGAGATTGCCGGCAACAACAAACATCATCATCGCTACTCTTCTACTCTCTATTCATACACTCTCTTTACTTACGATTCCAAATGCAAATAGTTTGCAATTTTTCCAAACCTCTGTTTTTATTTTTCAATATTTGAAATGTTCGTCTATTGTGAGAAATGTCAATAGTTTATATTCAGCTGTACAGTGAAGGAAAAGAAGAGAAAAAAGCGCGAATGAGGTATTTGAACAATCGGGTGAGGAATAATTGAAGTTCAGTTACAATTAACGCCAATATTAGGTGGATAAACTGAACAACAGGTTCTTTTGTTGTCAGTAATCTAATTGGGATAACTTAGTCAAGCGGAGTGCTTTTTTTATTAGCGAAATCAACAATTATATTTCACTGCAGCTGTCGATGGAAGCTGTCGTTTTTCACCCTTACCTTTTGCAAGAGCTTTTAAGAATCCTTAAAAGATTAAAATTATAATTCAGGATTTTTTTTTTCAGAAGGTTATAAGATTGAGAGCCCACAGCTATTAAGTGCCTGAGAACGACGGCAAAAGAAATTAACAATATAAGGAAACTCAAAGAGGAAGGCCAACAGCAAAACTTTTCCATTTCGCCGGAAATTCATTTTCGTTCGGTTGCCGCGGAGATAATGCGTCAAATTTGATTAGATTTGTGAAAGAACGACACTTGAAACGGGCAGGCAGAGCAACTGGCGAAAGGGGGAAGGAAAGAACAGCCGAAAGGAAGCACCAGTCCTTCAGGAGAAGCTATTGGTATGCTTCTTTTCTAACGATAAAGTAACGAAGGGAAAAAGTGAAGAGAAAAGACACAAGTTGATTCGCAGACACAAGTGAAACAAAGATAAGAAGGAAAAAGTGAATAATAAATTCAATAATTGGAAAGTGTATAATGGAAACAAAACGGGAAATATCGAAGATGGTTTATGAAACACAGGTTAAATACGAAAATACATATACATATATAGAATAAAAATATTTTGATAATTTAGGTTGCCCTAGATAAAAATGAATTTCGATACATGGTGATAGGCGATGATCGAAACGAATCCAAGAAATTTGCTTTGAAGAAAGAAGAAATTGCAGAAAGATAAGATAATGAACCTATCTTTTTTTTTTCTTTCAGTTCCAATATTAATAAATTTCTCCTTTAATAACTCGATTAAATAACAGTAATAAAGAAGGAAATGATAACTTCGATACTGTTGGAAGTTTTACTCACTTTTAAAGAGAAATAATATTATTTAAAATGTTTAAAGATATTAAATCTAAAAAAATCAAAGGGATTAAAGCTAAAATCAAAATTCATACTCTTGAAAGGAAAGAGCATGAATTTTGATTTTAGCTTTAAAATCGTTGAAAAGTATTTAACAAAAGAGTGTTAAACTTTTTTGTTATATTAATATTATGAAAATCTTAATTTAACAAGGAATTAAGAAACAATACTTCAAACATGCAGCCATCTTTTAACCCTTGAAAATATCTATTAGTTCACAGTTACATAGCTTAATTTTTTGTTTTTATTAAAAAAAACAATTAATAAGAAATTTGTATGCAATTCAAAGAAAACGAGTTTACTGAACATTTTACAAAGTAATAACAATATACATCAATGGGTGAGACCAAGTCGTTTACTAAATGACATCCCAGAACAGCTATTTCACGCTAATATGGCGATTATTTTAGCTTTTCAGGCTCCACATTGATTCCGACGATATTTTCTGTAGGCCTCTGTATCGAGACCTGATTGTTTACAGATGACTGCTCCGAGCTGATGAGCGCCGTATTAGCGTGAAACAGCTGTTCTAGGATGTCATTTAGTAAACAACTTGGTCCCACTCATTGATATCTCATTGATATCTCACTGATATTAATAGCTTATTAATTATTATTAATTATTCTGATTTTTTGATCCGCTAAAAAATTATAGCTGCAGTAATCCTTTTGGCGAGTTTTTAGCGACCCATTTGGGAGCTATTGTGAAAGCGACCAAAAATCGGTAGCTGTTGCGTTTGTCTTGTCCGTCCGTCCGTGTCTGTCCACCCCTAACAACTCCCGAACGGAGGTCGGATCGACAATGGGATTTCACCATCGTGTTCAGTGGCCCAAACACTGTAGGAACCCCCCAACCCCAAACCCCAAACCCCATGTTCGAGATATTTGGCATTGTTTTCATTGTACTCTCCTAAAAATTCCCAAACGAAGGGTCGGATCGACAAACGGACTTCACCATCGCCCAAACAACATAGGAATAGGGTATTTTCAGAGCCAACCTCCGCCCCCTCCCCCATGTTCGAGATATTTGGAATTGTTTCATTGAATTTCCGCTATTAGCTTAAATGTTAGAAATGCAACCATTTGATTTCAGTTGGCAGCTATAGCTTGATGGTTAAGATTTCGGATTTATACAGGGTGATTCACGAAGATATGCAGAAACTTCGGGAGCTCATTCTACATGTAAAAGTAAAGAAACAAAGTTATATAAACATAGGTCTGGAAATGCTTCGGTAGCGAGTTACGGCTAGCGAAAGATTTCGCCCATAATGTAGTATGCTAGGTGAAATGAAGACTTGCTGGAAGTCTGGGAAGGTGAATTAAGGGGCGAAACCAGTGGTTTCATATGGTTGTTGGCCTGAATAATCGAATGAAACATGTCGCAGAACTGTATCGCCCTGTGTTTGTAAGAGTATCCCATGTGGAACCTACAAAAGAGGAATCGCGAAACAACCGTTTTTCCGTTTGACGTACATTAACGTTGTTAAAGTAGGTTAGACACACAAAAGTTTACAATAAAATTTGTAGAACATTTATTTCTCAACAAAACGGTGCAAATACAGTATACAGAAAGTTAATAGATGTTCGATTATTAGCATTTACATCCAGGAGACAATGCCCTTCGCTTGGAGTACTGCAATTGGTGAAAAACTCATCATCAACTCTACAAGTACATTTTATTTACCGATGAGTCACAGTTCACTCGTGATGGTATTAACAATTTACGAAATCAACATATATGGGCAGAGGTGAACCCTCAGGCAACAAAGGAGCGCAAATTTCAACAGCGCTTTAGCATTAATGTATGGTATGTTATTATTCATGATCAGCTGATTGGACCTTTTATTTTCCAAGAGCGCTTAACAGGTCAAGTATACTTATAGTTTCTGCAAGAAGAATAACCGACATTGCTTGAAGATGTTTCTCTGCAATGTTTCTCTTCGCCGCAACGCGACTCCGTATATACTTCCAACACGATGGCGCAACGCTACAATTTTCAAATAATGTTTCCACCTATTTAAATCACGAATTCCCAAACAAATGGATCGGTCGTAGAGGTCCTATACACTGACCACCTAGGTCATATACCACCTATGGCCACCAGACCATACGCCGATGGATTTTTGTATATGTGGATGGATGAAGGAAAAGATTTACGCGGTCAAAGTAAGCTCCCGTGAGGTGCTACTTGCCCATATTAATGAAGCCTTTACTTAGTTAAAGGACAGCCCTGCTGAACTACGAAAAGCAGCAAGATCAATCGTTAAACATGCAGAAAAATGCATTGAGGTTGATGGAAACATTTTTGAGAATTTACTGTAATTTTATTGATTAGGTGTAGGACAATGTTTTTCAGTTCAATTTACTTTGCATTGTTCTCCATTCATTTAATCGAACATCTATTAACTTTCTATGTACTGTGTTTGCACCGTTTTGTTCAGTAATAAATGTTCTACAAATCATGTTGTACACTTTTGTGTGTCTAACCTACTTTACCAACATTATTGTATGTCAAACGGAAAAACGGTTGTTTCGCGATCCCTCTTTTGTAGGTTAACGTGGGATACGCTTACAAACACAGGGAGATACAGTTCTGCGACATTAGATTATTCAGGTCAACAACCATATGAAACCACTGATTTCGCCCCTTAATTTACTCCCAGACTTCCAGCAAGTCTTCATTTCACCTAGGGTATTACATTATGGGCGAAATCTTTTGCTAGCCGTAACTCGCTACAGAAGCATTTCCGGACCTATGTTTATATAACTTTGTTTCTTTACTTTTACATGTAGAATGAGGTCCGAAGTTTCTGCATATCTTCGTGAATCACCCTGTATATTGAAGTATATATGTATTGAATATATATGTATATTGAAGTATATAAATGAATCGTACGTCATCATTAAAAAAAACAAAATATAAACAGGCGGGCCTTGAACTCACAACCCTCGCTTGGAAATCTACAATGTTGACCACTACTCCACATGTACCTCGGTAGAATTTGGAAACGCTGCCAGTATCTACGCAGACTTTGAACTAATTGGAAACCTAACTACTAAATTGATGCTAATGTACTGTATAAATAAGAACTCGTAGTTTTTGAATACAATAGGCATAAAAATTTATATGGAAAATGTAAATTTTGTTCTTAAGAAAAAAAAATCTAGTACCTCTATTTCTAATTTGATTCAATAAATTTTGTTTATTGATAAGAATTGCATGAAATTATTGATGTAAAAACAGATAATATATAAACAAAGAATTCGAGATATCAAGTAAAGAATTTTATTTTCAAAACAAAATACAATAAAATGTAAATACTTTGATTTTCCAATAAAGCCAATACTGTTTAATCCCATTTACAAAAAATGTGTAACAGTGATATATTAAATCTGAATAACAGGTGTGTTCTTAACAGAAAAGAATTTATAATCAAAGGATCCCTTTGAATTTTTAAGGCTGAATGGGGATTTACCCTTCGGGCCTCATCTTATAAAGCTTTGTTTCTAAGACGATTTTTTTATTATATTTATTGTTAAGGTAAATATAAATAAGATCTAACAATTGAAAGATAAATACAGTATGTTAAAAATTTTAATAAAAAGATTATTTTTATCTTTGTACTAGCCAGGTACCGTCGCTTCGCTCCGATACCCTTGCGAACATAGCATTAAAAAAACAAAAAAGCAACTTTATTTACAGTCATTACCAAAAAAACGACGAACCTAGAAGGAGTTGTCCGATTGTAATGAAATTTCGTATGCAAAGACATTCGGACCGCCCATGCAAATGATTAACTTTGGTGTCCAATAAATGAATAGCGAGAGCTACAGCGCATAGATGTAGCAGGAACTGCGCACTCAGCAGGTGTATAAGAAGCGATTCTCAATCTGATGGTCAAAATTTCTGTTGCATTGCGAGTTAGGATACCTTTCAACGACTGAAAAATTGCCTCGCCGCAGGATTCGAGCTCATTACGTGCAACTGTCAGAGTTTGAAAGAGGTCGTATCATTGGATTGAAAGAGGCAGATTGGGCAAATCGGAGAATCGCTCGTCATATGGGTCGAAGTGATGCGGCGATTAGAAGATGCTGGCAGGAATGGGTGGACAATGGCAGATTTCAGCGTCATGAAGGTAGCGGTCGACCTAGGGCCACAGCAGAGCGGGAGGATAGAGTGATTGTCAGATCAGCTGTCACAGCTCCTGAATCATCTTTATCAACCATCAGACGTGCGACCCGCACACGAGTGTCCACCATGACCATTCACAGACGGTTGAGAGAGCGACATCTACGCTCGTACCGACCGCTACGCCACCTGACACTCACGTCTGTACACCGTCGGGCCAGATTACAGTGGTGCTTGGCTCGATCCCGTTGGAATATTGCTGACTGGGGACGTATAGTGTTTAGCGACGAATCCCGCTTCCAACGATCGTCGCAGACGTGTCTGGAGACGCCCAGGGCAGCGTGCCGATCCTGCTTTCACTATTCCACGCCACACAGGCCCTCAACCAGGAGTTATGGTCTGGGGTGCCATTTTCCTTGATAGCCGGACCCATTTGGTCGACATTAGCGGCACACCTACAGCACAGCGGTACGTCGACGACATTCTGAGACCTGTTTTGCTATCCTTCCTTTTGCAGTAACCTGGCCTTATTTTTCAGCAAGATAATGCCAGGCCACATACGGCACGTGTTGCTATGACCTGTCTTGCAGCTTGTGAAACACTTCCTTGGCCAGCCAGATCCCCAGATCTCTCTCCAATCGAGCATGTCTGGGATATGATAGGAAGGTGACTGCATGCACCAGGGAATGTGGATGGCCTAGCCCGACAATTGGAGCAAATTTGGCAAGAAATACCGCAGGAGACCATTAGAGAGCTTTATCACTCTATGCCACGTCGTGTGGCAGCTTGCATTCAGGGTAGAGGTGGGTCAACACCTTATTGAGCTCGTTACTTTGTAACTCTGTAACTCTGAAATAAATCATTCAATTTGTCTGAAAGTTTAATCATTTTCTATTCTGTACATAATCTTCCTCTCCACCAATTTTTGTCTCCATCGGACAACTCCTTCTAGGTGTGTCGTTTTTTTTTGTTAATGAGTTTATTTAGCGAATTGTGGCCTTCTGTGGATAACTGAGATGTATTGCGGGATGTATACATCTATATATCACGCCTATATATCGATAACTTTAAAGAGAAAATATAAATCCTCTTTATTCCCTATTCCGTGGGAATTTCGACAAATCCGGCCTTATTCCTTGTCTACATCACAAGGGAACCCTCTGTGCAACATTTCAGCTTTTTAGATCCAAGGGTTTGGGCTGGGCGTTGATGAGTCCGTGAGTGAGTCAGGACTTTTCTTTTTATATAGCTAGATTTAAAAGAAACCATTTTTCCAGGAAACATTCAGTAATGTTTTATTAGAATCAAGGAATGGTTTTGAAATAAGCTTTTAGTAATTTAGTAAAAAAAGAAATATAATATGAATTGATTCCATAATAAATTTATTATTTTTAAAAAGTCTAATGAATAAATTAAAACAAAAATCACACTATAAGGAAAGTAGCTTAAAAAATAAAGTTTGTTGAACTTCTTGTTTTAAAATGATTTATTATTGACACGTTGATGTGTAAAGATTTTCTTGTTGATTTTAATAATCATTAATTGAAGTTTATTGAGATTAATTTTTGTAATATGATTGCAAGTGATTAATTAGTAAAGAAGGATCGTGTTTGCGTAAACACTGATAAAATTAGCAAACGACATGACTACGCAAAATTTCATGGTTATTAGTTTCCCAGATAGCTTTTAAAAGTAGCCAAATCAAAGAAACCAAATCGTTTGATGAGCAGCGTTTGAAAATAAATATAAATCACTGCAAGAAAATACATGACATTTTACAAACTATCAAAATGAAAAGCAAAGAAAAGCAAAACACATTGAGTAACTTTGAATCTGAATTAATCTTCAAGTGTTGTATTGTTATATCTAAATTTCTCAATTTATAAACTTATAAAATATTGAATCACTTTGGAACTAAAATGAAAACTCGAGTTTCTTTAGTTACTCAGGTAAATTACAAATATTTTTTTTTTTAATAATGTTAAAATAGTATAATTTCGAGACTGCACATGCTAGAATTTTGAAGGGAAAATGTGAAGGGAAATTGATCATCTTTCATTCTGCAATAACAATGTGTTAAGTCAGAATAACGGAATAATGACCTGAAATGACCAAAAATTCCTCCTGAATTTGGTGTAATAATATACTGATCACCTGGGTCTGGGTTGGAGCTCTGACGAAGAAAGATTCCTGGACCAAAATCATTCAAGTTAAACAAAGCACTTACATCATTTACTCCGTCATCCAAAAACGGAAGAGAATTCTAGAAAAAAATGAAGGATTTTGAGAAAGAAGCACAGAAAATTAGAAAATCTAAGGTCGCACTGGATATCTTCTAATTTCCAAAGAATTTAGAAGCAAAAAAATTCTTGAAGCAGTCTTTGTTCGAAGTAGGATGGAAAATGAGAAAATGATTAGGCCTACTTTGCTTAATATAGCAAATTAATCGACGAATGTAGCAAATTTGACTTTATTTCAAATCTTTGATTACGATTATACTGCTATGTAATGATTTGCTGAATCAGACTATTTGTAATTAACCTAGAGAGCATGATGTTGTGCTCACTACTCTCTCGACAGCACAATTTCAAATTTTAAACAAATTTAAAATTGAATATCAATATTATGAAGCGCTTAAAGTAGCCGAAAATTTTAACTTCAAGGAAATTACTCTGGAAAGAAAGCTTAAAATTTATTAGTCAATATAACTTTTATTTTTTGCCTCTAAAAAAATAATACTTTATTTTTTTCGCAATAAGTAACTTATGATATCAAAACTAAAGTTTAAATAAACAGGCCCGGAAAAAAAAATTACAGACATATTTCAAATATTGACAATAGGACTGATCCTTGTTAATAAACATCACAGAAGATGGCCACCGTTGATGTAGATGCACCGCTGTGCTCGATTTATCAAACTGTGAGATACGCGTAGCAGATCTGCCTGAGGGATAGCAGCAATAGCGTTTTCAATGTTATACTATAGTTCTTCCAGTGTGTGAGGATTATTGGAGTACACCTCACCCTTCAATTTGTCCCGTAGATAAAGATCACAGGGAGAGAGATCAGGTGATCAAGGTGGCCAGTTGATTGCACTGCCTCTGCTGATTGTCCTCTCCTCATCGAACACCTCATACACTCGTGACAAGGTTGTCAGGGCGTGTGCGCTGTAGCTCCGCCAAAATCCATACAGTCGTTCATCTTCTGTGAGTTGATCCACATATGGATTAAACAGTGTCTGGACATAGCAGTTAGCATTAACAGTTTGGTGAAAGAATCGTGTCACGATGCGGACACCAGAGATTGCGCATCACACACCAATCTTGAGATTGTGCAACGGCTTTTCGACGTAGTGATGGGGATTTTCTGATGCATAATGGCGCGTGTTCTGAGAGTTCACATACCCTGACAGGCTGAACCAGGCCTGAAGAAATGAAAAACTGGGGATCCAAAAGTCCTGACTCCACTTCTCTCAGAAACCACTGGCAGAACTCAACATGCGAAGGTTCGTCTGAACGCTTAAACTCATGCACAACAGTAAATTCGTTAGGATACAGATGCAGGTCCTTTTGATAATGTTTCGACACAGATAAACGGCGCGGCGTTGAGATTTCGTCTTGACTTTGTTCCAGGCTTTCCTTTGCTCGAGCAATATTTTCTGGTGTTCGAACTCTTTTCGGATAGTTACAGTTGTACAGAGCCCATTTCGCGCCATTTTGCCATTAAGTTTTGAATTTCAGACTTTGCTGAGGTTTAGCCAAAACATTTCCAGTCGTAAACTCTTTTGCAAACAGTTCCGCACAGTTTTCCACGAATCGTGCTTCGCATAACACTCGACAATGAATACGCGCTGTTTTATCGTGAGCACCATTTTGTGTTGCTTTCAACTGGTCACTAAACACATCTGCTCCTCTCATTCATTCACACGTAACGACACAGCGACGTTCTCAGGACAGAGCACGCGCAGACATATGACCGCAACCGATTGGTCCATCGAAATCACGGTTTCCAGCATTTCCTGTGCTGG
This sequence comes from Thereuonema tuberculata, assembly GCA_023159025.1. Lineage (NCBI taxonomy): Eukaryota > Metazoa > Arthropoda > Chilopoda > Scutigeromorpha > Scutigeridae > Thereuonema > Thereuonema tuberculata. Next base: position 139,112,876 of record JAFIDM010012231.1, read on the forward strand.
GCAGTTCTGTTCATTAACAATGGTCAGTCCTATTATCAATATTTGAAATACATCTGTAAATTTATTTTCAAAGGCCAGTTTTATTTTGCCCACCCTGTAGAAGTACATTCTTTTATTTAATAAGCTGATCAGAGAAAAATCGAGGAGAATCATTTCATGAATGCTGACGCAACTATAAGAAGCATCCAGAAAAGCAGATTAAGAAAATAACAATGATTATTTCAGTGGAGAAGAAATTATTATCGTTGTTGTTGTCTTGGTAACATGAAGAATATCCGAATACGTATCAAAGAATATGTATGCTATCTTGCAAATGAAATTAGGTTGCGTTAACAATAATGGGTTTTGTTATACCTGAAGATTGTCATGTCAGGATATTTACGGAGCCAGATTAAGGCATGAGCTTTAGGGGCTGCAGTCCGGCACCTAAAGGGCCGCCAAAGATTAAGTAAAAAATTATTTAATTTGTGAGTGATGAATCAAAGTATTTTAAATTATCTATTAAACAAAGATTCAATTAATATACTGTATATATATTTGAAGTAAGCAAACTACGACAAAAAGAAGCATTATCTTGTATACATATGTACAGTGTTGGAAAAATAGATAGGAACTCGTGTATTTTGGGCATAATTTTTTAATAATTAACCTAGTTTGTTGAAAATGCACAACATACATGTGCATTTTCACATTAATATCATTGGTAACAATTTGGTTCATAAGTTACAACAATTTGGTTCATAGGTTCGCAAGTTACAATAAAAACTGAAAATGGGCTGGAAAAAATGATAGGAGAAAATATTCTTAAGTAACCCGAAGATATTGAATCAGACATTGATATTTGCATACAATGAAATATTAAAAATTCAGGAGACTACAATTGCACAATAACATTTAAAAATATTTAATACATTTAAAATATTAAAAAATGCTGCATAACGTTTCTGAATTCCGGCCTGAATACTTGCATCAGATGCTACGAAAGACGTCCTCCAGCGTCTAATTCTTTTCGTCGTGTTGTGGAAAAAGTGGAAGTGTAGAACGCAAACAAAGGAACGGTAAAAACACTGGTAACCGGCGAAAATAATCAAATTGCAATATTAGCTGTTGTCGCTCATGATCCTCATGTAAGCTCTCTGGCATTAACTGCTGATTCTGGAATATCTTAGAAAAGTGTTCTAAGATTATTAAAACAATTTCCACAATCGGGTGGTAGTCAATGGTCAAAAAATACAAATTGATAACCATTTTTTCTTTCGTTGCTGTTGTCTGATGAATCGACGTTCAGTTATCATGGACAAATTAACTTACACAACATTAATTATTGGTCAGTTGAAAATCCTCGATGATTATACAAAAAATATGCAGGAGCGAATACGAAATGCTTGTGCAACGTCTCGAAAAATTTATTGAGGTTGATGGTCATCATTGTGAAGTTGTTTGTTTTGTATTGCTAAAAAAATTATTTCTTTCCATTTTGAAACGCGAAATGTTCTTAACCTTGAAATGGTATCATCAAAAGACGGTTAAGAGAAAAATGTTTGAAACAAAACTTACTCATTTTTTTTTGCATAGATTCAGATGCGCTAAAAAAAAAAAAAAAAAAAAAAAAAAAAAAAAAAAGGTTTTCGTTGAAAAAACTAAGTTGAATATGAAGTGACCACGAAAGCAGTCATCAAAAAAACTAATAGCGCTATATTCTGTCCTCCTTTCAAACACACAAATTGTTTTTGGAACATTTTTCTGTAGAACGCTTCCTTTCGGAGATATTCCACTTTCTCTGGTTAAATGCCTCATCCTTTATATGTATATACTTATATACAGATACCTTTCTGTTTATGGTCAAATGTAGAGATCACATCTGTAGTCATCCGTAATGACGACTTCCTATTAACCAATATTAAAAATAGTAAGTTCTAATTTCAATTTCAGCTTAATTTTTAATTAAAAAAATACTAATTTTTACTTTATGGTTTGGTTAAACATTCAAGGTTTTTTGTTCCTCAAAATAGCCAATGATATATATTAAAAAAAAAAAAAAAAAATAGGTGCCATAATGCTTCAGAAGTACAGGTTAAACGTAAAACTCTATACTTTGCTGATGTAATCCGCTTTCCAAGATTTGATGTTTCCAATAAAGCTCGTATGTATGTTAACATCTTTTAACGATTTTTGTTATAGCCTTATTCTTTTTTATCAAATTTTTACAATTTTTAATTTCTTTTGCTCAATATTTCATATAGACTTTGATGAAATTGGATACAAAAGTGAATCCATACCCCTGAATATGATAAATAATTTATACAAAAAAAAAAAAAAATTCACGACATTTCGCTGTCGAGAGACAGCCTCCTCATGGCACTTGAGGAGGCTGTCTCTCGACAGCGAAACGTCGTGAATTTTTATTTTTTATTTTTTGTTGTTGTATAAATTATTCATCATATTCAGGTGTATGGCTTCACTTTTGTATCCAATATTATGCATTACACGTAAAACCATATTTTTTATACTTTGATGAAATTCTTATTCTTTCATATAATAAAATCATTACCTACATTTAAAAAAAAATCTTTGAGGCAGAGATAAAAGGAAATTAAAAAGCAAATTCTAGGTAAAAATTACTTTTAAACAAAACCTCAATTTTTGTTAATTCAATTAATACTTTCAAAAATATCTTTGTTGCAATTGAATAGACTACTTCAACTTTTAATATCACTGTTATTTACAGTTTAATTTCCTAATAAACCATACATGATTCCGGTGTGATTTTTCTAGCTGAGAGTCACATCAAAATTGTTCTACCACCCTAAAATTTTAAGAAAAAAAAGAATATATTGAGTATAATACATAATACAATGAGTATAATACAATAGCAATTACTGAGCATAATACCGCATTTGAATGGTTTTTAATCACCTTATCATTCATTATTAACTGTATACTTATCAAAGATAATATAAGTATAACAGCAAAATGAAGTGTCTGTTTCACGTTCGAAACTGCACACATTTTCCTAGAGAATAATTTATGAGTGCGCATACATGCTTCTGCTAGTCCGTATAAGGTCCAGCATTACACATCTTTAGACTTGCCATTTCCATGTAATAATACTTCAGTCTGCTTCTACCGCTGAGTCAGAGCATTTTATTATATCTCACAAGTGTCTTAATAATGTAAAGAGTTTTTCTATGCGTATGGTAATTGTACTATTAAATCTCGTAAAATAGATGACCAAGATAAAGTTTGGACACTTCAGATAATTTGATCTGCGCCAGTTGTGCTGTTTGTTGAATGAATCCCTGAAATCAACATCATTTTCTGTTGTAATGCTGGAAAGAGCACAAAGATCATTTTTCTGATTGTTATTTCCAATTAAAATATGTGGATTATCCTTAAAATCACAACACATACCGTGCACTATCCAACAATATTTTCTATCAATGTTTCAGTGCCTCACAGCAAAGATCGTCCAGTTCGTACACCATCCGAAAAAAAGATGATGTTGATAACCTGGATGATGATAATGATGTTGACATTCCCCATGGATCAGGACGTCAATGACCCAGACATTGAGTCTTCAACATCAAACGACCGCACCTCATCTCTCAAAATGAGCATAATGACCTAGATAGAGACTAAACTTTTGGGATCGCGATTACAAAGTTCGAATCTATTTCAAAAGAAAGATCTTCGGAGCTCAGCATTTTGCTTCAAATTGTACTGACATTTGACTGATTACGGCTGCATTTGGAACCAATACAAGTCCGAAGAGTTGTGAATATTCGTAGATTCCTCTAAATACAATCTTAAAGCAGTTCTCCTCAGCAGTTTGTTGAATGACAATAACATCCATTTCTATCTGTAGCTCATGCCATGCATTTGAAAGAAACTTATAATAATATGAAAAATACAAAAGACAAACCAGTATAACTTGTGTATCGTGATTTGAACGTTGCAGCAACATTGTTCGGTGTACGAATGGGATAATAGGGCAAAGAATAAACACTATAAGATAAAGTATTGAAAGAAGCCAGGGACAGACACCAAGAGAAAGAAATATTGTTAACAAATCATACAACCGCCTTTCATATTCGATTCTATTTTAAATGAAGTGGAGCTAGCAGATGTAATAGCATTCAAAGATTTCCATTGCAATTTCTTTGAAAATTATAAATGAGATAAATATCAGAAAATCGTGAAAATAGACATCCAGGCCTTTGAAAGAATGGTGTATGACATGTCATCTAAGATTCACATTTGGATTCATTTCCTCAATATATTAGTGCTGTTACTGACGAATATGGTGAGCGTTTCTAAAGGGATATATCAAATATGGAGAAACGTCTACCAAGAGAAGCGGAGGCTGAAATTCGTGCAGACTACTGCTGAAATATCATCAGAGAAGTTCGTCAACCTACTTACAAGCAGACGTCATCAGCTAAAAGGTTTTAAACAACTAAATAAATCTATATTGTGGTGTGTTTCGTTGTGTCTGGTTCGTGGTTAAGTAAAGGAGGCTTAGACTTGTTGGATCTGCATCTCTGGGTCTGTTCTGTTCGACTCTGTTCGTTTATTTACAGCTAACATTGGTATTTATACTATGTACAAAAGGATTTGATTGGTTGTGGCATTTACAAAATGATTGG
>JAFIDM010012231.1:139125775-139145689 GCA_023159025.1 Thereuonema tuberculata
TAAAATTATGATAAAACTATACAATAACTATAAAAATCACTACAATATTATGATTAGTATATGTTTGCTTAGAAAGGTTTTTATAATTGTTAAACATAATAGAAAATTTCTTTTAAACCGTGGATGACAGAAAAAATTTGAAGTTACATCTGTATTCAGCATATAAAACCAGAAACATGTTTAATATACGTACATAGAAAACTTTTTTCAATCAAAAAGTGTATATCAGTGCAATGAGCGTAAAACCAAACATAAATAAAAACATATAATAAAAATATTAAACATTTACTTTATTTACAATCAATTTCTTAATTTCAATTGAATTTAAGTGTGCTTATCTAATTTATGCATAATAAATTACGTAATAAAATTTCGCAAATAATTCTGTTTATATAAAATAATCTTTTCGAAATTTTCGGTTACTAATTTGTTATGTAAAAATGTTCTGTTTACCTAAAATAATAAATATTTTCACCTTTTTAATGGTAAATTCAATCTGACTTTTGTATCTTGTTAGTGTCATCCTGAAAAAAAATTTATTTCTAATTTAATTTTTCAAAATAAATTTATTTCTAATTTAAAATTTTGAAAAATTTATTGAAATTTTGGATGGATATATTAAAAAAATGTAAATATTTTGATAATTGGAAATCTTTATTAATTTGAATCTTAACTTTGCAATTAAAAACAAAATTACAAATAAGTCAAATGCAATCATTTGAAGTTACATTTCTAATTGATTGTGAATGAGACATTGACAGCCAATCGCTTGTTGCGGTTCTTAAATCAAACCCATACTGTTTTAAAAGGAAGCAAGTACAAAATATATGTAATTATTTGTATTATTCTATTAATAAATAATTAGATAGATTCTATTTATTTGTTATTGATATATCATTTCTTTTTCAAAAAAACTTATCTGTATGTTGTAGGAATCCCATGTGACTACATTCTAGACATGTTACTTTAAGGAATTATTGCTACTGCAGATGAATATCGAAGTTAATTTAAGAAATAACGAAAGGTCGAAATACATTTATTTTATCCGTCGTATGAAATAACATTGTAAATACAGAAAATGAACATCTTGCTGCGTAATTTCTGTGGGATAATTGTTCTTTGTTTTCCTTTCATGAGATTCGATTTTCTCAGGCCTTGTTTTTCAGTTTTGCGTAATTCCGTAGCTTTTCTTGTCTGATTGAAGATACCTCGGTGCTGAATTACAGGCAGTGACTCTTGGGAAACTACTTCTTTCGATGGAAGAAAACAACCTGGAATTTTTTTATCGTGATTGCCCTGGAGATGTGAATGGTTCGGAGAAGGCTATTTAATTAGAGATCGTGTTATGTGTCATGAGAACGGGATTATGCAAATCCGGATGTATCCAGGAGAGCTATTTATTTGAATTTCAATTATTGCATCCTTAGAATACGCTACAAAAAAAAAAAGAAAAAAAGATTCGTGGGTTCAATCAAAATTTTAATCAATTTGTGGAATCGAAAACGATTTAGTCTGTATTTAGACTAAAAATACCATCTCATGTTTATTCCAATAATTGAAGCAAAGACATTGAGTATTAAATACAGCTATTGTAAGAATGCAAGCGTAAACTTTATTTCAAATTGCAACATCAAATTTTTAACCAGCATACAATAAAGTTTAAGTATTATGTAAGTAATATTGTAAATAATTTATTATTTACACTTTCATATGTGCAAGTAATTTTTACATAGAAAATATCCGCTATTTTAAGTGGTTTTAAATAGTAGTAAGGGTTTGATGAGCTGAAACCCCGTCATCAATAACAAAGATTATTTCGCTGACAATGGCAGGACCAAATTGACTTAAACGTTCTGTCTATTTGAAATGTGTTGTTAATATTAAGTTTATTATTAAGCTTATTATTATTAATAAGTTTATTTCTGAGTTTCTGAATTGACAGACATTTAACGAACCCACCACCTCCAACCCGCAGTCCAGCGTCCTTACCCACTCGGCTACCAGGCCCACTGCTGGCCAATGTAGTTAATGCAAAATGGAACTGAGGAAAACTTAGTTCAAGTGAATCAAGTAAATGTGACAAATCTGAAGCTAGTAGAATAGCAGTATTAAGAAGAGGAATTTAGAATGGATTAAATGAATAATTTTGAAGAAAAACCATCAAGACGCTGGCTACATTTTGTTGTTTGTAGGAGGAAAAATCACAATAAACATTTTTTTTTTTATTTGGTTTCATTTATGATCTGTTAATCCTATTTGCCTTAAATCAAGATTTTATAAATAATTATTAGAAATAATCATGAATTATATCTGATCCAGCAAATGCTTTTAATCCAGCCTGTAATATGATATTTTTATATTTTTCAGATAATTTATGCTAGAATAAATGCTATTACTTAATTATTGGAATATTCTTGTTGTTCGACAATCGTTCCAGATTTTCTTTCTCTTTCTTGGAAACAATGTTACTTCTTCTTCCCTGATTTTCCAAGGAAATTAAGTAACGGGAATTTTAATTCTTTTCTATTTTTCTCATCACTGATACTTCATATTCTACACAGTAAATTAATCAGGGCCCGCTCTAGCGGTTACGGCGCCCCGGACAAAAAGACAAATTGCCGCCCCTTATATATATGGCCCAAATATCGCCCATCTAAGAAAACCTGCACATATTCTTGTCATTTATCTTCCCAGTGGCTTCAAACAATTACAATATATCATATTAATCTTCACTGACATGTTCCTGAACCAATTATAGATATAACTATTATTTTTCATTTTTCCTCAATTTTTGTTCTGTCAAGAGTCATATTTTGAATTTTGTTAAAGTATTCCAAATATCGCCCACACCATTAAATACTTTGTTTTTTTGCACTTCTTTTCATTTTTTTGTTTTTTCTTAATCTTTTCGCAATTCTTTATGGGTGTTGTGAGCTTCTTTTTCTTTGGATCTTCTAAGTTTAGCCCCTTAGGACTTAATTTCCTTTTGCTGAGAGAATTCATTAGAGCAATTGTGAATGGTGACCCACTCACAAGAGTGGGACATTAAATGTTTTGAAAGCTTTCAGAAGGCCCATTTCTTTATGTTTTACAGCCGTGACAGCTTCCTTCATCTTGACTCTGTCCCATGTCTTACGTTGAGACATCTGTAATAAACCAAAATAAAATGTATAAATATAATTTCCAAATATCGCACAGTGGGCGATATGTGGAACAACGAGGTGGGCGATATTGGGCACTCTCTAGCTTGTCAATTTGGCGGACGCTACAGACAAACCGACTACCTCTAACAAGTTACAGAAATTATCAACAGATAGGTTATTTTCTTTCACTATTTCACGATATTAGATGGCTACGATGGCATGAATAATTCATAAGCTGCAGCACTAAAAGAAACAGTAGGTTCATAACTTATCAGAACGAAAAAACTTCAAGAATTCATAAAAAAAAACCGGGTTGAACTAACACCACCAAACGAACACAGCGTGCTAATGGAAGGAATGGCAAATTGTTTCCATCGGTTCCCGCGTGATAGCATCACTATCACGTCCTACATCGCACTGGGCGGTATTAGGAACCTGGGCGATATTTGGGTCATATACCTTACATATTTTAAATAAAGGTACATATTTTTTATTTTCAATAAAAATCAAATCATTTTAATTAAATTTTAATAAAAGCTTATATTTAGAAAGAAACATGTAACATAACATAATATTGAGAATCAAGCAGTACAAAACAGTAGAAATTAATTAAGAAATATCTGTATCTAGCCACAAATTGTTAACTATATAATTTTTTAAGCAGCCCGCACACGATGCAGCTTTTGCTGTGCAACTCGATGCAAATTAGTTGCACAGAAAAAGTTGCAAACGATAGTCAGGGCGCAAACGATGCAACATTGTTAGCGCCGCCGTGCGGACAACAAACGAAGCACACAACGAATTTGAATGACGTCACTGGACATGACGTCAAGGATACTGCTGTGATATCGTTCCAAAACTAAATATTTGTGATTTATGTTAAACATCTGAGAAATAGTTTAAAAAAATTAGTAGCCAATAATAATCCATTGCTCACTGAAACAATGACGTCACGTGGCAGTTTCCGGAAATGGTGAATGAGCGACAATCCGCTTCCGATGTGAAAAATTCAAAAAATCTAGGTTTTTCAAACGTTCTGATACATTCTGCCGCATTAAATTACTGCATTTACATATAAACTGTATTTATGTGTGAAAGAAACTCGAAATAATCTGATATTTTTTCTGTATTCGCGATTCGCCCATCTCAAGCGAAGGAAATATGTTTCGACGCCATGTTTCTTCCTTGAGCATCATGTCACGACTGACGTATTCCAACGCTGCACTGTGATTGGGTAATTCCATGGAGCTTCCTTGCAGCTTTCGGAGCTGCAATCCTCGCCTTTGCAGCTTTTTTTCCATGCAACTCCGGTTGCAACTGTGCTCAAGCAGCTAAAAAAACGCTCTAGGCCAAAAGTTGCACTTGCAACTCGGCCCAAAGCTGCATCGTGTGCGGGCTGCTTTACATTTTTAAATGCTATTAAAAATGTGTATAAGTGCACAATCAATGAAAATGCCATTATTTTGAAAATAAAACAAGGTAACATCAACTACGCTAAAATCACAAAAAGCATTTTTTTCTCACTTTCAGTTCTGCATACTTTTTTATTATATCTTTTAAATTTACTTGATCAGCAATTTCATGATCAGTTGCCAAAATGGCCATTAAGACGATTTTGTGTAGTAGTCGAACGTAAAAAGTTCTTAAGTAATTTTAACTTAGAGAAACTCCTTTCGCCACTTGCTACATTTATTGGTATCGTTAGCAATATTCTTAAAGCAATAGTAAGGTTTGGGGCAAAATTTAACTTTGTAATTAAGCTCAGTACATTGCTTAGGCTTTCTTTTTTGCCTAAAAGCGCAGATACTGCTGAAATTTCCTATGCTAATTCTAACCCATTTATGTCAACAGAATCACCATCAGTTAAAATACATTCTAAATTCTTACAGTGTTTTAATAGCATTTCTTTGGACATCGTATTTAAATCGTATATATTATATAAGAATTGAAAATAGTTACTATGATTACTAAGTTGTTCAAATCTACAATCTAGTGCATTTAGTGCTTGATCGATTGTAAAATAAAAAAAAATCCATTTTATATTTTTCTTTTGGATCTTCAATCAGTTCATCTCGTGCTTCGTATGAGAAGTTTCTTTTTATTCTTCTTACGCGGTGTCGTGTTATTGTTGATTCAAAATTAGCCTCCACGTCAATTTCAGTAGCAAGTTCTTTTGCATCAATAATAGTTTCATCGAAGGACGAATCTGATCGAAGTTTCTTGATAAATTTTTGCAGTTTTGTAAAAGATCAAGTGCAGAGGCTAGATCAAAATCTTTTGTTTGCATCAACTTGCTGATTGGATTAATGCAATTTAGTATTTTATGCCAAATAACTAATGAACACAAAAACTTAAATTGTTTAATACAATTTAATAAACCCGAGGCCTCGTCACTTATTAAATTATCAATTTCTCGGTTTTCGTAAATGCTTAGCAAGGCGTCGTATACATCTCCCAAATGAAATCTCAAAGGCTTTAAGGCCTCTATCGTACTCTCCCATCTAGTGTCACTCAATGGTTTCAAAGTTAAACCTTGAACATGTTTTAAAAGTGTTGCCCATCGAAATGTAGATGCCGAAAAAAAAAATATATCCTTTGGACCATGTTGAAGAAATTAGCGGCTTCCAATGATGCTTTTACCATATCATTAACAACAAGATTGAGAGAGTGGCTACTACATGGAACATAGAATGCTCGCGAATTATACTGTTTAACTCTAGATTACACTCCTGCTTCATCGCCCCTCATATTAGACCCGTTGTCGTATCCCTGCCCTCTCATATCCTGCAAATTTAAACCCAAATCATTAAGTTCTCCAATTATAATATCAGTCATTTGTTTTCCTGTAGATCTTTCGACTGATAAGAAGCCTAAAAAGCTTTCATTAATTTTAATTTCAACGTCAGCGTCAAATTTATTGATTGAAACATATCTGATTACATGAGTCATTACTACCTTACTAATGTCAGGAGTACAGTCTAAAATTATGGAAAAATATTTGGATTTTTTTATTTCATCAATAATATGAGACTTTACACTTTGATGCAGCAGATCTATTATCTCGTTTTGTATATTTTTCCCGAGATGGTGAGCTTTAGTTTCTTTTTTTTTTTGAGCACTCTACGGACGTGCTCTTCCATAATGGGATCAAATTCAGATAGCAACTCAACTATTTTTAAAAAATTACCATTATTTTACTCAAACAACTTGTCGCTTGCACCTTGAAAAGCCAGACAACTTTTACCAAGCATTTTAGTAATTACTACGATTCTTAGAAGCACCTCGTTCCAATGGTTTGTTTCGGCATTAATAATTCTTTGAGCAGCAGCATCTATAGTTTTACAACACTTTAACCTTTGGTTCATTTCTAGCCATGATTTTTGGGCCTGAATATGATTTTTGGAAATTTCATGCTCTTTTAAAACCCTCCTTTGAAAGAGAACTAACTATACAGCCGAAAATTTTGCAACAGAAGCAGTAAACGCAGTTTTGTGAAAGAGAGTAGACTAGCCAGTCTCGTAAAACTTGCTCTCTATTGCTTAAAATTCGAGTATAATAATTTGCGCTAAAATGCCGATCACTGTCATTGGAAGGAAATTTATAATTATACAATGGTTTAGGTGGACCTTGTCTTACTAAACAACTACTTTCGGCGCTTTATCGAAGCAATGAACTTAATAAATTTCTTTATCTTATATTATTGATTCAAATAATTATTTTCATAAAACAAAAATATAAATAATTATACCTATAGAATACATTCAAATTTGATATAATATTTTATTGATTCAATAAACAGCCTTTTTGGATAAATAAAATATTTATTTTATATAAAAACGCTTTCATTGTTTCAATTCGATAATCGATATACGATAAACTAGTATCTATCAAAACTAAACAACAGCTTAATTGTAAATATACTTACCTTTAAAAATTAAGAAATCGCACTGAAGTAAATTTTATGAACTTCCACTTGTTGTCACTACCGACGTAATAGCAAGAATAATGCTATTGTGTAATGAAACCGCTCTTTAAAATTAGAGCAGTTTCATTGTAGGTAATTATAATTACCTATAAGAGTCATTTATAATTGGATGTAAAAAGCAAGTCTATCCATGTTCAAACCACAAGTTAAAGCAGCGTTCTGCTCGCGTGCTATTCTGTTCAGAGAAGCATATGCATTAAATATTGTGATAGTATCACTGATACATTGTATCACAATCTCATGAAATTAAATTAATGCTCGGATTTTCCGTTCTCCTCTGAAACGGAAGAACGGTAATTTAATTAAACTTACCGCTTTTTTATGATTGTTTTCCTTAGAATCAAGAATTGTAAATATTTTTAGCTTTTAGACATAAACTGTATAAAAACACTACGTACTGTAAATTTTTAGGGAAAGAAAAAAATCGATATGTGAAATCTTCTATTAATTGGGTATTTAATATATCAATATTTTTCTCACACTTACAGCCAAAATGCCGCCCCCAAATTTTGGCGCCCCGGACAAATGGCCGGGTTGCCCGGCCCTAGAGCGGGTGCTGAATTAATATTTTTATTCATATTAAAATCGACTTTTAACTGAGCACCAGACATAAGTTTCCTTTAATTGATTAAATTCAATTGTTGATATCCAAAATAAGTCAAATTTTCAGCGTTCTTTTATAATCGTCATTATTTCTTTTTGATACAAGTTATGTTGTTTTCTTCAATGAAACTTTCTGTTTTATAAAATTGTCAATAAATGAATGTTGATTTGAAAGTTAACATCTTTTCCTTCAATTCCTAGCCATTTATAGAGTGGCAATTAGGTACTAAAGTAACATTTTCATAAACCATTTTCATGTAAATGTGCTACACTTAAACGGTTAGTTTTTTTTCTTCGTTTCACCTTTTCCTTTTACTTTTGAGCGTATTAACTATGAATCTAGTAATATCAGTAATAATATTTCATCTATATTTAATTTAAATTATTCCGATCTCCTCTTCTTAACTATAAGCATTCTGTAATTTGCACTTCTGTAAATCTTCCGTCATTGACTCTCACTTAGATCTCATTTTCTTTCCACTATTCATTCTGTTTGTTTCTGGTAAATTTTCTTCCCTTTCAGTGTTCTCTATCCATTTTAGGAATTAGTTACATTTAGTTTTCAATATGAAAGATCAGTTTAGTTACAGCTTCATACTGTATGAATTTTATTTGCATATTTATTCTTCATCAAACTGAAGTTGAAAAATTCAACAAAATGATCGTCTATTCTTTTCCTTATTCTGTTTCTTATTTTTTCTTTTATCTGTAAACTGTCGTCTTAATTTGTTGACAAGTTCTACAATGGGTACTATTTATAAATTAAAATGTAGAACTTGCCAAAAAATTTATTTTGGAAATTCAGGAAGAACCTTAAAAGAGAGAATACAGGAGCATATTGCTGCTTTCAGGAACAACAAACCAAAAGCGTCGGAATGGGCAGAACACTGCAATAATGAAAACCATAACCCGGACCCAATTGTAGAGATTTTATTCAAAATCAAAGACAAACACACAAGCCTGTACTATTAAAAGCTACCCATGTATCAACAAAGATAGAGGTTACACAGTGAACAGCAATACATTGTCTCATTACCAAAATATAATGCGGCACAAAGAAGAGAAATTTAAATAATGGATATCAAAAAACAAGCATCAACAAAGATAAAGGTTACATAGTGAATAGCCATTGCATATACATTGTTGACATTATGATTAGTATATGTTATTGTTATTTTTATTTGCGAAAAACTTGACAAAGCGGAACGATATTTTCCGCGAAATATCGTTGAAAAATTTTGAACAAACTGATGAAATGGAAGAAATACATTTTTGTTTTAAACCAGATTTAGCCTAATTTACCAATTTAGTGATTCAACTGAATCGTACTTTCAATAAATATGCGAATTCGAGTCCAAACAGAATAATATTTTGTTAAAATTTTATTACGCTTCAAAAGAACCTAAATAAGAGAGGATTGTCGAACTTCTCAATTAAGAATATTTTATTAATTACATGAGATTTAGGATAATAATTATATAGAAGACGAATTACGTCACAAGTAAAATTAAAAGAATCTTTCGCTATTTGTTATCAGTAAATGGAATCAATGTAATTTCTAAACAACAAAAAATTATTCAGGATTTTATTGAGAAGATCGATCGATTTCAGGAACAATTTGCAATTCACTTGTTTTTCTGTGTCTCTTTTAAACCAAATACGGAGAAAGATAATTTTAGCAAAGGCATAAATTTCAAGGAAATTTAAACCGAGACCAAGATTGGAACAAAGTATTTAGATTCACAGTAACTGGAACAATAGCATTCATAATTAATTTTTTCTTCTTCTTAGGACAACACAATTATTTCAACAAACAAAATCTTGAATGACTTTCTTTTCAAAGCTTCTTTACGAATAAAATAAAACTTCACACAATAAAAAATGAAAAATGGTCTGATAATAAACAATGAAACGAAACCCTGCAATTCTGGAGGGTTTCGTTTCATTGTTTATCATCAGACCATATTTTATTTTCTTTATCCCTCCAGAATAGCACCAAATAAAACAAAACCCAACAAGAATAGCTGTTTTACGCTTCAGTAAAACAAAGAAGGAACTCTTACAAGGGCACACTGTACATCGTCATTTTCTGAAATAAAATTGCACATGGAGTGCTTCAAAAATATAACCAATTTCGAGATATTGCCATAGTTTTCATCGATGATTTTCATTAGCTTATTAATTTCCTCTTGTTGCATTTTTAACAAGTGTTCCTGTATCACGATGAGGAAGTCATCGGACTGCAGATCTAAGGAGCCAAGGTTCGATTCTGCTTTTTTTTTTAAATTCGGTTTCTTTTTTTTCTTTTTTCTTTGCTTTCTTTTTTCAATAAATATTATTTATTTATTTCTAATCATATTCTTTTTTGTGCCTAATATTCATATTGTAACTGGAAAAAGAAACCCCTACATTATCTTACAGAAAGATGAAAAAAATAAAAGCAAAAGAAAAAGCAAAGGAAAAAAAAGAAACGAAACAGAAAAAAAAAAGTTTTCGTCTCACAAGGGAAGTGCGTGACCTCGAAAGCTAAGAACTGCACGAAAATGTGCTTAGAATGTAAATCGTTCATGCCAAAAACAGTGGTATGAGTCATTCTCATGCAAAACTGCAAGTCGTACCACGGGAGACATTTGAATGATCACTACAGTTGAAGCAACTACTATAATAGTCTTCATAAATGTTCTCCAGTATGTTGTCATAAATATCTTGTAATACGCTGGGCCTCGACATTTTGGAGATGGTTCGTACTCACTTTGACTTGAAGGTTCCTGTTGCTCTGGAGATGAACGTCATATACTGCTGGAAGAGCCAACTTCAGGTACGGGCTCTTCCTGTCCTTCACAGTCAAATACTTATCCAGCGTATCTTCATGCATTTCTACATCATCCCCATTGTATTTCTGAATTATTATGCTATAAAAAACATATTCGCGAGCTCCATACCCTCGACTCCGATTTCATTTCCATATTCAGCACGTCACAACTTTGCCTCTAAACATTTTGACAACATTCATGGGTTTAATTCGCCTCATGATACCGATGTTGTAGTGTGAAATTATGGTTAATACATCTAGTCTAAATGAAGTCACTCACCTAATTTCACACAATATCCATTCCGCACAGATAATATCAAAAGAAAAAAATAGTGTTATCGAGAAATATTGTTATTGCCGGTATCCTAACAACAAATGTATAGTTGTCAACGTGCAACAACGAAGAATCATCTATGCTGCGTTGATACATTATTGTTAACAGAGCGGATAAAATGCTTTGTTAAAAAAAGAAGGAACTACGTGGCTGCTAAGCATGTGTATACGAGTATGTGTATCAAGTTCTACACCAGAACAGTGTATGTTTTTTAGAAGCTGTGCCAATGAAGTGAGAAGGCGAAATCTTCTTATATTAGTGTTATGTTATCAGTGTGTGTAAGCATAAAGTACAAATGCTTATTCAGTGCCTATCAGTGAAGTGCGAATCAGATTCCAGTGATGAAGTCAATTCATCATTTTAATTTTGTGAAAAAGGAATTTTCAAAAATTAGAGGCAACGACCGTTTCCAGGGTAACGGAAAACATAGGGTTACAACGTCAACGTAGATCTCAAGTCGCCATGTTTACCACTACTAATATTTAGATGTTAGCAAATTCAGTGTCAAGTGACCGGTGCTACCTACAACGTATTCGTCGACGGTACGTCGAGTTCAACAATTCCAGAGAAATTAAAAGATCGTAAGTACGAACTCTTTATCGTTCTAATGTTTGAGCGCCATTCCATAGAAGCAAGGACCCAAGATTAAAGGACTGTAGAATTTAAATAGTAGCGAGGTTAAATGTTTATGCAAGCTGTAGCAGTTCAGTTAAACTGATTTAATTTATGTAAAGCATAAATTTCAGCTCAAAAGTATATAATTTATTTTGAACTCATTAAGAACCAGAACTCTAATCAAACACTAAAGTCAAAAGGCTGACGATAGTTTTTTTGTTTGCTCATATTATCATTAGGATAATATTCAATGGATGTTTAGAATTTAATTCAAGTTACAGAATTAAATCTTTTTATTTCCTTTGCATTTGTGTATTAAATGTTCGCATTGTTTTATTTCTTAACTATTTAAGTTTAGCCTAATTTTATCTGAAGTTAATCCGTCTTTACATATACGTACTCTGAAAACCACTCCGTGTGAAAGCGTTATAAGTATTAAATTCCTACAGATGTACACTTTTTACACTTTAACCCACAACCGAACACTCCAAAAGACGGCCTCCTACTGCAGGTATACTATTCAGTCAACTACTATCGGCCAAACGAAACAACGACTGTGACCTTGAAATGCACCTATGATCTATTAATCATTCCAGGACTTAAGAGAAACTATTGACAAAGGTTTGCCTCGCTTGAGAGTCGCCAATCAGAAGCCATAAACTTTCCCGCCATAAACACTGACATATACAATCGATTCAAATTCTACTATTACGACATCTGGTGGCCACGGTCGTTCTTTGGTTTGGCGGACTTTAGATGACGTAGACTACTTGTTAGTGCAGGTATGACATGTCAGCGGCGCACAGTGGGGCAAGAAGCATGAAAAGTTGGCATCAACTCATTGGTGAAATATTTTGAATATAATTCGTGTTCTAATTACGTAACTTTATCAATAGATTTAAATAAAAGTCATTATTTACAGTTATGCACTAATTTTTGCTAATTCAGCATTTTTAAAAAATCTCCTCGCAGTTCATCCATTATTCGTGTTTCCAAATCCTGGCTTAGGAGTGTCAACAATTAGTTCACATTTTTCCCTAAATTCCTTTTGAATTCTGGATTTGTTAGCGGCCACAATGTCTTTGTCGCTTCCTCCAGTCTGCCACTTCTTGATTGGCAATTTATACGCAAGATGCACAGAAGGCATTTAAACATGCGAATCCATCCGTGTTATACCCGCAAGCCAAACTTCAAATTCTCAGGCTGAACTTTTCTGCTGATCATTTCATCAATATTATTAATCCACTTTTTTTTTCCAATGTCTGTGCTCTACATCTTTTAAAAATGCTAACAAGCTCTTTTCTTGTCACAAACATTGTGTGAGAACTTGAACCTAAAAATAAGAAAAACATAAAAACTTTACCACAATGACATCTGACTAGACACAACCTATCAAAAAGATTTTTTAAAAACAAAGTAGCAAATTGTAGCAAAATATTTATATTGTTCCAAAAAGAACAGTTATCAGGCTTTCTGAGGAAACAAATACGAAATCCGGGTCATGCTCTGAACATTAACAAATATCATGTTGTTTGAGGGTAAGCAAAACTAATTAAACATATTTTTAGGCTTATTTTAACATCATCAGTTTAATAAATTAATATTGAATAAAGCGCTAGTGTACATGACGCAAAATATTGCAATATACCTGATGATGAAGCCTCCATAAAGTAGATTATTAATTTCCTTTTATTTTAATCAAAACACGACACCGAACTAGTTGCAATTCATTAGTAACATCAACGTACGTATTGACACCATTGACAACGGGCTAGAACTCAACCTCGGGTTAGCTCAAGACCGGGGGGAGGGGGGGGGGGAAATTGTTTCTAACAGAAGCGCAGGAGTGTGTACCATATAAATAATGGGTAACAGACTCTAAATTTTGTGTTTGATTTTTATAGTTAATGCCAACTTTTCATGCTTCTTGCCCCACTGTGCGGCGGATGGCGCTAGCAGACAACAGCTGAGTTTTGCATGGGAATGACTCATACCACTGTTTTTTGGCATGAGCGTTTTATATTCTAAGCACATTTTCGTGCGGCTCTCAGTGTTCGAGGTCACGCACTTCCCTTGTCAGTGGAAACGACCCTTGGCTCCTTAGATCTCCAGCAGACTGCTTCCGCATCACGGCACAAGAACACTTGCTAAAAACAAACAACAGGAAATTAATTCTATGAAAACAATGTCATTTGGATCGATGAAAAAATTCGAGTCAAATTCGATGAAAATAATGTCAAATATTTCTTAATTAATTGAGTTTTAGTTCCATATTAATCATATCTAGCCATATTTTTAAATCCAAGTGTACTTTCATCTCACAAAATGGCATAGAGTTTGACTCTATACAGAGTGTGCCTTCTCCTTCTTACTGCAACTTTACTACCTTTTAAAATTAAACTTCGCCTAGAATTAAAAAAATTAAACACGTCAGTTTTCAAATACCGGTACCAAATACCAGTTTTCAAATCAGGTCTACCTCTACAATACTTTCCCATACTGTTATTCAGAAAGTAATTAACAGTAACATAAGTTTTACAAAAATTAGTAATTTAATTAAATTGTAATTGATGAATTAATGAAATACCATTTTTAATTGCTTTAAAAATGGAAATTGAAAGATTATAAATTGATTTTCATATTATAAATTACAATTAGGCGATGTTGATGAGGGGCTGCTGTTTAGGAACCCGAAAGCTCCTTGTTAAGTATTTTTTTAAAGTTTATAACTTATAATTTTTATCCGCTGTAATTGTGTGTTGGTATTTCATTAATTCATCAATTACAATTTAAATAAATTATTAATTTTTGTAAAATTTATGTAACTGTTAATTACTTTCTGAATAATAGTACGGGAAAGTATTGTATAGGTAGATACGATAAAGTTTTGTCAGTAATGAAATATATTCTATTAAACGGGTACCGTCGCTTCGCTCCGGAACCCTTGCATGTATAGCATTAAAAAAAAAAAAACACTTTTATTTATTTAGCAAATTAATATGGAGATCGGATAATACACGACTTCCCAGCTCGTTGTAGGCTTCTCCGCTTAACTCAGTTGTATTGCGCGTTGGCACTCACACAGGGGTTCCCGCAAAAACTTGGGTGAAAGATAAACTTATGAAAACTTCCTTAGAGATGTGTAGTTTAAAATACATTTTTAAATTGCTATGTAGATTAAAATAATGTAAGGCAAATAAATTTAAAAGTCTTCAGCAGATTTGTAGTTGAATTCTAGCGAAAGAAAGAATAGATTTCTAGTGAGGAAGAAACTTCTTCAATCTTATTATTAATCAAGACATTTAAGATTAAGATTGATTTTTAAATTGCTTTTCTATACAGTTCAACATTTATTCAAATTGTATAAAAATTTACTAAATACAGTAAAACCTCGATATAACGCTCCCGCTTTTAGCACTATCCCGTTCTTTACGCTCCTTTTATACGGTCCCTGGAATTTTCTATATATCTTTGTATACTTTTACCCTCTTATAACGCTTCAAATCCCGCTTGTAGCGCTTTTTTATATCGGAAATTTTGTATCGAAAAGAAATGTAAAACTGTAAAAATTCTTTTTTTTTTCCCTGGTAGGAGGGAATTTGTGAAATGCGGGTCTGTGATACAGTTGTGCAAAATGTCGAAGCGGAAATCCCTTTCTATAAGTGAAAAATTGCAAAATCTCCGTAAGTACGACGAGAATTCTACAGAAGTCAGAAGGATTTCGCAGAATCTCTAGGAATTCCCTCGTCCAGTCTGCGAACAATAATGAAAAACAGGGATGCAATTACCGATGCAGCGAAGGATTGTTGCAAACGTAAAAAAGTAAAGTGTGCACTAAATCAGAAAATATATATTATTAAAATATATTAGTATTGCTTTTAGTGGTGTATCAATTGAGGTTAATAGTTGGGTCATTCTGAAATTAAGTGCCAATTCGGTGTCCCGCCCATATGATTAAACATAAAACGAACACAAAGTATTTTAGGTGTGATTCGTTTCGGGCCAGGAGAAATATAATAAATTTTAAAATAGAATATCCCATAACATATTTGTGAAATAAATGCATTTGTTTATAAATTTCAATAAAGACAAAGGTTGTGTAGTCAAATGGCATGTCCCTCGCCACATTGTGGGCTTTCTGAACTAACCAAAACGCGTTATTAAAAATGACAATTAAAACAAATATTCACCATAAGGAGTATGGATGTGCACTTTTTCAAATAAATTTAATTTAAATAAATCCCTTTATTATGAATTTGGAAATGAATCTTTTTAAATCGTCCCGTAGATTTTCTCATTTGCATTACTTTTAAACTTTTGGCCTGAAATTCAAATTTTACCGCGCGAATTCAAATAGATGTCAGTACTATTATTTCCGCTGGTCTTTGTCGTGTCTGCTGCCATTAACAATGGCGGCTACGATCAGCTGAACGCCTCCTGAAACTGATTATTTCGGAAGTAAGGTAAGAAAAGTTAGATATTCTATACTTTGTTACGCTATTTTTAGATGAATTACTTTGCACATGAACAAATTGGTTGTTGTCACAGTAGCGTCGGCACTTATCGACCTTATGTAGAAAAAAATTGCCGCAAATAGCAACCTAAACTAACTGTAGCAGACCGAAAGGCGGGAAAACTCAACTGTGTTACTTATCACCTGCGTTACCAAGCTGAAGTAATGCAAATGAGAATAGAGTAATGCAAATGAGAATAGAGTAAAACCAATGAGGAATTAACAACAAACCGTGGAAATAATAGTTATTATTTTTTATTTTCCAGCAGAAAACACAAATGCGAAAAAACAAAGAATGTCAAACACAGAAAAGCAAAAGGGGGCGGCTGATGGAGTGAGGGCTGTAATAAAACAATTAGCGGATAGCCAAGTGAAATTCGGCAAGGACATTCTGGACGCAATGTGTCTTTTCGACACTCTCAAAGGAAAAACTAACGTCCAACTATTTTATGTCTCAGAAGCAGACATCAAACAAGCCAGGGACAAAATCCCAGGAGATCTTGTCCCTATCAAAGGAATCTCCGCTATTTACCAACTTGCCACTTCCACAAGTGGCAAATTAAAGTACCGGGAGTTGTCATGTTTCTGTGACAAAAACATTGGGTGATCACTGTTCTTGTATTTTTGCAATGAAATCAGCAAACCTTCTTTTGGATGACCCTGCACCGAAGAAACACTTTAGCGCTAGCAATGTGTACACAACTACTGATGACAACACTGCGACTGAAACTGAGCTCAGTTTTTCTCAACCAGAACATGAAGAAAACCCATCAGAGACTGAATCCCAGGAGGAGTGCTTTGAAGAACTTGAGATCAAAATGACGAATTTGAACCTGGGTTGTTGGTGCTCACAAAATTTGAGGGAGGGGGGCGGAAAAAGGTCTGATACCGATATGTGTGCGTCATTGAAGCTGTAGATGGTGAAGACGAAGTGCAACTCATTAGACTAAAGAGTGTGGATGACAGTAATAAAAGATTTGTAGTCGATGAGTCGATAGGTCATCAGAACCATTTGGAAATATTTTAAAAATTCTACATACACCAAAAGTTAAAAACTTTAACAGAAAAACTGTTTACCGTATTTCCACGAAAAATCGATGAATTAAATGAACAAAAAAAAATTGTATTTTCATACTATTTTTCATATTAAAATATGTTTACTGCCCTCAAAACCTCATTTGTGTTACTCATTCTCATTAGTGTTACATAAGTCAGATTTAAAATATCTCACTTAGTAATGAAACATGTTTATTAATTTATAGCCATGTATCAGCAGAGATAGAAGTAGACTAACTCTAAAGCCTGGTTACGATTCAAATCATTTGGACAACAACTTAGAAAGAAAATTAGTCGATAACCTTCTGACAAGATAACCTTCTTTGGTAACATAGTTGATAAAAAACGTGAAATACTGTAAAATTGGTAAATAATATCGAAACGGTTCTTGGCCTGACAGGTTCGGTCACGCCTAGGACAGCTTTTCACGAATTGAAAATACCATAACAGTTGCAGGTGAAGGGGTGATTTAGTCTTAAGAGCAGGTAACGCAGTTGAGATTTTCAGACATTTTAAAATCTAATTCGAGGCGTAAATCATACAAAATTCATGTGTAACATCCTTTTATTGAGAAAGGAGAGTTGAAATGCGGTTTTTGTTGGTCATGTGTTTTTGATGTAAATTTGAAAATATTTTTTAAACTCTTACCAGCTTCATGATATTGGCACTTAATTTGAGAATGACCCAGTTACCTGAACCGCATTGAAAATGTCATAATTCATAACAGTAGCACACACACCCGGCAAACCACAATCAAAGATCGTGATTTTTAATAGGAAATAAGCTCATATTTGCAGTATATCTATCGCAGAATCATATATGTTTCCTGTAAAATGGTGTCCAGATCTTTCCCCATCTCATAAATCATTTCCCGTCTATAGCGCTATCCCGCTTATTAGGCTTGTAGGTCACGGTCCCTTGACGAGAGTAATAACGGGGTTTTACTGTACTTCAATTCATTTTAAAAACCTAAGATTATTTAAGAACTGCGGAGCAAAGAAATCATCTACAGTAGTTTTCAAAAAAGAAGGTTTTGCCATATATGGTCATTCCGTAGCTATCGATTTTGTCTGGAACAAACGTCACCAGTCATGACGTCAGCAACTTGAACTTCGAGGCGTCGTTTTGTGATCGCATAAGCGTGAACAAGAAAGGATAAACTTTGCATAGCCAAGCAACGGGAATAGTGTGGAACGTGTGTAATTCTTTCACTTTTAATTATTATTATGTATTCGTAACTGTAGAAAATACAAAAACCAGAATGTTTTGGTAATGTTTATAAGATTCAGTTACGGATTTTAGCAACAGATGGCGCTCTTACGTTCTGGAAACATCAATCTACAAGGAAATTACGTCATCGAAAACTCTTCTTTCATGAACTGAACTGTAGATCTGCCTTTGTTTTCAGAGAGTGGCGTGGAAACCACCCATGGGCTGCTTTGCGATCGCCTTTCCAAGATCGGAAAAGAATTTATCATGATCATAGCCCATCAGAGTTCGACATATTCACAGAGCTTTTCAATGTTCATTATAAATACAGAATGTTCATTGTTTTGGTCAGTTTCACCCCTTACTCAGATGGCTCGAATTAAGCTATTTTCATTTCTGGAGGTTAAAGTCGTCTCCCTGTTCTTTAAGTGAAAACGGACATAACAAACACTATGGTCTGGTTCAAAGTTCGAAAATAACCAGCAGCAGTGCAATGGATCTCGTGTAAACCAAGTTTTAAAGAACTTATTAAACCTAAGAACCGAACCCGTGTAAGATTTACTTTAGAGAGGGTGAAAACCGGTTCCTGCAATGTAAAGTATTTGAACTTTTTTTAATTCTTTTTTTTAAACCAAAATGTGTTTTTCTTGAATTTTATTTTAATAGATTATTATAATGTTATTAATTATTATGGATACATGTAAAATATCTAATTGTAATACTATTGTATTAAATTGTAATATTACTTGATAAAATTCTAAAGAAGAAAAAAAAAAGAACACAAAAATGTAAATTAGTTTAGCAAAGCAGTTTTCTGTCAAACATCAAAAATTATTCAGCAAATTTGAATAGTTTACTAGAAATTTGAAACTTTAATTTTGGTGTAAGCTTGACTATATAAGTTATGGTAATTTCAGTCAATTTTTAGTTAAGACATTAGCAATTACCATGTTTTAATTAATGAAGTAAAGTCAAAATTTATTTACCTAAATGTACAATATTTTAATAAAGGGATAAAAATTAGTTCACAATGATTTCCTAGTTCGCTTTGGTACATATGTGGATTCTTAGATAAAGAACAACAGTGAACAAATGTCATTTGTAAGAACTATTTCTATTAGAATTCTCAAAAGTTGGAATGCCATTTTTTAATTTTTTTTATTTATTCATCGAAAGCTTCTTTACAAAAATTAATTGTTATTGCTGACAGAGCGCCTTTAGAGCGTTTTCTTTTCTTTTTTTTTTTTAATTTTCAATATTTAACTTATTTTTGATTTTATATAAGTTTATTAAGTAGCTAGATTTTGTAAGAAAAAAGCCTTCTTCATTAGGTTTTTCCTCGTAGAGATTTCAAGAATACACTGGAGAGATGAATAAAAAGTTATTAACTTCAGTAGGAAATAACGAAATAAAATAATGAGTAAGCAAAGGGATAAGAAAGAATCAGAGCATAAATAGGAAACGAATGAAATATAAATTAAGGAAAAAACTTCTAAAAAAAATAGTTCTTCACATTAATAATGGGATGAGGGCGGCAGTTGAAGCAGCAAAGGAAGTGAACTCAATTATTACTAAAGTTAATGTTTATGATGAAGTTTCTAAACAGGTTTTTATCTACATGTTTAGGATTCAAATATGAACAAC
>JAFIDM010012231.1:139145789-139174619 GCA_023159025.1 Thereuonema tuberculata
AAGAAAAAAGGTTTACTTTGCCAATAATAAAAAAGGAAACTTGCTTTTATCACACATCAAGAAGAATTCTTAATTACATGTTGTAATGCCTATACTGTAGTACAGGCATTACAATATGTTATGGGTTAAAAGTGTCGACGTTAGTTTCGTCTTAAAATTTCGTATATTTCATTGACAGCAACTCACATTTCAACGTAATGGTTTGATTAATTGGAAATCGCCATTGTATCAATTTATTATGAGCTTTATAGAATATATTTTGTTGACGTTTTAGACAGAATCTTTGGTAAAGAATTGCATTCAAAAGTTTTTATTGATAGTAGAAATAAAAAGCCAACACACATAATGAGTTTTAAAAAACATTTAAACACATTAAAATTTAACGACATGTTTCAAGTAGCTCACTACTCGTTCACGAGTGAGATAATACGAATTATAAGTGGAATTTATACATTGGGCTTCAACGAAAGGAATATTGTCAGGTGATTTGCTGGAAGGACTTCTTTTGGTGAAGGTTGGAAGTTGCATTTAGGAAACATCAGAACGTCAGGGCCAGGTAGACTATTCGGAAGGGATGACGGGATGACCATATTAGACATGGGGATGATGCCTTCTAGGTGTGTGGATTGGAACTCGGTGCAAGTTATTAAGGCGACCGGAGTCAGCATCTGTAAATAAACAAAAAACAAAAAAAAACAAAAAAAAAATTTTTTTTTTGAAGAATGACCCTTAAGTGGATCACACTTGAAAATCCAAGTCTTTATCCTTTTTGGTAAAACCACAGCAGTATATTATACGAACAGAGATTGAGTCATTGTAACAATTAGGATCTGATAAAATCAACAAAGATTCAAAACCTTAGAAATAATTAAAAAAAAATCGTTTACAAAATTATAAAATAATATCTAATCCAAAAATAGAAAATTAACCGTATTTCAACAGAATAAGCTTCAATTAAAATTTCTCATTAATAAAGCTAAATACTATAACATCTTAACAAAATTAGCATCAAAACCAAATAAAAAAAAACAAAACAAAACTTCAAAGTTAACCACCCAGGTTTGGAAATGATTTGGTTGAGGATGGTTGAGAATCTAACTTGAATTAAATTAATATTTTTAAAAATAATAAATTCTTCAATTGAATTTTGCAACATTCATTTCTATTCTCTCCTATAACAATGTCAGGGTTCAAAAAATTAATACCTCGTGAAATAATTTTTCTTACATCTTTTATTAAAATGTAGGCTGCAGAGATTATTCCGGAATTCGACCAAGACAGATGAAGGCATTGCTTTTGCCTATCGATTGCTTATAAACTTAGTCAGTCACTTAGATGCAAGACACCAAGCAAAAAATAGCTATATTCTTGTTACACCTATATTTCTTACAAAAAATAGGCTCTATTTCTGTAAAAAGAAGAAAACCTCAATAGAACTTTTCAATTCCTTTGAAAAGTTTCTACCAACTGCACGTGTTCTTTGATGATATAATCTCGCTTGTCCATTCGTTTCATTCCAGTGACGCTTTTGTTGCAGCTGCTTAAACTCAGTCATGCTTCGTGAAACGCAACAACAAATTTCATTTCTCACCTGCCAAGTATCTTTGCTATACCAAACTGAAAAAGTCTCTACTAGAGAAATACGTCTGTTGAACTTGTGGCATCAAGTTGTCACTATTCATTCCAAATCCTCTGTTAAGAATGTGAACAACATTCCCAACTAGCTTGTGAATTGCTTTTTGAAGTTCAAACTTCACTTTTCTGATAAATACGAAAATTGTTTTAGATTTGAAATGAAAACCTGCTTCAAATATTACCTTTCATTTTATGGATTTCTCATTTCTTGTAAAGAAAGTAACTTTTTCTTGTAAAGAAAGTAACTTTTTATTAGGGAAAAATGAGTGTTTATTACTTTCAAAGCGCGGTGCAACTCAATAGAATTAATATTTTCTTCCTAAATATTGCAGCATATTTTCTAATCATTATATTTCCTTTTTTTCGAAATTCAAATTATCGAAATGGAGCGAAATTCAATTGATTTCTCCATCATAAAAAATAATGTCTTTGCTTCTCAAAGATTCCATGAAAATCTACTAAACTGTTTTTAGATAGAAAGTTTGACTGTCACTGAAATCATCTTTGAATTCAGTAAATAAGTGTATTATTTTTCTTTTTTTTTTTGCTTTTTGAAATTTTTTTCTTAATTTTAAATTAATAAACAACTGTAAATTATGAGGAACTTTTGTTCGTTTTCTGTACTATATGATAGAATTCTGAAAGTCTTTCAAAATGAGAATTATAGATGTTATATAAATTTTAAAATCCTTATAAGATAACGAGATTCAAAATCGACAGCTGATAGTCCAGGTCTACATTGAAGTTGTTACCGGTTCATAAGCAGCTATTGATTTAAACACAGCTAAACAACGAGTAGTTCTGGGTATGGATGTAGGAATGCATTAAAATCCCTTGAATATTCATCGATCCTTCAAAGTTTAGTTATAATTCAATTCTGTTTGTGATCTGTTTGTAACAAATGTTGTTTTGGAAAATTTTCTCTGTTGAAACGGCTAGTAGATATATTTGGCAACTGAGAAATGTTTGTTGTTGTGTTCCACGAAGCATAGCGGAGTTTAAATAACTACAACAAAAGAGTATGTCTAATGAATGCAATGGACATTGTATCACAGACTAGTACACTAAGAATTTGAGAGCAATTTTGACAAACTCGATTAAGGTTAAGTTAGATTAGCTAATTCAAAGCTTAATTCTTAAGAATAAATAAAACTTCATTCACTAGACAAGTAAACATTAGTAATTAAAGATAAAATTACTAATTAAATTACTTATTTTTAAGGATCTAATAGTTCGAAATTCCCAACTTCTAGTTCTATAAGTTATTACTTTAAACATTCGTGCTATGGACTTTCATTAGACAGAACTGAATTAGTAAGTTATTATCAAAATCCACAAACTTGAGGAATGATATCTAACTTTTGAAAGATATCTAACTTTTTTGTCTCATCAAGGCAGTGACAGAGGGACAGAAAGAAAGAGAAAGTGTGTTTGTGTCCCCGATGGGACACAACTTTTGAACCCTTGGATGGATGTTTTTGAAACCTCATAGGCATATTTAAGGACTAGTGAGATTCTAATTTTTATATTTGAAATCTTCTGCACGTGGATTCTTGTGAAGAATTAGAGCAAGAAGGAAACAAAATTTTTAATAGCAAGGCAATACATTCAAAGCAGTATATATATATTCTAAAGAATACTTACATAGATCCGGACTTATAAAGTACGCTGCCCAAATAACGCCACCTTAACATTTAAATTACTGAAAGTCTGGAAATAAGGTGTATCGAAACACGAAAATTATGACCAAGAAAGTTTAATCTTCTGTTTGAAGCATACCATAATGAAACATATGATAACTTTTACTGGAGAAGTATGAGAACTCAAATAAAAATCTTTGCAAACTGGCGTTATTAGGAACACCTGTTCCAATTAACGCCACCTACTTTCTAGTAACTTAACTTAATTAAAATTAAGAATTATTCCATCATTGAAACATTATTTGTACAAAATTACAATAAAAAGCAACTAAATTTGACTTTCTGTAAAAAATAATAAAAAAAATCACTTGAAATTAACACAGTCTTTCTAATCTGTAGCTAAACCAAAAGAGGAAATGTAAAAATTAATTTGAATATCCCCTCCTTTTAAATGAAATGAAACAATAAGACAAAATACCACAAAAAACAATATTTTTTAGTTAACTCAAAAAGCTTTAGAGAAGTAAGTTTACAAAAAATAAAAAGTTTATTAGTAGCGTTAAAGTGGCGTTAAAGTGCTACTGAGCACATGGATCACATAATACACTTGTTTGTCTACAATTTCCGAATTTTAAAAATAACTTTATCTTATCTACATAGAAGAATCTTCAAGAATCAAGAAAATATATAGTTTTATATAATTAATCTTTCTTGAACATTAAAAAATCTATATTTTATCTTACCTTGATATAGTAGCAGCCTTTCAGAACCAGTCCTCGACATGAAATAGTCAAAATGTAATTTCACTCGAAAATGTTGGCGGTCTGCAAATAACTCACTTCAACACTAGATTGCATGTCAATGCAAACTACTTTAGTGCAGTACCGCCATCTTTTATGTTAATGGAGAATTAGATAGGTGGCGTTAAAGGTATACATGGCATTATATGGCTCAGGTACCTTATAAAAAAGAAATAAGGGGCTGGAGAGTCACTAATTGGGATTTAGTTTAAATAAAGTGTCAAAGATCAACATCCAGAAATATAAAGTTTTTTTAATTATAAGTGATTTATCAGTAATAGCTGAGAATACTATAAAATATAAATTATTCTTAAAGATAATTTCTACTTAAGTTTGACTTTAGTGGAAAATTCATAAAAGTATCTTGATATTGAAGTGTTCAGCTGCAGGTTTTTTGTTATGGAATTAAGTTATTGCTTGAGGTAAATTTATTTAAATATATTTATAAAAAGAAAACTTCGGAAACATTTCGCAACTATTATTGGACAGAGAACATCTAGAAGCCCTCTGAGAATCTTGGGCTTTTGATCGATGTTTGCAGATCCCTTTAGGGTTTGAGGTATTTGGAACGAATAATTTCCCTTGTTTGAAGCCTGTCTCTTGTTCTTTGGTATTCCTGCAGGCTACAATGTCAGGACTTTCATGTGAAGGAGATCTTCAGAAGTTTGGAGCTAACATGAGTTTATTGTTGGAAATATTGGAGATTCTATTAATAGTTTCAATGGAAATAATAACGTAACAGTAGAAGTGCTGATAATCCGTAAAGCCTAAATCTAAATCAATTTTTGACTGTTGCATAAATAAAACACGACTATTTTTAAAAAAAATAAAAATAAATAAAACATTTTTTAATTTTTGACTTGTCAGAATTATAATTTATTTTTTAATTTCGATGCTTATAAAAGAACTAATAGGAAAGCAGCGGTAATTCTAAAAAAGGAAGATGGGACTTGTTTATGATAACAGACTAACAAAATGGCTGCGAACAATTCATTTAATGCTTTCAAACTCATTAAAGTATTTGTTTCAATAGGTAAGTTCTCATGATGAGTGCATCATCAAAGCACTCCACAACAATTTATAAAGCGATAGAATGATTTCAATGTAATTTCCGGAAATGAACAAGAATGTATTCTCGTCCCTTCAAGTAAAATTAATTAAAAACTAAATAACTACCCTTATTAACTTGAAAACTTCTACAAAGAAGTTATATCTTAGTAAATAACAAACTTAAATAAAAACTACATCCTTAATTTTCAAATTGCCTTTATATGCTTCCCCCTTAAATTTGAAAAAAAAAAAAAAAAAAAAAAGACAACAAAAGATTAATGTTAAAATAAAGCTTAACGTGCATTGCAAGTATTAACAAAACAAAAATTTTTTATAATGCACTTAAAGTAAATAACGATTCTCGAATAATAAGAACAACTAAAGATTGTTACAGATTCTGGGATAAACGATTGTTCCTTAGGAAATTAATTAACATTGAAGAACATTGAAGAACAAATAAGGAAAGGAAGGAATCTGAAGAAATTTACCTACAAAGTAAACAACAACGTTGAAGAAACGCCTGAATTCACGACATATGGAATCACTAATTATTAATAACTTTCATTATGAAACTATCAATTATTATCTTGAATGTATTTTCAGACGTAATAATTTTGTATTGTAATAACAGTAATAGATATTAAAAATAAACAATTTCAGTGATATTTCCTGGATGCCCTTCCTAGTTATCTTCATCACAATCAAGTAGACAAATTGCTGATGAGAAAAAGCTTATCGTCAAAATGAGGCTATTAGAAAAGCACTTCTGAAAAGTATTAATGAAAAAAAGCTTGTGATTTCTTGATATTGGAACTACATCCAAAGCATGGAACTTCCAGATTGTTGGTCAGTAATAAAAAAAACAAAATGCATTCATTTTTTCATTATTGA
The DNA here is from genome assembly GCA_023159025.1 of Thereuonema tuberculata. NCBI lineage: Eukaryota > Metazoa > Arthropoda > Chilopoda > Scutigeromorpha > Scutigeridae > Thereuonema > Thereuonema tuberculata. The sequence continues at coordinate 139,151,806 of JAFIDM010012231.1, forward strand.
AATGAAACCTGTTCCTGTCATCGGTTTGTTTTGGTTTCAGAATATCTAAAATTGTATGTTTTTATTAATATGCCTTAAATAGAAATTACATTTTTCCAGAGATAATTAATGATTTAAATTAGTTATCGTGTGTTCTTGAAAATGTAAAATCTTTCTGGTATGTCTGAAATTCTGAAAAGTTATAATAATGTTTGTAATAAAAAAAAAATTATGATAATGATAATTCTTTGAGTAACGTTATCAAATTTATCCGTGACCAGATAATGCTGTTAGACTGAAGAAGGAGTGTCGAAGATATACGGTTGAATGCTTGGTTTTTCTTCTTTACTGTATTCAGTAAATTTTCAACTTTGACGAATGGTTCAATAAAAAGAGGATGGGTTTTTATCATATTGTATTTTAAATGTAAATTTTCATTGTTAAATGAGAATGATCGTAAGATCTTATGATGGATGAAATTCATTTGAATGTTTTTATGATTCAGAGTCTGAGTCATAAAGATGATTAAGATAATTTAGATGATTTAGATGATTCAGATAATCATATCTAAATTTAAAGATGTTGTGCACATTCTATCTGTAAGAAAATTACCTGGCACAGAACTATTTAATTTTCTGAAAAAGATAATTGTTCATCTTGAAAAAAATTGAGTATATGGTTATTATTGTAGAAAATGTCCGTAAAGCCCAGCTCATTGACATTTTCAATGAGATTTGTCAGCACGTTAAACCCATTTATTTTGGTTATTATTGTTGTCAGTTACAAAAATGCAATTAATCGGAAGGCAGTGTCCTATTTTCCATACCACTGGAACTGACTATAGCTTACAAACATCCGTTTAATTCTTCCCATCTTAAGTATCTGAAGTATGCTAAGCCCCCAAATTAGGTATAACTTTCAAAAAGAAAAAATTAAAAAGAAAACAACTTTTTTAACTTTCCCAACCAAAAACAAAAACAAACAAAAAGAAACTGTGCTCCAATTTCGAATTGCCCCCCTTAACAATCAAATTGCCCCCCTGTGGGGCGTGCATCCCACGTTGGGAAACACGGATCTAGAAAGTGGTGAAGGTTTATTGAAATATGGGTTAGTTTCAATTTGAAGGCATTTAATCCATTAAACTTAGAAAGGCAGAATGTGAACTTAACTCTGTAGATTTTCAATAGATTTATTGCCCAGACTCTCAGAGAAATGGAAGAAACATATACTGTGATTGATCATAGTTCTACTGCTTTGTTTATTGACATTATATACACTTGGTTTGAAATTGTAAACGTAAAAACTCCAAATAAAGATAAATGATTAAACAAATTTTATCAAGAACCAATGACGATGAACGACTAATATTTTTTTGACAAATTTTTGAACTGGTTAGATCAGTGCAAGCAAAGGAATTCCACTACTGGTATCTTCTCTAGAGACACCCATTAAGCCCTGACCCATACAACTTATGCTCTCATTGAAAAGAGAACCTAATTGTATTAAGGATCTAAAATTTAAATATATCCTTCCAAAAAAGGTGCAAAGAGAAATTCCTTGAATCCTAAATTCTTCAAAATTTGGAAATCCATAATCAGAAACTACTTCTTCGTTGAACTTATTAACAGTTGTGAACACTTTTTTAAAGTAGGAAGGAGACAGTCAACATGAACGGCTTCTGCGGGCGTTTTCACACACAATATCACTTCCAGTGATGTGAAATATTGTAAATGCAGATTCGTCAGACCAGACGTTGCAATGTCCCCATTGCTGTTGTGTCCAGTGTCTGTGCTCGCGGCACCATTGCCGTCGCTTCAACGCATTACAGGTTGTCACCATTAGTTTGGAATTGTCGCTCTGCCATGAATGTTCACAGCATGCAGATTACCATTGGATAGCTTTGGCTTATACAGGGTTCTGGAGATGGTTTTCATCTCGGAGGTTATCTGAGACACTGTGTCTTGTGCTATCGGGTCATTATCTGATTCAACACCACTCTATTCCTGTTGGTAAGCTTTGACTTTCGCCCACTGTTCTGTTTCGCAGATGACGTCTTGCCATGTTTTGTGTAGGCTGTCAAAACACACTGCTTCTTGCAACAGTCACAAGGTCGCTGTTTTCGTCACTAAAGCTCCAGCGAGGCGCGCTCCAATGATCATGCTTCTTTCAATTCCCTAATCATTCTTCAATTATATACTGCATCGGATTGTTATAAAAGTACTTTATAATTTCGTGCTCTTGTTAGTTCAGCAATTTTTTTAAAAATTTTATTATATTTGTTTATTTCAACTATTTATTATATATATTTTATTAGAATAAACAACAGAAATGACAGAATAAAGAAAGTGAAATTTATTACAGTAAGTGCTCAAAATTAACTCCATTCAACGGTAAGAAGTGCCCTAGCCTGTGCAAAAATATTTCGAAGCTGCTGAGGAGCAATACGCCTGCACGCCTGTTCAATTGTTTGAAAAGATCTAGAATAGCTCTAGAATGTCACTTGGACGTTCGTTCTTATAAACGTTGGATTTTAAATAATCCCACAGAAAGAAAACAAATCGGCAGACTTTGCAGGCCAGTCTCACGCTTGCCTATTCATGATTTGGGAACGCTTCGTCCAGGCATTCCCGCACAACTGCTGAATAATAGACTTCGTTTTCCCCTGCGACTGTCTTAATGGCAGGACCAATTTTCTCTTCTAACAGTTGTAAATACCGTTCTCTGGTTAGGGATTCCTGAATGAAAAATGGGCCTCATAACACTCAAATTATAGTAGTCATTCCATTACAGTATGAAGGGTTATGGGTAATCTAAACAGGCGGAAAAGTTTGAGGAGGTCAATGAACGTGAGAACTCAGAAAAACGAAGATGGGAAGGAAAGGCCGCAATTTGTGCCGCTATTAACCCGCACTCTCATATTCACTTATTCTGTTATTTTTGTTGTTTATTCTAATAATTGCTGAGCAAACAAAGAACACCAAGTTATGAAGTAAGACAGTAATAAGGGTGTTATTTTGTAGTAACATCGACTGGAAAACTGGAAATCACTTTCTCAGGTTCGGACTAAAAAATCGAATCAAAATATTATACCTAAAAGCCTTGGGTCCTACCAAATAAGGCAGTATTTTCCCTTAACAAAGGAAATTCCAATGCTGCGCGAATTATGAAACACTCTGATCGAGGAGGGATGATAAAGTTCCCGACGTTTCTTGACCAACGCATTGAAGTTGAGTCGGAGATCAGCCTGTCGGACCACCCACCTTTAATCGCCGGGAAAGAAACGCAATATCGCGTATTCTTCCCAGAATGGTAATGCTAAGTTTTTCAGATCACTCAACAGGTTTACTATTGTTAGGAAATTAGATTGATAATGAATTGGATGACGAAGCATTTTTTTGGCAATACTATTACTTCCATGGGAAATTGATATCTAAACTAAACAAGAAGACGAAATTTAATTTTGAATTGTATAACGGATAGAATGGATAACACCATATTTATTCTAATAAAAAAAAGTCGCTGTGTATATAAATTATTTTTCATTTCCATTAACAAATTCTTTGCTAAATACAAAAATGAATTCGTTAAAAGATTGTTATTTCTCTGATTAATTGTTATATTTATTTTAATTCAAAATATTAAAGATATGAAATTTAATATTTAAAATTAATAACCAGTGCTTCAATTTTTAGATTTTAAAGTACTTTTGTTTTTTTTACTTGTGTCGGTATAATCAGACGATGTTTCTTTTTGAAACTTATTTAATAATATTTAATCTTTCACAATAAAATTGAAATACTAATAATGAATAAAGCTTAATATTGTCCTCAAAATGAAAGTTGACCGGCGGAAGTTTGAACTGCGCAGCCCTTCCGCAGAAAGACATGTTGATAACGCCAAATTAAAACTTCTCTCGACTATTTAGCGTTATTTCAATACCAGTTGCTAACAATAAGTATTTATATAAATAAATAAATATATATATTATTTATAAATACAATCCTCTTTTGCAAAGTAACAAGCCTTTACCGCAATGGCGGCGTCCTGTCATAACATCAGCCGGAAGTGCCTGACCAGACTAATCGATGATACATGCGCAGATCTCACAAAAACAGGGCGGCCATCTCTCATTGGGAGGACAGTAGTTACTTCAATTGTAAGTAAATATTAATCTTTACTCATTATTAATATTGGAGTCCATGAATTTCAAGCATTAAAATTTCTTCTTTTCTTAGAAAATTCAATTTGTTTGAAAGACAGTCAAGTTAGTAACAAACAGCATTTTAATTCTCAAAGCATATTCATAAAAGCAAATAGAAAAGCCACAGTAAAATGATCCTCTTTCAAAGAAGTTTGATACTTCTGGAAGAGCCTGACCTTCATTAGTAAAGTGCACAAAATTCAACGGTATTATACTAATTGGTCTGCATTTCACATATTTCGTCGAAATGGTCATATCCGATGCTTTTTAAAATGAAGATGTTCTCGGATGACAAATCATTTTAACTAATTTCGATTAGGATTTCTTCTAAATAGTGATAATTGAGCAAAGACAATCAGCTTCACAGTTACTTGAATCCTAAATCCTTCCTTAAGTGGAGATAAGTTATTACTTTTATTAATAATCTCCCTCATTTCCCTAATGTTAGATCTTCATTTCTAAAGAAGAAACTGTGCAATTTTCTCTAAATACCTATCAGTTTAATTATCGTAAATCCGAACCTCTTTTATGTTGATCTTTTAAGTTGATTATTTTTGAATGAAGGTCGACTCTTGACGTTGCTTTTTAGCCTCAATCTTCCAATAGTTAAAACTGATTGATGAACTGATGTTAATTTCTCTCTCAACCCATTAAGAACAAACTCCAAATTCTGAAGGTATTTCCTTCTCTAAAACATATTTCAAATATAGTTGAATGGAAAGATAATAAAAAAGTAAGCTGAGGAATTCCAAGCATTTGCGGGGCCCGGAACAAATTAAAATTGTTATCCTATTCATATTGATCTTAATACAAAGGAATATATTTATTTGATTCTTTTTTTTGTCAAATGTTTTTTAATTTTTCATTTCAAGTTCTTTACTTAAGTAAATGCTTTTACACTTTTCGCTATAATTTTTCGGATTTATATATTGTTTTGTTTTTAATTACGACTAAATAGTGAAGGATTACCATTTGAGCTTAGATTTCGTGGAATCTGATTTTAAATTTCAATTTACTGAAATTATTCTGCATTTTCAACGAAAAAAACAGTGTGCAGCTTAACTATTAAGTAGTCATACACTTATTCAAGATAAGATAATTGATAACAGATTTCTGGTTTGTTTTTGTTTTTTTCAATTCTTTACTAGATCAATACTCTAATGAATATCGATTGTTGATAGATGCTGAGATTTAACAAACTTTTCCCACTCCGAAATTGAGTAAGTTTATAATAATTAAAATCCGAGGAACAATAATTGAATAGTGATTTCAGATATATTTTGTTGTTTTGTTTTGTTTTTGCTGTCTTCTCAAGGAAAAAAAGGATAATCAATACATGGATAGACAGGTTTCATGGAAAAATATTTAGAAATCTTTAAATTTCTTAATCTTTCTCTTAATACATGATGTTCTTTAAATCAAGTCTGTTGGTGATAGTTTTGTAAAAGTCTAACTTAGAGAAAGAAAAAATAAGAAGGCGACTTTATAACAATCAACACCGATAAATATAAGAAGACCAGAGAAGACAATCAATAACATCCTTTGTAAGTGTAGTATCAGGAACTGGATGGATTCATGAGGAAATGTCTTTCTTGGGACCGGAAACATAAACCATAACTGACAACCATAAAAACTTTTTTTCTTAGTATTTTTTTTTTATTAATTTTAGTAGTTTTAAAGGTTGATTTCATACTTAATTTTTTTTCTTAGTATTTTAGTGTGAAATCATTAAGCGCAATTTTCTCAACCATCAAAATTTAAAAAAAATTGCATTCTTCAATAAAATAATAAAGCAAGCCTTCTATATCAAGTGTTTATTTACTCGTCTGCAGTTTCCCTTTTGTATTCGTTTGTAAGTTTATATATAGTCTATTTCCTGACGAAGAGTAAGATTGTAAGTGCATGTGTAGTCCATACTTTGCTTGAAACTAAAGAGAATTTTTATTTGGCTAATTTGTTTACGATGTTGAATCTACGAAACCAAACTATGTGATCGTCTTACAGAGAAACACATTTTCTTTTTATTGAGTTATTATCTTGAGTGCTTGTTGTCTGGAAAAATATTTTTTGGATTATTCTTTTTTTTACAAGATCGAGGGCAGTATTTTTCTTCTTTGATTTTAGATATTCTTTTGTGAAGAGAAGGTAGAATGTTTTATTTTTGTCGCGCTGAAGTAAATATCTTGTTAGTGATTCCAAAAAATTCATTCGCTTTAATTAACTCAAAAAGTAATTGCGCCCTCATTCTCAAATGAATTAACGAATTTATTACTTTAAGTTAGGATTTGTAGAAGACTCAAAGGAATTTCAACGATTTGTCTAGTTTGTTTCATTGCACTTATTTAATTTGTAGTAGAGAATCTACGAACTTTACAAAGCGCTATGGTAATAAATACTATAATTCTCCTTTTAATTTGGGACATCCACGTTGTCCACTGATATCCCTCAACTTACTTGCTTACTTAGTTTACGATACTGCACCAGTTTTTTTTTCGAAGATTAAATCAGTTTTCATTGTTCTTCAATGCAATTTTCTTTTGTTAAATCTTTATGATTGATCTTCTTAAATTTCTTAGTTTCTTTTGTGACTCGCATAGTAATATATAAGCCATCGGGGGATATAAGCCAGTAGATTAAGATACAGCTGCTTTAGTTCAGTGCTGAAATTCAGCTTTGAAAAAGTGGAAAAGAAGATTTCCTCTTAAACTTTCGATTCCCGAGATTCTGTGTTGAAACATAAATTTTGTACCTATTTTGTTCGCATTCTTTACCTACTGTTCTTTTACAACAATTATTGATGATTCTGAAATGATTGCGGATCGTAAATGTACAGTTCGTTTTCTCCATTCTATTATTTAAAAAGGATAGAGGTAAGTCGTAAAGGAGTTTTCGGGTAATATTTTATTAAGAAATTTCAGAGTTCAAGTTTTAAAGGAAGTGTGAGGAAATTTCATATAGATGCAGTGGCAAGTTTCTTCAATGTTATAGAATATTATTAAAGGAATTCCAACATTTGTAATTTTGTTTCAGTTATCGCTATTTATTCCATAAAGAATGTCGTTTTCCCAAAGATATAAATTTTTGGTAAATCTTTTGTCATTATATCTATTATGCTAAATGTATATTTTCTCTAGTTAATTTCAAATATCTCCAATATTCCTAATCTATAGAATGTATATCTTCAATAACGAATTTTACATGTTTTTTTTTGTTTGGCTATGCAACACATTAGAAGCAATCATCTATTTATTTATTTTTCTTAGTATTTTTTTTTATTAATTTTAGTAATTTTATAATTCTGTAATAAACAAAATTCTTCGTTTTCATTTAAAAGTCAAATACTTTTTTTCCCCCAAGCGTTTGGTCAAGGTTATTCTTTTTTCACATAACCAAATTTTTCGGGAAAACGATCTTTATTTCCGGAGTTTAATAAATATTAACCTTTAGTTAAAAACAAAATAAGTAAATTGCAAAGAGATGAACTCGATTAATATCAAATGAAAATTATTAGTGAACGTTACTGATAGATAAAAAGTAAACATGAGATCACAGTAAATTTATTTAATTTGCTATTTTTTAGTAAATATCATCCCTTATCAAATAACTGCTTCATTTTGACAATTTTCAAGCTTTTCAAAATTATCCTTTTGAATTTTTTTCCCATCACCTTCCTAGGGAATTTTTAAATCATTACATATAGATAATAAGCATAGCTTTTTTTTAAATAGTGGTTTTTGTTTTCAATTAACCCACTTTCATATTCTATTCTTCCTATACTTTCTTCTACATCAGGCTGTAAGTCTGACGTTGTCACTAAGAGATTGGCCTCTCACTTCTGAGTACAGGGGTTCGGTTCTCATGTGGGTTTCGTGATAGTAAACGATCCACGTTGGGCAGGTTTTCTCATGGTTTTCCCATGTTCCTGCACTTCTCCCCACCATACTTTCTCAGTCTTTCTTTCCGTTCCAGTCTTCCTATCCCCATTTCCATGGGATAGCACAATAGACGTACAGGTTGTGGTGCGTGGCTTCCCTGCCACCCACTTTCACCATACACACAATAATACTTCTATATCAAGTCTCATGAAATTAGACACTCCCATGAGAGATTACATTAGGCTATATCAACTCAGTGAAAGATAGAATAAAGTAAAAATACTCCAAGGATGGCCAGATTCAGATTTTAAAGTAAATAATAATAAAAAAGACATTAATTTTATATTAAAAGTTTAATAACAAATTAAACAGTAATATCATTAATAATAAATATGGTATTTAAAACTAACAAACATTAAAGCAAACAAGCGTCACCTTATTTACGGCCGATATATAATTTTCCAATAATTAACTCACCAAACTATGTATTAAATACCAAGATGATCATATGCAAGAACTAACTATCTTAGACTGAATCCAAGCGTTTTCAAGTCTTCAATTATTCTTGGAATTCTCCCATTACCAAGAGAAACTGTTACCTTGGAAACGTCTTATGAAGTTATTTTGAAGAAATACAAGGTTCATATCCTTGTAAAGCTTACTATGAAAGCTTACTATGTGAAATAACTCTTAACAATAATAATTCAATTGTATTATATATTATTTATAAACCACCGGTGACAAATAAGACGCAATTTATTTATGAACTAAATCAAAATTTAACTGATATTTCTAATTCAATTAATAATATTATATGTCTTGGGGATATGAATATTGATATTTGTAATAAAAATACTAACTTAAATATCTTTAACTACTTAGAAATTTTTTATTCTAAAGGTTTCATAAATCATGTTTATAAAACAACTAGAAATGTAAAAACAAAAAAAAACACATTCAAAAACATGTATTGATCATTGTTTTTCTAAAGTTAATAATGCTATGTTAGAAGCTAATATTATTGAATGGGATGTTTCAGATCATTACGGGATTCTAATAGAATATAAATCGAACACAAATATACACAATGAAAATACTAAAAAAATGAGAAAAAATTTATATAATAATGTTAAAATGAACCATGAATATTTTGAAACAAACATGGAGAAGCTCCTTAATAACATATGGGGTAATAATTTACAAGATCCAAGCAAGATTATCAATAAACTAAACAAAATAATTTTAAATTCCAAAAAAATTGAAATCAAAAAAATTCTAAAAAATGATAAAAAACAAAGTAACATTTTATTGCAAAATAATAAAAAACAACAAAACTGTTATAAAAAGCTATGGATGAATCAAGATATATTAGAACATATTAAAATAAAAGATAAATTGTATATCAAATATAAAAATAATAAAACAAATAAAAATTATGAAACAGAGTACAAAAATAAAAGAAATTGGCTAAAAAATTATATTAACAAAATCAAAAATAAATACTATAATAATAAAATAAATGAAAATAAAAATGGAACAAAAGCAATTTGGAATATTATTAACAATGAAATTAAACTTAAAAATAATACAAGGGAAAAAAAATTGTTTTCAAAAATTAAAAACAAAATATAAAATTGAAGAAATTTTTAAAAACCTAAAAATAAGTTTCACAAAAAATCATTTTGAAAAAACGGATAATATCTCCGTATTAAATAATGAGAAATCATCTCATATGAATTCAATGGTACACTTTCTTCCAAATTTGGAAGAAATCAAAAAAATAATCAAAAATTTAAACAACAAAAAATCTTATGGTTTTGACTATATTAAAATTACTGAAATAAAAAATTACAATGAACACTTTGCTTATTTAATTTACGTATTACTTGAATTAATGTTAAATTTAGGTAGGTTTCCAAATTCTTGGAAAATTGCCAAGATTATTTCATTACCCAAAGGTGGTAATATAGAAAATTTTAATAATTATAGACCTATATCCATTCTTTCTAATGTATCGAAAATTGTTGAAAAATATCTTGCAAATTCTATTTATCAATATGTAATCAATTTGCTTATCAAAAAAAACAAAAGTACTTTATTATTATTAAATAATCTTACTAATAAATTAAATAAAAATCTTAATAAAAGTATAATAAATTTAATAATTTTCATAGATTTCACTAAAGCATTTGATAGTATTGATCATAAATTATTAATACAGAAACTTAATAACATTGGTATTAGAGGCAATTTTTTAAAATTGATGGAAAACTATCTACAAAATAGAAAATTTAGAATTAAAATTGAAAATAATTACAGTAAGCTCTTTAATTTAAAAAGAGGGGTTCCGCAGGGATCAAATTTAGGACCGCTGCTTTTTATTTTATATACAAATTCAATGTTTGACAACATATCCCATTCTAAAATCTATTCTTACGCAGATGATGTATTATTGCTTAATGATAATGAAGATTTAACAAATGCACGAAACCAAATACAGACTGATTTAAACTCTATTATTTCTTGGTCGATTGCAAACAAAATGACAATAAATCTTAAAAAAACAAAACTGATAATAGTCAAAACAAAAAATAAACCGTTAATTGAAAATGTAGAAATTATTCTGCATGATACAAAATGTAAAGGAATATATAATTCTAATCTAATATGTAATTGCCAAAAAATTGAAAAAGTACAGGTACAAAAATACCTAGGTATCTATCTTGATGAATACTTAAGTTGGAACAGTCATTATCAAGCAATTGTAAAAAAGATGAATACATTTTTATTTATGTTTAACCATATTAAATATATTTTTCCTGTAAAACAAAAAATTATGATTTATAAAGCTTTTATTGAATCTTTTCTTTGCAATGGAATTGAATGTTGGATTTATTTAAGCAAAATACAATTAGAAAATATAAATAGATTAATTGAAAAAATACTAAATCAAATTTTCAATAATTATAAGTTTTATACTGATAAACAAAAAAAAGATATTAGAATTTTTTATAACATTATGTTACCTAATGAAAAAATTATGTACATTATTATTTTAAAGAACTTCTATTATATGTCAAATAAGTTAAAAAATAATGTAAATGAATGAAATACTAGAAATGTTTGGAATAATCTAATTCGTTTTGATCCTCCAAAAAATAATTTTGGTATGAGAGACAAAAATAGATTGTTATTTAAGATTTTTAAACAATTAGACTTAGAAGTTTTTCAAATTAATACTTATAAACATTTAAAAAGGGAAATTATAAGTAGCATAATAAATAAAAAAATAATTTGGCAACCTTAAATATATGTTGTAATGAATTATATTTATAAATAGTACTTACTTTAATTTTGTTTTCTTTTTGGAATTAGTATATGTATGTTAATTTTCACAATACTAATGTAAAATCTTGGACTTACTAATTTTGTATATATATATATATATATATGTTAATATCTGTGTTTTTTCAGCACCTGCACCACAGGATTTCTTTGAAAACCTAGCAGGACTGTATTGTTCAAAATTTAGAAATAAAAAAAAAAAAAATATAAAATAAAATATCCTTTTCTCTTGGAACTGGTGTAGCTATTGGACAATACAGTATTTATATAAGTCAAGATTACGATGATGATGAACGAAGAGCACTAAATAGTTCATGTTGTGCTGCTTTAACCACCATCTGAAAAACATTCAAACACAAATGTCCACCGACGAATAACTTTTGACGGACAACATTCAAGAGATCTAGGTTGTTTCATTAATCTCACTCAGGCAATCGGAAAAACGTCCTAATGTCCAACGAAAAGGCGCAACGTTAAAACACGACTGTCCTACAAACTGTTCAAGCTTCTTCTATTGCTCGAGCCGTCTTCATTCTTTTCTTTTTCAGGCGCACTGATAATATCTTTTAAGAGTTTTTTTTATAGTTATTCTAAGAATTATTCTTTTAAGAGTTGTAGTAAAAGATTTTTGAATTCACAAACAAACATTATAGTAATGAAATACAGTATGCGCCAAAATATACAGTATTAAAATGAAAAGATGAACAAAATTACATTATTCTCATCTGTGAGTTTATTTCTCCTCAAAAAGAAATTAACATAAACACTTTATATATACATACACATACTATTAGCGTGTTGATTTACCACGGTATGCATAATATAAGTGTTCAAAGTATGTGCCGCCTAGCTATAGACAGTGTTCATATCGTTCACGCAGATTCTCAAACATATCCTGAAACAAAGGTTGCTGCAGACTCCTGCAAAAGGAGTGATTTGCTCACGTAATGCAGGCACAGTTCTTGGTGGATCTTCATAGTTGAACACACTCTCCTTTAACATTCCCCACAAGTAGGCATCAGGTGGTGTAAGATCGGGGGAATAAGACGGGTATGGGAAGTCAGTACCACGTGAAATGATTCGTCCTGGAAACTTTTCCTGCAGCATGGCTAAAGATGCTCGAATGGTATGGCTGATCGCCCCGTCCTGTTGATACCACTGTCTATTCATCTGAATGTTCCTTGCACGACAGAACCTTCTCAAATCCTGAAGAAATGGCTCGATCACTAAACCTCTGTTGCGTTCTTGGGGGTGACGATAAGAGCATTGCCTTCCTCATCTTCAACGAAATAGGGGCCTAATAAACCGTGTGCTAGATGGCACACCATATCGTCACACGTGCACTATGTAGCGGTTTCTGGACGATAACATCTGGCCGCTCAAAACCAAGGAAGCGAGTTGCCTTGTGATTGATGTAGCCGTTCAAGTGAATGTGACTTCCGTCGGAGAACCACACATTATTCAAGAAATCTGGATCCTCGTACACCATGGCCAAAAATGTTCCACAATACACCATCCTGGCTCGCATATCTGTCAAGCGTTGTTCAATCTGTATCCGGTTCGGAAATCCACCTATGTTCTTAAACAATCGGCGAACGGACGTACCGCTGACGTTCAGTTTCAAGACCGTTCGTCGTAGACTTCGTCGGGGCGAACGCAGCACCTGCTGGAAAACACGTGCGTGATTCTCATTTGTCGAAACAGTTACTGATCGATCAGATTTCCCCTTCCGTTGACACAGTACACTACCAGAACGACGAAATTTCGTAACAATAGAAAACTGTGTTACTTGGTGCCGTCTTATTAAACTCCTCTTGGAATTGTTCTGCCATCTTTTTCAAACTCGGTCCACCTTCACGACCGCTTCCGTATGAGCGGAAATAATGCTCAACTATGAATACTTTTTCCTCCGTCGAGAGACCCATTTCCAACAACAACTGTACAAACAACTTCCTTTTCACTACTGCGAACACGTGCAGCTGGAGCTATACCCCGTCGACAAACGCAACCACGTCTTCGAGATGCGCGAGTTTCAGTACTGTATATTTTGGCGCATACCGTACTTACAAGAATTATATATATTTACAAAAATTAAAAATAAAATCAAAAATTTAAAGTTAAAAACATAATATCAAAATAAATCACATTAAACCGATCCAGCATAGCTTAGTGATCTAGGCGAGGGTCTTACATTAGACAGATATGTGGGAATTCGAGTCTGAATCCCGACACCGGCATGTGTGTTTCAATTTCGTTTCCTGTGTTTGTCAGTCATTTCTTCACTTTCTCTTCGGGCTTGAAGCCTTTCCGTAATGTCTTTCCGAGGAAGGCAACACTTTATCCATTTTATGGATAAACCCATAGAATTTTCATGGGAAAGATACTGAGGAGGAAACCACCTCAGTATCTTTCCCATGAAAATTCTGTGGGTTTATCCATAAAATCGCCGAGAGTTGGATCACTTTCCCGATTGATGGCTTAAGCAAAAAAAATATCGCATTAATCAGATACTAATAAACCATCCTGTTTAGGACAGTTAAAAAAACACACACACATAGACAACAACTGGACAGTTCACTCACAGCTTATTTTATTCCTTTTTTACAAACTACATTTTCTTACTGAATTTCTTTCACTTGATGATTTTCTAATAAATACTTTTCTTACTTAATAATATGTTGTTACGACTTTTGGATCCTTCAAAACTATTATACATGTGATTTTATCATTTAAAGCATTATTTAAGGAATTCCGTTAGATGAAGAATTATCTTCCTAATAAGAAAGAATACAGGTATCAGAATTCGTCCAATAGTAAATTTATGACATTAATATTTCTCTCCTTCCACCCTTATTTTGAACAATTTTAAGCCTAGGTCTTCACGTAATCCAAGTATCTCAACTTATTTCTGTTTTATTCTTCCTTTCTTCACAACTTTGATATTCATTGAAATACTGTATAGCAATTCCTTCAGTTTATATTGTATTACAGCGCGTCCCAAAAGTTTATAGACAGCTTTTTTTTCAAGTTTAAGAGATTAATAAGCGAGTGTGAATGACGAAATAATTTATGCAAATATCTAAGAGAGTGTTAGATAAATATCTAACACTCTCAAACAACTGTGAGAGATCATAAATTTATTTTTAAAAAATAAAAACGAAAAAATGCTGTCCCAAAAGTTTATGGACAAAAGGTGTTAAGAGCTGTTTTTATTAATAAAAATATAAATTTGCATATTCTATTATTTGTACACGTGACGTAATAGCTTCCTGAGATAAAAACTAGTGGGTTGTTCCTTTTTTGATTGATTGCAAAGATGCCTGCCAACGTGCAATTTACGAAAAATGAAATTTTACAAATTCAGCGTTTAAAAGCTCGTGGGATGAGAGTTGTAGATATTGCTAGAAGAATTAAGCGTAGCAAAGCTGGAATTTATCAAATCCTAGCGAAAGGTGACAATTTCGAACCAAAATCTCGTCCTGGAAGACCAAAAACGACAACTAAGAGGCAAGACTGAGAAATTGTGAGACTTGTTTCGACCGAAAATTTGTCTGTACGATCTACAGCCAAAGAAATTACAGCTTCAGTATCAAAATCTACAGTCCACCGAAGGCTAAAAGCAAGTAAGTTTTTAAAATATCATAAAATGCGAGGCACGCCAAAGCTTACAAAACGCCGTAAGGATGCTCGAGTTCAGTGGGCAAGAAATTACATGCATTACAAAGACGAATGGCTAAGTGTGGTTTTCAGTGACGAAAAAAAGTTTAATTCAGATGGCCCCGATGGATGGAAGTACTATTGGCACGATCTTCGGAAGGAACCAAGGTCCTTTTTAAGCAGGCAACAAGGAGGGGGTTCAGTAATGGTGTGGGGAGCCTTCTCCTTCAACGGAACAACTGATATTGCTTTTTTGAAAGGTCGACAATATTCTGATGATTATCAAGGAACTCTTGAAGCCCACTTTCTTCCATTTGGGGAGTTGCTAGGGGGAAATAAATGGGAATATCAACAAGACAACTGCTCCATTCATGTGTCTAACTCCACTATGCAGTGGTTTAGACGCCACAATGTTAAAGTTATGGAGTGGCCAGCTTTAAGTCCTGACCTGAACCCCATGGAGAACCTCTGGGGAATACTTTCGAGGGACGTTTATGCAAATGTGCGCCAATTTGCAATAGTTCAAGATCTAAAGATGCAAATTGAACAAAGTTGGTTTAATTTGAAGCCCGAAATTCTCCAAACTCTTGTTTTAAGTATGCCTGATCGGGTTTTTCAAGTGATAATGAAGAACGGTTTAAAAATTTGAACAATAGTGCAAAATTAAATGTAAAAATGGACTTGTCTATAAACTTTTGGGACACCCAAATTTAATTTTTTTCATTTTTCATGAAATCTGTGATGATGTTATTTTATTTGTGTACAGTACTAATATTGTAGTGATATTTTTGATAATTAAAAATAAAAAAACTTCTTGCGAAGCGTTTTCCTATTATAAAATTTAAAAAACACAGCAGTCCATAAACTTTTGGGACGCGCTGTAATAGTAAGTCATACCAAACTTTATTTTTGGTTAGCATGCATTTGACCAAATCTTCGACTTCATCATATTTCAAATTCATCTTTTTTTTTTCAATATCTGTGTTATTCCAAACATCGATCTATCATATTTCATTCTATTTATGTTCTACTTAGAATGGTCCAGATGTCTACTAGCCAATCAGAAAAGGAAGTAAATATTGAGCAAATACCTCTGTGTTTTTAAAATTTAAGAGACGTTATATGTTAATATTAGATGGGTATCGGCGCTTCGATCCGGAACCCTTGCATATGTAACGTAAAAAACGCTTTATTTATTTAGCAAATTAATGTCGAGATCAGAGAATATACGACTTTCCAGCCTGTTGTGGTGTTCAGCGCTTAACTCTGATGTATTGTGGATGGGCGCCACACACTTCATGGTCAACCCCCCCCCCCCCCCCAAAAAAAAATATTAAAAAAAATATTTTTATACTTTTTTACATTGTCTACAGTATGGAAACTTCAAGTTTGTAGCATGTTGGGAAGTATGCTCAACAGCAGAGACACACACATCATATCCACAAACCCTTTTATATTTGTATATTAAATATAAATATAAAAGATAAATGACATACAAACATATTATTAATATAAACACTACTTTTCTAAATGCTACTTATATCAGCCTTATTTTTTCTCCATATAATGAATCACGCTTAGAGAACAAGTCACTAGCTCTGGATTAGAAAAAAATCATGTCATTACAGTGATCATTAGTTCACAATCCGTCTGATGAACAGGAAGAACATGTTTAACATTTATTGAATGGTAAATCATACCCAACTATATGTTTGTTTAGCATGCATTTGACGACATTTTCGACTTTTATTTCAGCTTTTTTTTTTTCTTCGGATAATTGTTTTTTTTTTTTTTCTTTGCTTTAAATATCTTTTTTCTGGTATGGGCTAACTGGTTTTTAAAATCTAATATGTAGATGAATTTGAAGAATAAACCTATGTTTAAAGACTGATATATGAAATGCAAGTTCTAATTATAAGATAATTAATCAAAAGAATGTAATTCACGTATTACTTGGAATAAAAGTTGCTCAGAATCACTGACATTAAAAGTGTCCAATTAAAATATAATCTTCTATCGATAAATTCATGATTGGAATCTCCAGTGCACTGCACATGATGTAAATATTTGATTCTTCCGAACGGCATACTTGAACGAAGTCACATTATTGAGATATGAACAACCGAAGTCTAATTTGGCTAATAGCAAAATAGTCGAATATTTTTTTTTCATTACATTTTTTCATAATACAAAACAACGTATTACAAAAAATAATGTGTAATAATTTCCTTATTGTAATAATATTACAAGTAAGAAAACATTTTTAAAATAGTAATTATATTTTTGAAGTAATAAATTCCAGTTGTTTTTAGTCGACGCGTTTTTTTATTATTTAAATATTTGTTGATTATTCAATCATAACATATAATTATTTTTCCTTTCAATTATATCTATAATTTCTTTGAAATTTTTCTTCTGATATCTACTTTGTCTTATCAATTCCGTGTAGCCTATCAGATAGTGAAGTATCTAATATTATTGAGCAATTCTTTCCTGTAAAATGTGTTTCTTATTATTAATTATTTTTAAATTCAGTTTTTCGAAGTTGCTTTCAATTTGGTTATTTTTATTTTGTGCAAAAAAAAAAATTATAAATAAATAATAAATCAATAAATAATTTGAGGAAAATTTTTAGAAATAAATAGAACGCTGCTACCTAATTTCGCTGAATCTGCTAACGAATTTCTCAGAAAGTAATAATGTTAGAGTTTGCAAAAGCTGGATTCGAACTGAACTTAATATGGTTGAGAATAAAATGTTAATATATTAAAGTCTAACTCCATTGAAGGTGAAAGGATACAACTTCTCTACTTAATTTGATTATCAATATTTTGTTTTTGTTTTTTTAAAGAAACTATGTAAAGAAATATCTTCTTTCCTGTTTTGAATTAATACAGTTCAAACAATAACTATGAATTATTCAAAAATTTTAGAAAAACAATTTACATCTTGTTTAGTGCATTTTTGTTGAATTCCAACGAGATATATTCCCACACAAAATATACTTTGAAGAAGACAAATTCTGCTGTGTATATCCCAGGATATGTAAATTACACATTTATGGAATTACAATTTTTTTAGACGAGGAAGAATTCAAAATTGATATACACATCAAGTTCCAACTGATCTACTTGGTAAATTGTTTGTTTATTCATCTGTAGACAACATTCTTATTTAATCCCCATCAACAATAAGATAATATTATTTGCTTTACCTTGCTGTTGGTTGGAATTGCATATAATATAATAATCGAAGCTTATAGAGCATTCTATATTGTGGAGGACATTGAAAGAACATTTGGTTCGCAAAAGCTAAGGATATGAATACATCAGAGAAGACAGAACATTGTATTCATCTGAAGGTACAGATATTATCCAAAAAATACAAATTATTGTACAAAATCAATTATGAGATAACATAGACAATTAGGAGAAAAAAGATCAAAATCTTCAAAATTAAAAACAAAAATAAATTAGATGCTTATGAAGAAGCAAAAAAAAATGATTAACAGAAAGATTATTATTAAAATCATTCGGATTATATGAGATTTTTTTTTAGTGGGTTGTAGTACTTTTAGTAATCTCTAATTATTAAAGTTGTTTATCTTTTAATAGTTTTTTTCCCTTGATCTTAAAATGTTATATATCATTGCAAAGTTAGATGTAACCAATTGATAGTTTATAAATAACAGCATTTTGAAAACTTCTCTACATCTTTTCTCTGTAATAAATCTAAGTTGTTTTCACTGTCGGATGAAATTGGATCATTTACTCCTATAAAAATTTATACTGTGTAATGTTTACAAAGAATACAGAAGTCAGTGGCATATATAGAATATATTTTCGGGGGGGGGCCCGACACCCCAAGGAAACCTATCTGTTCAACCAAAAAACGTTGGCAGGACATACCTTTATTATTTCGGGGGGGGCCCGGGCCAAAAAATCTATTCAACCAAACAAAAAAAACAATGAAAACCTATCTGTTCAATCAAAAAAAACGTTGGGAGAACATATCTTCATTATTTCGGGAGGGGCCCGGGCCCCCTCGGCCCCCCCCCCCTTATATACGCCCCTGACAGAAGTATAGTGTTTATGATTATCAATATGGATCAACTCGATATATCCATTCCTATGTAATGATTTTAAAGTTTATTCTTTAATTAACTTTAAGGTATTTTATAAAAACTAGTGTTTATTCGGTTTTTTACAAATGAATAGTATAATAAAGAAAAGTTCCATTAATATCTAAATATTCCTTAAGGCCCCTACACACGTAACTGCATGCTTGGCACCGTGCTTGATCAAGCATGCACAAATACCCCCTCGCCACCACACGTAACTGCATGCTTGACAAGCATCATTTTGTGCTTGAGATATGTCGAGTTCGGACGACGACGCTTTGCTTGCTTTGGCTGCGTGTATCCTGATTTTAAAAGAAAAACACGAAATAAGAAACGTGGCGTACGTTGTAAAGACTGATTACTGAAAAGAAAAATCTATTCTCACATTAACTTACTGAGTGAATTGAAAATATATCCTAATGATTGGCATAATTATCTGCGAATGAACGAAGAAAGATTTGAATCTTTTGTCACTCGTAACACCCATAAATTATTTATTTATTTATTTATTTATTTATTTTCTTCACAATGATATCCCGGTCGGCATTTGAATCAATGTTTTATATGTTCTTAATAATATAGTATATGCTGTTTCTTTCTTAGCTTTATCATGATAATCTTTAGATTTAATCCGCCAGAGACAAGGATTACTTTGTTAAACCCGAATGAATTCTTCCAATACTTCTGTGTCCTTTCCGCAGATCACTAGCCATTGTGGAAAGGAAACTACGGAGAGATGCGTCTCGGCCGAGAGCTGAGTCGCAACTGACCTTTTTTTCAAAAAAAACCTCCACGCATGCGCAAGCCGTGGCTTGTCAAGCATGCAAATAGAATTTCCATCAAGCATCAAGCCGATTGATCAAGCACAATGCTTGATGAAATTTTCCATCCACACTATCAAGCATGCAGTTACGTGTGTAGGGGCCTTTAGTGAATTGGTTTCAGAAAAATAAATAATCGAATTTATATTAGATAATTGAATGCTTTAGTTACGATCCTCAAGATGAGGATGAATAAACGATTGATTTATAAGTAAATATCAGATTCCCAGATGGAGATGATGAGATATTTAATAGCATTCTAGGTTGGCCTGAAATGAGACCTATTTTTTAGCAATCCCACTTTGAGATCATTTGATTGAAAGAATAAAGGGGGATTTAGGATGTGTATTAAAAACTTCAATGTTAGATTTGATATTGAAGATAGATGAGCAAGAAGTTAAAATGAATAAGAAAAGAAAATGTCAGAATACAAAAAAGTTAAGAATCTTCCATCTAATGTTGATCTTTGTACAATTTAGGATCAAATATAAAATTAAATAGCTCAATGAAAGCAGTTACGTGTGAAACTAAAAAGTTACGCAATTTATACTAGTGGCCAAAATTGTGGAAACCTTTTTGAAAATTTGTGTTTTCAAGGTTGCTGATTCATAACATCCGTTTTTCTTAGAATAACACAATAACATTATACGTTATTAGAAAAACAATGTAATATATAACGCAATTCAATATAATTTATGAGAAAAAAAAAATATAATTTGAAAAATTATGCAATAAAACCATAGTGAAACGTATTTCGTAGGTTCTCACCACTTTTGTTAGTACTTCGTCGGGAAACCTTTTGCAACAATTACGCCATTATAACGGCATTCCATGGAGTGAACCAAGGGTTTTAGTTCATCAGGTGTTATAATATGGTGCCAAGATTGAATTACAGCATTCATTGTGTTTTATTCCTAGGTTGCTTCTGACTGACATGTTTCTTCAAAATGCTCCATAAATTCTCTATAGAGATTTGAGTCAGGGCTATTACCTGGCCATTCTATTTCTATTTCTAATATTTCTAAATGAAATGTTATTTTCCTTAAACCACTTTTTACAGACAACAGCAACATGGCAAGGAGCTAAGTCCTGCTGAAATATAAAGGTTTGATTATCGTGAAAAAGGTCACGTGCCGAAGGCTTTAGTTTCGGCTCAAGTGTACCCTTCATGTATTTTTTGGCATTTAAATTGCCATTAGTTATACAAATTCTGCCTACACCTTTAGCTGTCATGCAACCCCAGATCATGACGCTAACGGCATGCTTCATAGTAGGTACAGTGCAGTCAGGTAACAAATCTTCTCCAATTCTCCACTTTATATATTTTATTCCATTGCTACCAAATCTGGATATTCTGGTCTCATCGCTCCAAATTACTTTATTCCATTGTTCTTTTGATTAATTAATATGTTTTTCAGCCTGTCTCTTCATTCTTTATTTGAGAGATAGAAGTGACTTTTTCTTTGGAATTCCGGAATTTAAACAGAAGTCTTTGAGTCTGCGTCTAATACTCCTTGCACTCACATGGAACCCACATTCTGATAATTAATTTTTAATTGAATTAGATGATTTTCTTTTCTCAATTAAGCTCACAAGGCAGTCTTTTAATTCTCCTGTCATCAACAGCTGTTGTATTTCTTTTCCTGCCTTTATCAGGTGCAATGTGAACGGATTGAGTCTCTTGTTATCTCTTGCGTAACTTCGAAATCCCATCTTTGGTTATATTTCCACCAACTTTTTTAATGATTTCCTTATAGATGTATCTTTCTTCGCGCAAAGTTAGTATTTTAGTTCTTTTTCTAGGTGACCAGTCAAACCTTTTTAATTTATTTGTCATCTTACAGTACTCTTAAACTTTGAACCAAAAAAAAAAATCAACTAAACATATGACCAACTTGATTAAACTCTGACAACTGAATAGGACTGCTAATTCTAACTAAAATGAGAGGCAATTCATATTAGCACCTTATTGGTTCCTTGCTGTATCATATCAGCATATGATTGGTTTTCAGAACCATATCTCTCATTGGCTGGTTTTGACTTTAAGAAAATCCACTTCTTTTTACTGAAGCAGTTTTTTTTTTACTATTTGGCTATAACTTTTGACAAAAATAATTGATAATTTAATATAGTTTATTCATTGGTCAAGTAGTGGGCGTGGAGGCACTACTTTCCGAATGCCCCTGGTATTATAATATAGGGTGCGGCAGAATTTGAGAACACACATCCTAAGTGACATAGTATCCTGAACGTCATCGTAACACATCCCTTTGTTTTGTTGGTAAACATGGCAGAACCTAGGCTAACCCAGGAAATGAAGAGGCATGCAGTCATCGTCTCCTTGGCTGCAGGACACTCCGATTCCGAAATTGCTGCCTTTCTGAAATTCGCCCGGTCATTCGTCTTCAACGTTTGGAGAGAGCTGGAGGCCGCCAGTGGTGATGTGGAAACCGTTTCCCATAGGAAACGACATTGACAGAGCTCGGACAGGACCAGGAGGCCTGAATTCGTCGCTTCTGTCCAAGTTGCTGTCGAAGTTGACCCAGGGAAGTCCATGAGGGTACTCGGCAGGGAGATGCAGGTTGATGAGGCCACCATATGAGGTATGGTTCATGAAGATCTCCGTTACAAGTCGTACGTGATGCGGAGAGGCCAGTTCATGTCCGCGAGAACCCGGAAGAACAGAATGACCCGAGCCAAGGTCCTCTTGAACAAGCTGAAACATCCAGAGCAGCCAGGAATGCTGTGGTTCTTTGCCGCACCCTGTATTATTTTAAAAACAGTTGATGTTCCGAGCCATGAAACTTCAAAGCACA